>JAGWEN010000391.1:0-103731 GCA_018703685.1 Orius laevigatus | reverse complement strand
GAATGCCTTCGAGAGCCCATATAGGAAGCCAATTTGTCAGACTCATGTGTGGTTTTCTTTGACAACGGAGACGAGTCGATCACAATTTTAAAATTCTGAAAAAAATTGAGAGTGTTTCTCAACATAAAAATACACGTTCCTGTTAATATAAATGTGTCACGATCTTTAACTACTGTTTTTCTAATAGACTGTGAAATTCGCACTCTGGTTTTCGCATAAAAACAGGAGGTAAACAAGTTTCGTTAAATTTTTCTGAATTATCCATATATTCATAAGGATAAGCTAATTTTTTCGTTATTAAATTAAGATGCTTCTCTGGAAAATATTTAGATAATTCTTTAAATTGATCTCTCGTAAGATTTTTTGATAATTTATCCAAAGAACTCGATAAAAATTTAAAGGAATCTATAAACCTTAACTCAATTCTATTCATAATAGGATTTCCTTTCGCATCTTTTTTTCCTGAATCATATTTTAAAATTTTTGAAAATGATATATATTTCTCTTCAGTGTTAGGTATCATTTTAATATCAGATTTATCTTCACCGAATTCTTTAATAAATAAATGTGCATCATAACCAGCCAAATTGTGAAAAAAGATCGGAATAAATTTGGGGTTTTTATACTCTAAGTTACACAGACTATGAGCTGGTCCTCTGAATTTCCCTGTTAAATGATCATGATCTGCAACTTTTTGTTTGTTAATTTCAATTGATTTTTTAATTTCTTGAAGTTTTTTGTTATAGTCTTTGTGAGACTTCTCATCTTTCGATTCTTTATAGTATTTTATTGCATCAATAATAATTTTTATTTTTCTTTCTAAAATAGGTGGTAACTCATCAAAAGATCTTTCACAGATATGACATTTTTGAGAAATTTTGAATTTGTGTAGTTCCTTATTTTTAAGAGGTTCCATAGGAATAATTTTATCGTAATATTTCTTACCAATATCTAAAGCATCTTTTTTGAGATTTTGATAAAAAACTTTAGGTGCATCCACCCCAGAGTATTCAATCGGTGGTTTGTAGTCTTTATGAGTATATTTAATATAATAAGCGAAATTTGTAGGAACATGTTTTTGGTATGGGTGGGTATTTGATTCTTTTTCATCAGTAGTTTGAACTTTTGTAAGCATGCATTCAAAATCAGCGTAAACAGCAAAAGGAACTTTTAAAGAATTGTTAAAATTTTTAAATTGTAAAATATTATCAAAAGGTTTGGGTAATTCTACTTTAACAGATTTATGTGCTCCACAGTATGATTTATGATCTTTTAGTTTTTCTTCAGAATAGAAACTGTTTAAACACATTTTACATAAATATCGCTTTCCTTTGTGTTTTGTAATTTGACTATTTCCTACAAGTTTCCACAAGTCTTTAATCCAGCAATAATGTTCTTTATCTTTTTCTTTTAAGTAAAGTAAATCGATATGTTTTTCTTTTTCATCTTTAGTTATTTCTAATGGGACAATACTGGTTTCTTCATAGCAATATACATTTATAGAGAAATCTACTTTTTTCACAAATTTTTTAATATCATTTAGTTTCATTGGAAAATCAAATCCTTTCATTTCTTCATCAAATTCACTTTCGTATGCTTGATATTTCGAAACTCTATCAACATGGTCGTTTGCAGGATGAAGTGCTGAAAGGATAGACCATAAGAAACATTTGTTATCTTTATTTTTAACATTGATTATTGCTTTTTTATCAGCCAAAGATTTAGGTAAAGGGATGTAAGATGATCCCCTCATAGGATTAAATTTATTAATTCTCAATTCCATTTTAAAAATCCTATTCAATGTCCATTGTGATCCTTTAATTTTAAATTCTTCCATTTCTGATAAAATTTTATTTTTCGCATTAAGATAAAAGTTAGTAAGATCAGAAGTATTAGTTACTATTTCGTTTTTAGTTTTAAAATTAACTTCCTGGTATTCCATGTTGTTTTTATCAATTCCTTTTTTATGTTCTGTCAAGACGACCATGTTGACTTTAATATTGTTTTTATTTAATTCTTTTTTAAGAAGTCCTATGACAATATTTTCGATGCCGTTTAAATACTGGCTCATATCTTTAATGTTTTTTTTTATTTTCTATATCATAGGTACCTAGTCTACTCTTAAAAGCTGTTTCTTTATTTTTAACTAGAGTACGAATATTTTCATTTTTATCAAATAGATTATTGGAAAACTTAAATACTGTATGAAGTTTTCTAGGTTTCGTAAATATTTTTTGAGGTTTTACAGTTTTAGTTTTCATTGGGATAGTTTGTTCTGGGTCATTTCTAAAATGAAGACGTGATCTTAAATGTCTTGCCCAGTTCTTATAAGCAACTTTATAGTTGCATTTTTCGCAGAATTTCTTCTTTTTCATCGTTTTTTCCATCGTTTATTTTAGAAAATTCAATTTATTTTTTTGGATTTTCCTCCGAAATAATAACCGGTGACCTATATAAAGAATCTCTTTATATAAATTAAATAAAATTAATAAGATTATTACTGAATATATTTTAAATAACCGCCCTTTTTACAAAAAGGACAATTTTTTGTGCTGCAATTCAACTCTTTTGTAACAATAAAAAAGTCATCATATTTACGATAGGAGCATGTTTTCTTCTCATGCCCTTCCAATGGAACCATTTTGCCATCTTTAATAAAATAATCATTGCCATTTACACTACTCATATTCTTTATTTATTATGAAATAATATTTTTTTTAAATTCATTTTTTATAAGATTTTAAATCTTATAAAAAAAAACACTTTATCTAACTTATTAAAACAACACCTCTTTTTTGTCTGTATTAAACTAAAATCTTTGTTGAAGTCAAATATTCCCAAACTTTTTCTCTAGTTGATTCACTAAGAAGGGTTTTCTTTTCCTGTATCCAATACCAGTCAATTTTGTCTTTAAATTCAACTAAAAACGGTTCGGAAAGATTCTGATATCTTGAAATTTTTTCCCAGTCTACTCTATCTTTAAATTCACGAATGAAATTTTCACTGAGTTTCTGATATTGTGAAACTAGTATCCAATCAAGGTCATCGGAAAAATGTCTCATTAAATTCTCGGAAAGTTTTGGTTTGTGCAAACAGATTCCCAATCAAGAAGATGTGAATATTCGTATATAAAATGATCCGAAAGTTTTTGATAACTTGGTATCCAATCCCAATCCACATAGTTGAGAGATTTGACCCCAATCAACAAAATCACTAAATTCGTGAATAAAGTTTTCACTTAGCTGTTGATAAGTTGAAATAGATTTCCAATCTACGTACTTCTCAAATTCTCTAATAAAATTTTCCGAAAGTTCCAATTCACTAATTTCTTTCCAAGTTGATTTGTTAAAAGATTCGAGCTTATTTTGCATCAAGTTTAAATCGCTTTGTTTCAATACGTACCATTTAGTTAAAGTTTCGGGGGATAATTCATCGATAGTATCATTAACCAAGCCATCATTCAAAAATCCATAGGTGACAGGAAATATTAAAAATATAATCGTAAAATTTTTCATAATCATGTTTTATTTTAGAAAAAAAAATCATTTTTTATAACTATGTATTGCAAACCTTCCTCTCTGCTTTTCACAACCTGGCTTGAGACAGGCTAAGGCAGCATTTATAAGGTTTATACCTTAGAAAAAAAGTTATTAAATTAAATTAATCAGAAACTATCTCCATTTCTTTTACATGATCCGTAAGATCTTTTATGGTGGCTTTTAAATTACTCTTTTCCAAGTATAATCGATCTAAATCATCTTCCATCAAATGCACTTTTTCTATAGCTCTTTTGACAGTTAACTTTTGTTTTTTAACATTTTCTTTAGCTTTGTTAATTTTAACATTTACACGCGAAAGTTTAACATAAACATCATCCCTATTTCGAACATTAATCAAAGATTGAATATAGTCACCAACACGTTTATCACTAGGCAAATCACTCATAACTGTGAATTACAAGGAAATGCGAGCGTATTTAACAGAGGGATAGGCCAAGGTCATGAATGACGCAAACAGATATTCTACTTGTGCAATAATTTTTGCCGTTTTTAAAATGCAACCTTGCATTTCTGAGTAGGGATATTTTTTCCCCCTTTTTTTACTGAAGGAATTTTTCGTTTCGGAGAGGGAATCTAGTGGGGGAAAAAAAGAGAACGCAGGGAATCTAGTGGGAATTTTTCGTTTCGAACAGGGTAAAAACTACGATTACACAATTTTATTCTTTTCTTTTTTCATATAAAGATATCATCCTTATATGAAATTTTCAACCCATAACTTATATTTAAAAATACGATAAAACAGTTTTATTTTCTCTTACTTCATCTAAAATCTTTAAATAATCCTTTCCTTCAGTCAACTTTTTTAAAACGATTAAACATAAATGTCCACAAATTGGAGCACCTATAATTTGCACTCGATCTTGATTATAAAATAAATTTTCGGATCCTAAATATTTTACAAGTTCTTTAGGAGGAGGTGCACTACCATAAGAGTCAAAATAATATTTTTTTTCTTTATTTTTGTAATAAGTAGTCCAATGACTACCCATTTTATCAGAATTTTCCAAATTAATTATACCGCATTCTATTAGTTTAATTTTCTCAGGCAACTCATCTTTCATAAAAACACCTCGAAAATGTTTTATTTTAAAACGTTTTGCTAATTCTAAAATATCGAAATTACTTAAAGGTTCAATTATTACTTTAGATTTTTTGGTTTTCGAGGTTTTGATTTTATTAAGTTTTTTGGTTTCTGAGCTTTTTTTGAGCTTTTTTTTAAACCTGCCCCAATACTCAAACTTTTAGCTTGTTTAGCTAATTTTTCCATTTCTAAATTATGTCGTTTTATTTCCGCTTCTTCAGCAGCTTTATGTTTAGAATCAATAACAGAATTTGCAACCGCTGCTCCTCCTCCTAATAAAGCCCCTAAAGCACCAATTCCCGCAAAAATTAGTGGTAAAAACCCACCTTTATGATTTAAACTTAATTGAGAGTACGATAGTTCTACTACTAAGCCTTTCTTGTTTTTGATACTTTTATCAATCATCTTTTTTTGAGTTTCGTTTAAAAGTATTTTATGTTCACCATTATTACCTTCAATTTGTTTTAAAGACAATCTAATTTTTTCTGAATCCCTCTTTTTCTTATAAGCACTTCTCAACTTTTTCATTTGGATGTCACTTAAATCGATATTATATTCAATCATATTTTATTTTATATTTTTTTTATTTTTTTATTTTAGAGTTTTTAATTTTTTTATAGAAAATTTTTTCTATAAAAAATAATTGTTTTTTTTTTAAATTTAATTTCAGTCCCACATAATTCCCATACCAAAAGTTCTTTTGCTTTTCATCATGGTTTTGACTATAGCAGAATCGGCTTTTTCACGAAGACTTGAATCAGAAGCGTAAATTCTCTCATCAGCAATTTTTTCAAGTTTTTTATCGGCTTCATGTCTTTCATTAGTGCTTTCATGATCTCTATAAAAAATATCATGTTCTTTACAGCCAGCATCCAACTTATTTTTCGGTTTATCTCCTCTTTTTAAACGTGCATCCAGTTTTGTAAAAGGACCACAGTAATTATATCCAGGAAGATGCATTTCAGGCATAACATTGTTCAGTTTATTTAACAAAGTATTGAAAACACCTTCACCAGATTTAACTACACCTTTAGGTAAAGAATTTACGATTCGCATAATGTATTCAGTTCCTTTTGGTTTATCTATGATTTTTTCCAACTGATCCGTGATTAAATTTATTACCCCCATTTTTTCGTTATGAAAATTATTATTTCCTGCTGTTTCTTGAGCATAAATGTAATATAAACGTTGCTGTAAGTGATTTAAATTGTCTATATATTTATATTCTATAGGTTTTTCTGAGTACTTTAACAAACCAGATCCAGTTTTAGGTGTTTTTAGCTCTTTCCAAATCGGAGATATTAATTCTTTCCATTTTTTGCTACTACTAGACTTGGGTTTTTTAGTTGATGGATCATTGTTTTGATACATTACATTTGTTATTTTAAGAATTTCCCTGTAATTTTGAATTTCTTTTTCGGTATAATTTCTCTCATCAAAATAATCTTTGTATTCATCATCAGATAAATTTTCTTTACTTGGAAGTGTTAATTGTTTCCACAGCCCCTCAGTACCTTCAAATCTTTGTTTTTGTAACAAAATGTCATCACCATCTATAACAACTTCAGAATTTCCTATAAAAAACTGATATTGGTTAGCCCAAATACCAAAACTCTTATCTGGATATGGAGAATATTTTCTTGCCAATTTTCCAAAACCTTTTGTCGTAACTCCACCATAATTGCCTTTATCTGCATTTTCTATAATTGACTTAATATTTTCATCACCATCATCGTTTATATTTAATGAAAAACTGTCATCTTGAGATTCAACCAAAACCTTTTTTTTAGGAGGAGTAGTTGGTGCTATTTCCCACTCCTCTTCTTCATTAATTGGCTCAATAGCCTTTGGCTTAGTAGGAGAACTTGTAGCTGCAGGCATAAAATCTACCTTTTTCTTATAGGGTACCAATTGTTTAATCAAATCATCATCAGTTTGTTTTACAGCTTTTTCAACACGATCTAGTCTTTCGGTTATAGGAAGGAAGGTTTTTTCTTTAACATCCCTATCATTTATTTGATCAATCTTTGCTTGTTTATAAGCTTTTTGTAATTCTTTTCTGAGATGATTTGTTTTGTTTGCTTTTTTAACTTCTTCATCATAAATTTTTACTTTATTTTCTTTTTTGTTAATCTTTTTCGGTAATAGTGATTCTTCATTCTCATCATCCGAAAGGTTGTTTTGACTTTTTAAAGATTTATTTTTCTCATTGGTTTCCTTAACCATTTCAGATTCTGCTTTTTTAAATTTTGCTTGCAAATCCTTCAATAAACTATTTTTATTTGACATTATTTATTTTATAAAAAAATATTTTATAAAATATCCACCTTGGCGTGGTGGAGGGGCTCAGTAGCTGTGATGAAGTGTACGGGCTATAACAGATAGGGTTACCCATACTGGGAAGGCCGTACACTGAGCAGTGAAGCTAAGAACAACCAACCACCCAATCCAAGGTTGAACAGCGACGCCGAAGGATGCATGGCTAAGGGGGAGCTTAGTCCTTAGTTGCGAATTCTGGATACCGGGCGACCTCCAGTCTAAAGTAGCCTTCCCGCGGTATGGGGCTCTGCCGCGGGTGACCTCATACACCCCCAAAACACAAACCACAACGGAAAACAATAATTCAACCGTTCAACCAGAGGCTGAAAGGCCTCCACAAACTATTCCGGCGGAAACGCCGTCCCTTGAAGGAAACGGAAACGTTCCTGAAGGGACCACTCTTGATGTGGAGATGACGGAATTAGGGGAACTTTTAAAGAGCCCCGTTTCGTTCGTCTCGGCGTCAGAGGAAACAGGGGAGAACACGGAACCTTCCCCAAGGGGCGGAAACGACCCAGGGGAGGTTCAGGTGGAAGCCCCAAAAGAAAAAGACAAGGATAAAAGCAAAGGTAAGCGTAAGGCGCTCGGAGGAGCGGCGAGGAAGCGGCGCAAGTGGCTTATTCGCCATGGCATGGAAGGGCGAGAAGCCACCATCCAGGCGCTTAAGCCGATTGGCTGCTCCCAACGCAAACCTGGCCTACCGAAGAGGAAAAGGGAACCTGGAACCACCCCAGAGGCCCTCAAAAAGGTGAAGGAGGGTAACACCCCCCGAACCGAAAAGGGCCTAGGGGAGGCTAAGGGAGCCCGTTCCTTCAAGGAGGTCCTTTCAGGTGTTCGGATCGGTATTATGAGGGATACCCATCCCACAGAGGAACTGGACAACCGTCAACTGACGGAGGTCCAGGAACTCATCTTAAGGCTGATCCGGCATCATCAAGGAGCTGAGGTAGCTCCACGCTTCCAGGGAGTCAGTTTCCGGAGCGGCTGGATGCTGATCAACTGTGTTGATCGGCAGACAGCTGACTGGGTTAAGGGCAACCTGGAAGCTGAAAAATGTTGGGAGGGCGGCCGCCTGAAGGTTGTTGAGGAGAAAGACTTCCCTCAGCAACATTTGGCGCTGGCCTACCTCCCTCTATCCAAGGATGAGTCAAACGCGGCCATCCTTGAACTGATTAAGGGTCAAAATCCGGCCCTGTCAGTCGATAGGTGGAGAGTGGTGCAGAGAAGGGAGGAGGGCACCCTCACACACCTGACCCTTTCCGTAGATGACGTCTCAGCAAAATTGCTGGGAGGTGACGGAAGGATCTTTTATAAGTTCGGACGGGCAGCTGTCCGAATGAAGAAACGGATGGAGGGAGCGGGGAGACAGCAGGGGAATGAAGAGATGGAGGTGGATCCACCTAACGGTGGTGATACCTCCACTCCGAAGGCCCCCAACAGCCAACAACCGACTAACTCATCCGGGAAGGCGACTGAGAAAACCCAAGATAAGGGCAATTCACCTGCCCGATTGGGTAACTCAGTCGACCTAAGGAGCTATAGGCCCCCTTTAAGGGGTCCTAAGAGAGCTCCACAACTCTCCACTTCTCCAAGGGGAGGAAAAGGGAGCAAAGCGCAGCTTAACCCCGACATGCCCTCAAGAAAAGGGCCATGGGGGGGTCGTAAGCGGCGCTGAAGTTCCCATTCACCCCGGGAGATGGAGGCCCGCAAGATACGGTGTATCCAGGTAAATCTTCACCATTCTAAAGCGGCGTCGGCAGTGCTGACGCAGCAGATGGTGAGGAGTAACCTGGATATTGCATTTATACAGGAACCTTGGGTGTTGAAGGAAGAAGTTAAGGGGCTGGGCCTCCCCCAAGGTAAACTGATCTACAGTAAAAACAATGGAGGACTTTTCCCAAGGACCTCCATTCTAATAAAGAGCACAATTAAATACCTCTTTGTTCCAGAGTTTACTTCAAGGGACCTGACCACCGTCATTTTAGAGGGATCTACGGAGAGTGGGAACCAGAGGATACTCTGTTCCTCCGCCTACTTTCCAGGAGAGGAGGAGATCCCTCCACCGCTGATAAGGCAACTCGTCAGCTACTGCAGAGGGAAAAACCTACAATTCCTCATAGCCGGCGACGTCAACGCTCACCACCAGGTATGGGGCAGCACAGATACCAACGAAAGAGGTGAGTCACTTTTAGAATTTCTATGTGTAAACCGCATCGACTTCCTTAACCAAGGGACGGAACCCACCTTCATCACGTCGGTAAGGAGGGAGGTTCTGGACCTAACGCTTGCGAGTGGCTTCCTTGCAAGTAAAATTAAGGGATGGCATGTGTCAAAGGAAGCCTCCATGTCCGACCACCGACATATAAGGTTCGATATTGAGGCTAACCTTAGAATATCAGAAATATATAGAAACCCCAAAAACACCAACTGGGATCTCTTTAAAAGCCTGCTCAGTACAGGTCTGGAAGGGACAATTGCTCAGATCAATTCCGTCGATGACCTTGATTTGGCTGCCTGTCAGCTGAATCAAGGCATCATAACAGCCTATGAAACCAGCTGTCCATTAAAGACCAAAAAGGACAATAAAAATGCCCTATGGTGGAATGGAGAGCTGGAGAGGCTGAGGACGGAAACGAGAAGAGCTTTCAATGGGGCCAAGAGGACTGGCTCATGGGAGCACTACAAAGTGACCCAGGCTACCTACAATAAGGCCCTACGAAAAGCAAAAGAAAGATCATGGAGGAAATTCTGCGATGAGATGGAGGACTTGTCAACCGCCAGTCGCATGCAGAGAATCCTCCGTAAAGGCCACACAAATCCAATCGGCCTACTTCAAAAGGCGGATGGGAGTTACGCAGAGAACACCAGAGAGATGTTAGAAGCTCTCCAAACTGCACACTTTGAAAATTCTGTCCCCTTCATAGAGAGCCAAACAGTCCTGGAAACGGATACAGTAACCGTCTGCTGTCAAGAAAGGAACAGGGCATATGCGCTCTCGGGGAGGATTTTCACTCCCAACAAAGTCAAATGGGCTATAAATAGTTTTAAGCCCTATAAGACTCCTGGAGGGGATGGTGTATGTCCAGCGTTCCTGCAAATAGGAGCGGACTACATTCTTCCCCGTCTTACCCAGCTGTGCAGGTACAGCTATACCTTTGGTCATATCCCACTCCCGTGGAGAGCGACCAATGTTGTATTTATACCCAAGGGAGGTAAAAGGGAAGATTCTCTCCCGAAATCATACCGCCCTATAAGCCTTACATCTTTCCAGCTAAAAGCGATGGAAAAGTTGATAGGCTTACACATCAGGGAAACTCACCTGAAAACTCTCCCGTTGAATCGGTTCCAGTATGCCTACCAAAAGGCAAGTCCACGGACACTGCCCTCACTCAGCTAGTAGCCAAGCTGGAACATGCGATTGAACACAAGGAGATTGCAGTCGGGTGCTTTATGGATATCGAGGGGGCTTTTGACAACACATCCTTCGAATCCATAAGACAAGCAGCCATTGGAAGGGGAATAGAGACCCCTACAATTAGATGGATGGATGCAATGCTATCCAGTAGAATTGTCTCACTGCGATTGGGAGACGAAACGGCTACGATCAGACCTGAAAGGGGGTGTCCTCAGGGAGGAGTGCTGTCCCCCCTTCTATGGCTCCTGGTTGTGGACGATCTACTAAACACCCTTAATGACAAAGGGTATGAGGCACAAGGATATGCTGACGACCTTGTGATCATTATTAGGGGCAAGTTTGATAGAACCATTTCGGATCTTCTGCAGAATGCCCTGAATGAAGTACAGCGGTGGTGTTTGGAAAAGGATCTTCGCATTAATCCGTCAAAACCACAATTGTACCATTCACACGGAAGAGGAAATTTATGATTAAGCCTCCAACAGTCTTCGACAAGGTTGTGAACCTAAGTACAGAGGTAAAGTATCTGGGATTGGTATTCGACCAGAAACTGACGTGGAATCCTCACTTGAAGAATACGCTTGAAAAAGCCACCAGAGTCCTCTGGACCTGCAACAGATTTATGGGGAGGAACTGGGGGCTACTTCCCAAACTGACACTATGGCTCTATACGACCATTGTCAGGCCAATGGTCACCTACGCATCTCTTGCGTGGTGGCCAAAGGTAGAGGAGGTAACAACCCAAAAGGCCCTCTCCAAGATCCAAAGGTTAGCCTGCCTAAGTTCGACTGGAGCTATGCGGACCTGCCCCACAGCGGCCATGGAGAGGATACTAAATCTGCCGCCACTCCACATCTTCATCAAGAAAATAGCGGCGGAAACCTCTCTAAGGCTAGGGGAAGGGGGGCTGGCCGGGAGAACTAGGTCAGGAAAAATACTTGAAGAAGTTACCATCTCAGAAATGGTAAGAATGGTCAGGGATAGTCAAACCTCGAGTATTGACTTCGACAGACCATTCAAAACTGTGATATACACACGGGAGTACTGGCACAACACAAGGCCTACCTTCCGAGAAGGCACTCTTCTGTGGTACACTGACGGCTCGAGGATGGCGGAGAGCACCGGGATAGGAGTAAAGGGACCAAATTTTGCCCTCTCCGGATCCCTAGGGAGCACTCCAACCATTTTCCAAGCCGAAGTGCATGCCATAGAGGTGTGCGCCCTCGTTAATAACCGTAAGGGTATTAAAGGGGCCAACATAGTTATATGCTCGGACAGCCAGGCCGCAATAAAAGCCTTAACGGCTTTTGAGGTTACCTCAAAACTAGTGGAAGACTGTATCCGAGCCTTGAAAACTCTAGGTAGACACAACAGGGTAACCCTGATGTGGGTACCTGGACACACAGGGATTCAGGGGAACGAAATTGCAGACAAACTTGCAAAGAGAGGTTCCCTAACTCCCTTCACCGGACCCACTCCCTTCTGTGGGCTTGCAAAAGCCCTGGTAAAGGGGGAAGTAAACAAGTGGGTCGAACAACGTTTCCAAAAGCATTGGAGGGAAGTCAAGGGCCTAAGGCAATCAAAAAGGCTCATAGACTCCTTCCCAATAAATGCAAAACAAACCCTCACTCTAAACCGACAAGACCTAAGACTCTTAACAGGCATACTGACAGGACACCATCCTGTCAGATATCACCTGAAGAAAATAGGGATTGCCACCGACGACCGCTGCAGGTTGTGCGGAATAAGTTTAGAGACAACTGAACACCTTCTCTGCGAGTGCGAAGCACTCGCAAGGAGACGCTTCGACCACTTTGGGAAAGCTCTCCTCACGCTGGCGGACGTTAAGGAAGCCGCCTTCTGGAAACTGATGCAGTTCATAAAGAACATTCCGGTTTCCAGAAACAACCCCCTAGAGTAGAGGCAGCACAATGTTAAAAATCCATAATCTTCGTTCCAACAAAGACTGCAAATTTCTTTAAATTTATCCAAAGTGAAGTCAGTACCAACATGTTCATCATAAATATCGCTCAGGTATTTTGGTCCTTGTTTAAAAATGCAAAAGTAATTGATATTATTCCTGATTAGCTGTTTATCTACTTTAGTATAAGATTGAGTTAAATAAATACAAGAAATTTTCTTATGTCTCCCTCTAACAAAGTAATCTTTTATTATATGTTGGTGCTGAACATTAACACAATCATCAAATATAACTAGACTGTTGTTTTTACATTCATCAAGAGGAATTAAATCTTCACAATTGTTAAAAAAATGAGCAACTTCAACACCTTCTTCATTTTTTAATTTATCATACGTTTCTTGTAATAGTTGATACATGTGTTGTTCGAGAGATTTAGAAAATATATAAAGATTGTAAAAAGGAACACCCCAAGGTTTGGTTATCAAATTGTAAAGAAGAGTGGTTTTTCCACATCCTGATGTACCTACAATCAAACACCTTAATGGGAAAGGTAGTAAAGTATCATCGTTTTTATTTTTTTCAAATGGTATCGGATCGATTTCGTAATCTTGCATAGTTTATTTTGATTAAAAAATTTTTTTATATAAATAAAAAATATGACCTTGATAAAGATTTCTGATAAACATTCGAATCTCAGATTAAAATTGGAGCATCCTTACGTTTTAAATCCGGAAAAGAGATATAAACTAGGAGTTACGCACTTGCTTTATACTATTGATTTAGCATTTCATTTAAGTTGTCATTATGAAGTAATTATTCCTACTGTAGAAAGCACTACAGGGCAGGCTTACCATCGAAAAAGAGAATCGAATGGAGAGTTTACTATTGAATCTCTTGAAAACGATATGAGAACTAAAATTGATAATGCTTATAATGGTATCAAGGAAAAATACAAAAAAGAAAACAGACCTCAATTAGTTAAGGTTTTAGAAGAGCATGTACCAAAGCTGTTTGATTTCGAGTTAAAACTTAACGATAACAAACAATTGATATTGAAAACTCCCTTAGATATCAAAATGAAAGATGCAGTTTTTTGTGAAATTTTAGGATTTAAAGAATGTGGTGAACCTGACTTTATATTCAAAGCAAACACTACTTATACTTCTATAGAAAACCCTCCTTTTATGAAACCTTTATCTCTTATTGAGTGGCATTGTAATATTATAGAGTACAGTTTTGAAAATCATGACGATCACCCTCATTTACATAAACACGGTGAACTTCTTCATATAAGTTTTGTAGATCAAGATATATATAATAGAAAGAAACTAGAATTCCAAGAAATTCCTGATAAAATCATGTTCGTTCCTATTCGAAAAGGACTTAATGAAATTAAAGAAATCACTCTCACACCTATAAATGAGAAAAACGTACATATTAAGAATTTAAAAAATGTTGTAGTTTATCTTCAGTTGACAGAAGATTAATAAGAGATGGGTTATTTTTTATAGGAGATCTATCCTATAAAAAATTAATAAAATATATTATTTTAAAATAAATGAGTGGCGATTCAAATAATCTTATTTATTGTGTTAAATGCAAAAAGAAGACTAATAGTATAAATGTAAAAGAAGTTCAAACAGAAAAAGGACGATGGAGAGTTTCTGCCCAATGCTCCAAATGCAAAACGAATAAAAGTAAATTTATTCCAGTACCGGAAAATCATAAAATATCACAGATTGAAGAAGTGAAGAAATTAAATGATGAAGAAAAACTGGTACAAGCTAAAGAACTACATAAACCAGCAAGATCAAAGTTTAATAGAAGGAGAATAATAACGAAAGGTTTAGATGACTTATGGGCTGCTGATTTGGTAGATATGAGAAAATACCAAAAAGAAAACCAAGGGTATTGTTACTTGCTAAACGTTATCGATACTTTTTCAAAGTTTTCTTGGGGTGTTCCTTTAAAAAAGAAAGATGGACCAACAGTTTCGAAAGCATTCCAAAAAATTATTCAAAATTCTAAATCACAAAAACATAGTCCTCCAAATCTTCTTCATACTGATAAAGGGTTAGAGTTTACAAACAAGCATTTTAAATCAGTTCTAAAGGAATATGACATCCAAATGTATCATACTGAAAATGAAGAGAAATCATCTATAGTTGAGAGATTTAATCGTACTTTAAATGAAAAGATGAGATTACAGTTTGAAGTGAGGGAAAACAAAAAGTGGATTGATATTTTACCGAATCTATTGAATGATTATAATTATAAAGATGTTCATCGTTCTATAAAGATGACTCCTGCTGAAGTCAATAAATCTAACGAAAGTGAAGTTTTAAAAACACTTTTCCCTCCTAAGAATAAGAAAACCAATAAAATACCAAAAATACTTTATGATATTGGAGATCGGGTACGGATTAAGAGATTCAAAAAAACTTTTGGCAATAAATACGATCCGAATTGGACAAAAGAAATATTCGAAATCAGTGAAATACAAAATACCGATCCAATCACTTATAAAATTAAAGATTTAAATAATGAGGAAATAATCGGATCTTTTTACAAGGAAGAGTTGCAAAAAACAAAATTTTAAGAAAAAATGAAAATAAATTTTTTTCCCATAAAATAAATAACAAGAAAAATGTATGTGATGATGGAAACGAACTAAAACCTTCTGCTCCAGAAGGTGATTATAAATATCAACCATTTCAACAGAATTTATATCCTAAAATAAATCTTCCGGCTTTCGATCAAAATAATTATAGAATTAACAGAATAATGAACAATTATAAATATTTGGAGGAAGAAAGAAAAAGCAGAGAGAAATCGAGGAAAAAATATTCTAAAATTATGAAAGCAATGTTTGGTACTGAATGTTTGATAACTGCTTCAGAAATAGCAACAATCGGAACATCTTTGG
Organism: Orius laevigatus; assembly: GCA_018703685.1. NCBI lineage: Eukaryota > Metazoa > Arthropoda > Insecta > Hemiptera > Anthocoridae > Orius > Orius laevigatus. The sequence goes on along the minus strand of JAGWEN010000391.1, from coordinate 88,509 downwards.
CTATACCAGTAATTATACCATTTAGCGTTCCAATATCAGTAGGACTGACTTTAGGGTCTTCTATTTTAAGATCTTCCAGTGGTTTTATTGTGAAAAAGATGAATAAACATTCAGCGATATCTTTACTAGCTAAGGCTAAACTCAATTCTATTGAAGAGAAGTTTACTAAAGCTATCAAAGACGGAAAAATAAGTGATGATGAATTTAATGACATCGAGCAGGAAATGAAAAACTACGAAAAAATGAAGGCACAATCTTTATCGGAATTCAAAAATGGAAAAAATAATTTTTCAGATGAAATGAAAACGAATTTGATTGAGAAAGGAAAAGATTTAGGACGTACTGAGGCATTGAATTCAATACGAATTAATAATTTTAAAATGTAAAATGTAAAAATCTTACAATTTTTTTTTATAGAAATAATTTTCTATAAAAAATTTAAAAAAAAAAAATTTTTTTTTTCTAAAATAAAAGATGAATAATATAAAAAATATTTTTGCTAAATACAATAACGAAATCGAAAGGTATCAATATCATACCATCCTTCCAATATCCAACACTAATCTGAATTCTCCTAACAAGAAAACGGAGTTTAAAATTGATTGCGAAGATGAGTTTATCGACTTGAAAAATGTTAAAGTTGATATTCAGGGAACTTATAAAGCTGGGGACAATACGAAAAAGAATTTTAAAATGATTGATAATTTTCCCCAATTTTTATTTTCACGAATGGAGGTTAAAAAACATAATACAATTGTAGATGAAATTGATAATCCGGGTATAACAAGCTTAATAAAAGATATAGTATCTTATTCAGGACCGAAATCTACAAATGGAGAAGCAATTGTTTCAGGATTTAAATCTCGATTTGATGGAGGAGGAGGTTTTAAACGCTCGCTGTTATCTTCATAGTTTTGGTCTAGGATTTTTTCAAGATATTAATATGCCTCTTTACAAAGGAGGTTTTGTAATAACTTTCATCAGAGATAATAATGATAATGCTTGTTACCGATGGACAACTGGGGCTGATGCAGCTGCAGCAGCAACATTACCTCCAGAAATTAAAAATCGAAATAAAAAGTTTGAAATTAATTGTACCTATTGTGGAATACGTTCATGATGCAAAAGTAAATCTCATTGCTGAACTAACTACAAAAACTGAATATTTGCTGCAGTTTATAAAGTATCAACTTATTGAACTTTCTAATGTTGTAGGAAAAACTTTAGCATCCGATATTACAAACATCTATCAAAATGTAGAAAATCCAGTATGGGCATTTATAGTCTTTCAGAGGAACAAACAAAATGATCAAAAAGAAAATAATAGTCATTTCAATAACGAAAAAGTCAAAAACTTCTGGTTAATGATTGCAGGAAAAAGATATCCTGAAGAGGCTCAAAATTTAGATTGGGATGGAGAAGATGAAAATTATATTTCAGCTTATAACGATCTTATTGAATTTTCAAAGCTGTACAAGAAAAACATCTCTCAACCTATTCTAGATTTAATTACTTTTAAATCAGAACATCCCATATTCAGTATAAATTTAAATCATCAACCCAAAGCCATTTCATCAACGAAAACCAATATGATATTCAATGCTGATTTTCATGATGCGATTCCTGCTGCTAGTGGTTCTAAATCTGGTACGATCTGTCATGTCCTATTGTTATCTCCTGTAGAATTTAAATACTCTCCAATGAAAAACACCATTGAAAAAGTATAATTTCCGATAATAGAGTTTAACGTTTTTTATAAGATTAAAGTCTTATAAAAAAAATTTCTTCTAAATAAAAATGTGTTTATTAGGTTGTAAACATATTGTTATCAATAATTGCTCTTGTTTTGCTTTACCGTGGATTAATGAATCTTACAGATTAAGTTTCGATTATTTGGCTTTACATTTTGATGAAGAATGGGATAATTATGTTTCGGATCTATCAAATAAAAACAGAAAGATTTTAAAACTTCTTTATAACAAGGGTTTGAATCTTGATAAAGAATATTTGGGTAAAATTTTAAATAAAAAATATTTTACTCCAAAAGATAAAGCTATTATTGTATTTTTTGAAAAGAGAAAAAATTTTCCGTGGTAAATTAAATTGAATTTTAAAATTATTTGTTTCCTAAATAAAAACATGAATTCCGATTGTATGATGAAATTTTTTATCTTTTTGTCTTTCTGCCTTCTGTCTTCAAAAGCCGGTTTAATATGGTCTTCTGAAGAAGATTCTTCAGACTCGTCTGACGAATCCGAAATACCATCAACAACTACTGTACTTCCAAAAATTCTTCCTTATGCAAATGATGGTGCCCCTGTTCAATATAATACGATAAAAGATATTTCGAAAATTCCTAAAACCCAACTCTATATCTTAGAATGTAAGGATATTGTTGATGAAAATGGTAATATAACAGGAAACCATTGTTATAAAGTTCCTTATCCAATTGATAATTCAGCATTATGGAGAAGAACAATAATTAAATCTTAGTTCCTTTAAAAAGCCCTCAACAAATTTTATATAAAGTACATGCTTTATATAAAATAATTCAAAAGTACTGTTTTCATAATTTTTTATTAAAAAAATTGATTTTTTTTTAATTTATCTAATAAATAAAACAATGGATAGAGAAAATATTATTTCAAAACTTAATTTTGATGGTTGTTCTGATGAATTAAAAGAACAAATTATTCAATATTTTAGATCTCGTAAAGAACCAAAAGACCGTATTCCAGGTCCATGTATTATGACTCCTTTGATTTATGGAGAAAGTGCAAAAACTTTTTATTTAGATAAATACAAAAAGGAATACTCATCTGAAATTCATTCTTATCTATCAGCTTATCAACAATTGCAAGCGAAAATTTTTGATTTTGTTAAAAACGAAAAAAAATTAAAGGAATTAGGTTCTGATTTTCTCAAAATGGATAAATCATTTCGAAATTTAATCAAACCTTTTGCAGTTGATTCTGATTCTGATTCTAATTCTGATTCTGAATAATAGGTTTTAAAAATCATAAGTAACTACTTTTATATAAAGATCTTTCTTTATATAAAATAAAATTATTATTACCTATGTGGTTTTAAAAACCGCTTTTAAAAAAAGTATAAGTAGGTCAAAAAAATCAGCGGAAAAGTGGGAGAAGGACGAAATTAATAATTTTGTTAAAATATGTTTTGGGTCAAATGTAAGTTATGAATTTTAGTGATATATTTTCGTGGATGATTGCAAGTTGAAAATTTTATAGAAATTTTTGTGGACAAATCCAAGTTGAGAATTTCAATGTAAAGTTTTCTGGATAAATCAAAGAACAAAAAATAAAAGAGACCAAAAAAATAGGATCGAAAATGACCAGTAAAAAATCATTGAATTTTGTGAACAAATTCAAGTTGATAATTTCAATGAAAATTTTGTGGACAAATTCAAAGAACAAAAGTATTTAGGGTCAAATGTAAGTTGAATTTGTCAATTGGGAAATTTTAGGATCAAAATGAAAATGTGTTGAGGCATCTTTGTTTGTGGATTTAAACATACATAGTTGGTATTAAAATAATATATAAATAATAATAAATAAATAGTTTCTATCATTGATACCTGCCATTCAAAATAAGCACGGGACCCATCGGGTAGGTCGGATTTTTAGAAGCGGGAGGCATGGGGTAGATTAGATTTGACCTACTTAGTGTCCGGGACCCATGGGGTATCCAATCGTTGGGCTCTCACTTGAGACTCGGGCTGTTATACATGTTATGGGCGTAATTAATTATGTGTTTTAGTTCTATTTTCTTTTTCTTTTTTCGTTTCCTTTTCGTTTGGAACCGAACCTTTTCGCGAAATTTTTGTTTTGTTTTTTGTTTGACTTAATAAGAATTAAACACGGACATAAATAACACAAGGGAATAAGAACGCAAGGCGCTTTGGAATCGGAGCAGGCGTGACGGGGCGAGGCAGAGGCGCAGTCCGAGCCGACAGGGTCGACTTTACGAGGAACGGATGGACAACAGTGACCCCGAGAGTGAAACTTTAAGTTTTTTGATTGTCATAATTAACGTTTTTATTTTTTTTAGTCAATTGGCTTTCGGTCAGATTAAGGATGCTCGTTCTCTTCACCCTCGTCGCGTTTTCATCATTTTCTAGTTTAAGTTTTTGTTTAAAGTGAGGTGGCTCACTAGTAATTTGTAACTTTTTGCTGATTTTTATTATGTAGGGGGGGACGTTAGGACATTCTTCTTTTTGTGTATGTCATTTTGTCAATGTCTTTTCCTTTTGGGAATTTTTTGTCACCATTTTCTTCCAATATTTTTGCAGTCAAAATTTTTTTTTTTGAAATTTTTTTTTCTCTTCTCTCTGTCTCTTTCATTGTTAACTTTTAAAATGAGTTTATAATAATTTTATTTTAAGATAAGGATTATGACTTGTTTGATTGCCCATTATTTTGTTTCATTTTTGTTTTGTCTTATCTTTGTTTAATCATTAATGGGACTTATTGGGATACGTTAGCCTAATTTTCTTTTTTATAGTAGTCCGCAAATTGTTGGTGTGGTCCTACTGTTTCGTGGTTTAGTTTCGGTTTACTTTTTCTCACATTTGTTTTCTCTGATTTTTCTTTCTTGCTTAATCAGCGCCCGATTTTATATTTATTTGCCATGTATTTGCCATATTTTTGTTTTGTTTTATTTTATGTATTGATTTGTATTTATTTGCCAATTTTGTTTTTCTTTCATTTTTTTATTTGTTAATTTGCTAAGTGTTCATTTCATGTTAGTTTTTAGTTAGCATTTGGTGTTAGTTTTTGGTTTGGCATGCCTATTTAAATGTTTTTCAAATTTAGTTTTAATGTTTCTATGCTTTTCATTCTCAATGGTTTTCGAATGCTTTTCCTTTGTGGTCTAATGCTGTTCATTGCTGTTCATGCTATTCATTTTCTGTTTTTTGTATCTTTTCGATATATTTGTAAATTTTTTTTTTTAACTATATATGCACTGCATTGCAATTGTATGTTCTTTTTTTTCTTAACTATGTATGCACTTAACTTTGAGTTATCAATAAACGAGGTTCTATTGGGTGATTCCTTACCCTGGGAGGGTCATGCACACATGTCTTGGAACAAGTTTAGGATGTTTTTTTAGACATTTGGTTTGATCGCCGGGTCGTCGATTTGAAAGCAAGGGAGGAATGTAACGTAGGGAAAAAAGGACATGAATGGAAAAATTAAAATCAAAAAATATTTAAAATCAAAGGGAAGCGAACAACTATAAAACATGTCAAAAGTCAATGAGTCGGCCTATTTATGAGCAAGATTTCGAAGAAGAAATAACGCATAAATCCAATCCTCCTATCGAGAGCTTGACTTTTTCCTGGACACGTGTGTCCAAGGAATTTGATGAGTTGAAAAATAAGGGTTGGAATAGACCTATAAAGCCCTCGAAAAATCTTGGCTCCAGGCTCACTGTTTTGTGCATCCGTTACATCTCCAACCTTGCTGGAAATCGTCGACTCTGGTTCGTCTTCGGAAAAGCGTCTGTCTTGAGAAACTCTGCTCACGTTGCTCCGAAGATTTTCAAATCAAAGTTCGTTTTGGGGTTAGTAAAAAAACCAAATTAAACTCAGTAAATTTAATGGCAAAGAAAATAGAACCTTGTGCATGTCCGCTCCTTTTATTAGAACAAAAGATTTTGAAGTTAATTTTGAAGTTTTTCTTTAAATCCTATCGTTCATAAAAACCCTTGGAAAAGTGTAATGTCTTACGATAGACCAAGGAGTATTTCTCTTTAAGGGCCACGGCAGGACCTCCCTAAAAAGGGTCAAAATTTCTCCCCCATATACTCGCTCCAGGGACTCGATTCCTCGATTGAAAATTTTCTCTTTTGTACCATTAATAAAACTCATAAAACTAGGCACGAGCGTCGATTTTTTTGTAATTATAATAAAAACAATAAAAATAAAAATTAATGGGTTTTTTAAAACTAAAATTAAAGTTATAAAAAAGTGATATTTCCAAAAAATGAGCCTGCACGTACCTTACTAGATAGTTAATGTAAAGAAATGTTAAAGAAATTTGATTCAAAAACCTCTAAATTTTTTGGTAAACGGGGGAAACTAAAAAATACGGCAAAAATGACCTTTTATTGCGAAAATAGTTCCACGTCTTTCGTAGAGATGGCGACAAAACAGTTGCCCTTAGCAACGGAGATCGCCAGCGCCACAGGCCACTGCGGCCGAAATGTTAAAGTGAGTTTGGATTGTTTATCAAGCGGCAGCCATTATTGTTATTACGCCAATGTTTATTATTGTAATGTTATTATTTTAGCGTTATTCTATGAAATTTGTCTTTGTGTTAATTTCATTTTATAAAAAAACGGCGTTAGGTGCAAATGAACAGCTGATTTTTTTGGTAAACTTGAGACCAACTTCTAAGAAAAACACCATTCAAGAACTCTGCCTTGTAGCGATTATTTTTAATTATTGTTATTTTACATATCATTTCTATTATTTTGAGGCTATCATGGGAACAATGAACATAAATGAACTAATTGCAAGTTGATTGGATTTCTCTTATTTTAGAGCTTCCAGCTTTAGATATGGAGGATCCATTTTGTAATACCGTCGGATTCGGGTTTTTGGGGATGGGTCTTCCAGACCCCCTAGTTTTATTTTATTTAGTTTATGTTGCGCGGATTACTGAGTGAACTCCACTGATTGCTACGTAAAATACTGGCGTGAGATTTGATACGCGTGAAGCCGTAACCGAAAGGAAAACAATAAAGTCAAAATTTTGAGGTCAAAATATTTTTGGGGTACGGATGTAATTTTGAAGTCGTAACTGCGTTTTTGATACCCGCTATGGATTTTGGTGAGATATGATACGCGACAAGCCGTAATCGAAACGAAAGCAATGAAGTCAAAATTTTGAGGTCAAAATATTTTTGGGGTCCGGACTTAATTTTAAAGTCGAAACTGCGTTTTTTATACCCGCTATGGATTTTGGTGAGATTTGATACGCGACAAGCCGTAATCGAAACGAAAACAAAAAAAAGACAAAATTTTGAGGTCAAAATATTTTTGGGGTAAGGATGTAATTTTGAAGTCGTAACTGCGTTTTTGATACCCGCTATGGATTTTGGTGAGATTTGATACGCGACAAGCCGTAATCGAAACGAAAACAAAAAAGTCAAAATTTTGAGGTCAAAATATTTTTGGGGTCCACAAGAAAATTTGAAGTCGAAACTGCGTTTTTGACACCCGCGATGGATTTTAGTGAGATTTGATACGCGACAAGCCGCAATCGAAACGAAAACAAAAAAGTCAAAATTTTGAGGTCAAAATATTTTTGGGGTCCGGACGAAAATTTGAAGTCGAAACTGCGTTTTTGACACCCGCGATGGATTTTAGTGAGATTTGATACGCGACAAGCCGTAATCGAAACGAAAACAAAAAAGTCAAAATTTTGAGGTCAAAATATTTTTGGGGTCCACAAGAAAATTTGAAGTCGAAACTGCGTTTTTGACACCCGCGATGGATTTTAGTGAGATTTGATACGCGACAAGCCGTAATCGAAACGAAAACAAAAAAGTCAAAATTTTGAGGTCAAAATATTTTTGGGGTCCACAAGAAAATTTGAAGTCGAAACTGCGTTTTTGACACCCGCGATGGATTTTAGTGAGATTTGATACGCGACAAGCCGTAATCGAAACGAAAACAAAAAAGTCAAAATTTTGAGGTCAAAATATTTTTGGGGTCCACAAGAAAATTTGAAGTCGAAACTGCGTTTTTGACACCCGCGATGGATTTTAGTGAGATTTGATACGCGACAAGCCGCAATCGAAACGAAAACAAAAAAGTCAAAATTTTGAGGTCAAAATATTTTTGGGGTCCGGACGCAATTTTGAAGTCGAAACTGCGTTTTTGACACCCGCGATGGATTTTAGTGAGATTTGATACGCGACAAGCCGTAATCGAAACGAAAACAAAAAAGTCAAAATTTTGAGGTCAAAATATTTTTGGGGTCCACAAGAAAATTTTTTGCGTTAAAACTTAAAAAAATTAAATTAAAAAACCAGCCGGTTCGGTGGTCCGACGGGAGAGCCGTCGATAATGTTTTAGACCGGACCCCTAATTCGAAAAAATTAAGAAAAATATTATTTAGAAAGATGTCTTGTGACAACATTGTAAAAAGGTGAAAACCGGCAACCATGTGGAATGAAGGTCACCCCGAGCCCCGAGGTCATTTCACTTCCACCCGTTTCTTAATCAAGCCGCTAGATCTCACTACCGTCAATTCGTATCGAACTCCTGCGGGCCTTAAGGATTTTAATCATAGGTGAAGACGCATTTGGTAAGTAGGGAAAAGGGGAATTTAAAGCGCGGGTTGGGTGATCTCAGGCTACGGCTCCCAAATTCAGGAAGAATTTATATAAAGATTAAATAGCTAAATTTTAAAGTCAAGAAGAAAACTGAGAAACCCACCCCGTTGCACTTACTACGGTCAAAATAATTTTTAAAGTCAAAAGACCGTTACGCCACGTCCTTATGCACGTGGGGTGACGTGTTTGAACTTGAAAATTATAAAGGATGGCTTACTACGCTTAAAATAATTTTTAAAGTCAAAAGACCGTTATGTCGAATTCTTGATACACGTGGGGTGACGTGTTTCAACTTGAAAATTACTAAGGATGGCTTACTACGGTCAAAATAATTTTTAAAGTCAAAAGACCCTTACGCCAAGTCCTTATGCACGTGGGGGTGACGTGTTAGAACTTGAAAATTATAAAGGATGGCTTACTACGCTTAGAATAATTTTTCGAGTCAAAAGACCGTTATGTCGAATTCTTGATACACATGGGGTGACGTGTTTCAACTTGAAAATTACTAAGGATGGTTTGCTACGGTCAAAATAATTTTTAAAGTGAAATGACCGTTACTTAAAGCAATATGTAATACTAATAAATGTTTACTTTGAAAAAAATTGCGTTTTTTTTAATAATTCAAAATTGTCTTGTCCAAGTTATTCCTTTTCACCTTTTATTTGGGCTTTAAGCCTTTAGTGGAATAAAAGAGTTTTTATTTAATTATTTATCCTGGCCTGATCCGCCATTACTTTTTCTACATACACGAAAGGTCAACCTTCGTATAGACTACTAAGTAGCACCACTTCCTTTTCGTTATTCCCAGTTGGCCTTGAATCTGGAAAACAGAAAATTACAGATTTCACTATTTCAATGTTTAGGTATATTTTTTTTAGTATACCTGATAATAATAATGGCTGTTTTTTTTAAGCTTCCCGTCTTTCATTTAACTTAACCTCTTCACACTTTCCTCCGGTGTTAGGTCGCTAATTTTGAGAAGGCACTTGATTGCGAGGACCCCGTCTTCCTCAACTAGGCCATCTGGAGAAGCACCTTTGAACAAAAAACGATTATTTACTTAAAAACATAATATTAAAAATTGTACCAAGATATGTTCATGGTCCACAAAGAGGCCACACTTCTCAACTAACAGGCCCGTTGTTCTTTCAAATTTAGAAATGGCTTCTTCTTCCATTCGCCGTCCATAAATAATGGGTTTGGTATTTATTCGCCCACCAAGCAAGCGTAAGACTTAGTATTTCACCGGGGTCTTCTCTTTCCGCCGACAAATGGCCCCGAAGTTGGACGCTAGATATGTATTGAGCAATATGTTAAGTAGGATTAATAAAATAACGTTCCGTACCGGTTATTCTTTTTCTCCTTTCGTCGAACCATGAAACGTCATGCCTCTGGTTTCCTTTTTAATTTCGTTGGCCCTCTCTCTACAAGAAATAGTGGGCATTAGCTCTGAAGTCGTCGATAGAACACACTTCACCATCCTTGGCTCCACTACAAAAATATGCACTGCCTTTCGTGTGTTCACCAAATGTATGGAATATTGAGTTTTTAATATCTTTTTTTAAATTGTCGACCCGGAAACCTTCGTCGGTTTGGTATACCTACCGTCATTCGCCTCACCATAGCCGGCAAGTTGGTTTATCGCTTCTTCGAATAATTTGTACATCTTGAGTCTGAAAATATCTTCTGTTCCTTGACTGATGGTACATCGTCCATTTTCTCGCTTAGATCTTTTACAATTAAATATATTTTGGTGACAGTTCTTAACGCGGAGGCTACCATTTTATTTTGCCTTCTTGGCAGATGTTTTCCAAGAAGGAGCTCCCCATGGAAGCAAATGTATTTATCACTTAAAATTGTGGACTTAATGGGCCTTGGTCGCATTATTGCAACCAGGTGACTTCTTCTTTTATAAGGAAAGGTTCAAGGTTTATTTTCTCTACAATATTTTTCAAATTGTTATGGAACTTTTGAACCTTACACTGTATTTTAGTTGTAATATACTTTTTTTCGGAGAATTAATCAGTTCATAACAATGTCGCTAACTTATATGACGAGCCAAAGAGGCTCAGAGCTAGTTTTAATTTGATGATTTTAAATACAGGAAGTGCGAGGATGTTGTAACTTACGACCACAAATGGAGATGCACAGTGAAAAATTGCTCTGCGAAAGTTAACATCAGAGAAGTATCCAGAAAGGTCAACCATACTCATCCAGCTTTGCCCTCCGAAAAGGTGAGAAAAGAAAAGTTTTCCAACTCGGTGAAAAGAAAAGCCACTTCGGATGTTGGTGAAACGAAGACAGATATTGTTAGAAAGGAAATAAAAAATCAGCCCGAATCGTAGGAGGAATGATAGGTATGATGTAATTAAATGGTATTTAGCAAAATTAGTCTTCATCACTGTAGGGCTGGGCGACTTATCGGTGAACATCTCATTGAAAAATTCCGCAAGCCTTAGTATTCGCGATTTGTATCTGACAGGTAGTAGATCATCGAGGCAACGTGGGAACAGCTACCAATGGTTATGAGGCCATTTGCCCAATCGCCTTATAGCCGGCCAAGTTCGGATCGTATTCCACATTGCAGCGATGTTTTTCTCCATATTATGTGCCATAACTTGATATGTGACCTAACTTAAAACTTTAGAATATTCGATTTGACTTTAACATAGGAAATGGCTTGTTTTCTTTTCCTTGGGTATGGATTGGTGGAGTTTTTAATATCAATCAATTTTTGCCGCTCCACGGGTGTAGAAAACAAACTAGTTGTATAAATAGTTTTTTATTTATAGGAATTTATATATAGGAAATGGCTTGTCCTAATTGGTATGTACCAGAAAAAAATATTTTCAAGTCTTGTTGAAATATGACTGATTGTCTTGTTGTTCAGGAAAATCTGTTATTTCATTACTATTGACTTTTTGAAACATCACGTGTTTCCGACTCCATCGTTCCTCCGCTACCAGTTCAGCTAAACTGTTTATTTTTGGTTGAGCACGTAACATCTGCTCCATGATTTCCTCGTATTGGTCTTCGTCAGATAAAACCCTTTTTCCAAACGAGTTTCCCATATCAGCAAAGCATATATCACCTTCTTGAAGATTTCGCTAGGCCGAATTTTCACTTAAAAGTTTTTTTTTAATTGTCGCGTCGTTTATGTCATTAGCGTAAAATAGCCCAGAGACATCTACTGTGAAACCATTCGTTGTGCAAATGGTATAAGGTTTGCAAAGAGGCACTTTTTTTTTTTGCCCGGAATAAGATTTCCGTTGAAAGGCGTTGTTTGAGCTTTTTTCATGGCGGACATGAGTGGCATCGAATATCGAAGACAGTGTTTCCTGTAAGAACTAAGACCCGTCTCGGGAAATAGAACCAAAGCCAAACCGTGTTGGCAAAACATCTTTTTCAAATGACAGCAAGACCGAGTGGCAATATTAAGAAACTTGCTATTTCCGTTCTAAGCCAAGTATTGAAGAAATCGAAAAGTTTGAGTTACCAGCTCTTAATTTTATGAGGAACGTTACTACAGCCATTATTATTGTCCGCGAGTTAGATTTCCTCATGGATACCATCATATCTGCCAATTGAAAAACATTTTCCCATGAAAGTCCGGTAAAAACTTATACATCTTTCTCTGAAATTAACTCCCCGATGTGATTCATAATAGTCGATTCACTTCTAAACGACATTGCTTCAAGAAATCAACCTTTGTTCCAATCGAACTGACATTCGATTTTTCTTTTTACTTAAGGCCACCCGCACCGCCTTCGGCCATCTCATGCGAAATTAAAAGCGTACAACTCCTTTAGCAGTGCAGGTGCTCGGACCTGGAACTCCCTTCTCTGCTGGATTGCCGGATACGATTTATCACATATTGGACCGTTATGCCCTAACAATAAAAATATGTTGAGTTGTTTTATTTTTATTTTATAGTTTTCCATGGCCGGTAAAAACGTAGGGTATGTACTTGACAGCGCAATAAACATAAAATGAGAAAAAAATGATGACGACGGATAAAATGATCAAGACGAAGAGGTCGCAGCTTGGTAGATTGATCGAGTGGATGAAGTTCGATGAAGTTCCAGATGAAGTTCGTCGAATGGGCCATGAAGAAATTGATGGCAATGGTTGCGGTGGTGCCTGGTAGAAGACCAATTTCATGCAGACGTAGAGTTCTATGGAATCTGCAAGAGCCAAAATAGCTGCGCCAGGTCTGAGCCACCAAATGCAGAGCGTTCTTCGCTGTAGTAACGGAAATATTTTCACATTATCCGTCGAAATCGGGTCTAAGACGAGAATCCCGGAGATGCCATCTTCATCGAAGAATTGGTCGTGGAGTTTTTTCGGTTAGGGTGTTAATACTTCGATTTCGTTAGCGCCGCTGCTTTCTAGTTCAATGTTGTTTCTAAACGATTTCCACATTTCCAAGTTCGACTTGTTCGAGGAAAAAATTACAGAATTTGAAGTCCTAGAAGCCATCCAAGAAATTAAGGCCGCCAGAAAGGTTTGAGCAAAGCAAGGGGGAACTCCTCTGTTTGTACCTGTCAGTCGGAAGACCCTCAGATACATCTGCCGATGACCGAGTATGTCTCTCATTATCGGCCTTAAAATGTTTGTAATTATGTTTCTACAGATTTCCAATCTCGTGGTTTAACAAGAGCCTCTTTCGGTCCCGGAGCTCGATGAGGAGGAAACTAGAAGGTAGAATATCTGAGGAACTTAAAAGGTCTTGATTTTCGAAATTTTGTCGACAAAATTTTAACGTTTAACCATTAAAAAAATTTATTTCATTGACTTTTTTTTTGGGCCAATTATTTGTTTGTTAATAACCGGGTCGCAATTTTGAAATTCACTCAAATCTCAAAGTTCAAGTGTGAGAGAAAACCGATCTAACATCTATCTAACATCATCTTTTTTATTTTGTCTTCAAAATGTCTTCACCCTCAGGCTAAGTAGGTAACTAATAATTAATTAATTTACTTATTTTGGATCTGTGTTTTTAGTTTGAAAATTATTTACCTAGTGCTCGATTTATTTAGCTGCATGCTACTAATTTATTTTTTGAAACCAAAAAAGAAACTAGAAACCCATTTTTTGCTTTGAAAAATTTGATGTAGGCAAAAAAATGATTCAAATCGAAAATCCGCACTTAGTCTCGTTAAAAAACCGAATTTTCATTTTCGTAATTATTTTTATTATTATTTTTTTTTCGTTGTTATTTTTATTTTTTCGTTTATTTTATTTTTTTTTTTTTTTCGTACGCTGCGTGTTCTCTGGCCAGGCTGCCTATTTCCCTTCTCATTCGAATAATCGAACGTTCTCAAATGAAGAAAAGAAATGAAGTTTAAAAAACGCTCTAAATTTTAAGCTAAACTTTGTTCAAAAAGGAGGATTTTCGCAGACACAGAAAACCAGGAAAAATCGGTTAACAAACGAGAAAAATTGGTTTTAGAAGAAAAATTAGTAAAAGTGCAATTTTTTTTAACATTTGAGACTTATCATCGAAATTCAAAACCTTAGTCATCGCCAACCTCTCAGTCTAGCTACATCATCCATTTGTATTTCTTCTGTCTTATCCTCACCATTATTCCCATATGAAGTTCCGAATAGCCAAGACAAATTTCCTCATAAACCGTTGATTATGTGGTTTTAGACGGAATAAAGGCTTTTAATATGTCCAACCTGAGGTTTTTAACTTGAAAGATTAATTAAAATTTTTGACAACAGAATTTTTGGATATTAAGGGGTTTTGTTTTCTCTTTCTACGGTAGATCGATCGAGTGGATAAAATAGATTAAGTTCGTCAAATGGACCATGAAGAAATTGATGGCGGTGGTGCCTGGTAGATGACCAATTTCATGCAGACGTAGAGCTTTAAGGAATCTGCAGCCAAAATAGCTGCGCCAGGTATGAGCCACCAGGTTCTTCGCGGTAGTAACGGAAATATTTTCACATTATCCGTCGAAATCGGGTCTAAGACGAGAATCCCGCAGATGCCATCTTCATCGAAGACTTGGTCGCCGAGTTTTTTCGATTCGGGTGTTAATACTTCGATTTCGTAAGTGCCGCTGCTTTCTAGTTCGATCTTAGTCGAATTGTTTGGTGTCGTCTTTGCAGATTCTGGATGCCATAGATTGCACAAATGTGAGAATCGTTTCTCCCGAAGGAAGACATGGAGAGCTGTTTAGAAAGCCGATAAGTTGAGGTTAGTTTGGTTTATTAGGGTAGTTTAGTAATATGTTTAGTTATTAGGGTAGTTTTTTTTTTTTTAGCTCACCCTACTTTAGCAAATAAAAATAATCGTGTTTTTTTTTTTTTTTTTTTTACAGAAAATGGATTTTGAAACGTCCTAGTCTTAGATGCCATCAAATTCTGTGACATCTATGCTAAGGTCGGTCCTTACTTATTTATCCGCCTGCAATATTTTCCAAATATTTTTTTAGTTGCTGAATCTAAGAAAAGGATGATGGAACGGTTCGAGGCCATCGAGAAGAAGTTCGACTTGTTCGAGAGAAAAAAAAAAGAGAGAAAAAAAAATAACGAATTTAAAGTCTTGGATGCCATCAAATTCTGCGACATCCATGCTAAGGTCGGTCCCTACTTATTTATCCGCATGCAATATTTTCCAAATATTTTTAGGAAGATGCGTCAATTAGATCAGTCATCGATCTTCATGTCGTGAAGCGAGAGATTGATGCCTCGCCGGGCTGCATGCTCCTAAACAGTACGTATTAGCCCAGAAAATTCAAACCTAAATATTCTTGCTTTATCATAATCAGCTACTTACAGAAAGCATATTATTTTAGGTTTCGAAAATGGCACGCCAGGCACATCACAGACACGTGTTCCCCTCAGCAAGGTGAACGATAAGCTAAGTAAGTGATAAGCTTTTTTAAATATTAAAAAAATATTAAAATTTTTTTTAAAATATATATTAAATAAAAATGATCATCTGTTCAGAAAAATCAATTTTTTTATTTTATTTATTTATTTATTTATTTATTTATTTATTTATTATTTTTTTTTTTTTTTTACAGAAAATGGATTTCGAAACTTCGTCATGTTTGGCTCCCTTAGCGACCAGCTCGCCTCGAAAAATTTCCAATCGGCAATCTTGGAGTAAGTGATTATCTTTTTTAAATATTCGTTTTTAAACAAGAGAATTTAGTTGCTGAATCTAAAAAAAGAATGTTGGAACGGTTCGAGGCCATCGAGAAGAAGTCTACTTCTTCGAGAAAAAAATTACAGAATCTAAAGTCCTCGAAGCCATCCAAGAAATAAAGGCCGCCAGAAAGGTTTGAGCAAAGCAAGGAGGAACTCCTCTTTTTGTACCTGTCAGTCGGAAGACCTCTTCCTCGGATACATCTGCCGATGACCGACGGCCGAGTATGTCTCTCATTATCGGCCTTAAAATATGAGAAAAAAGGGTCTTCCTACTCCATCTATCTAAATTTGTCCTCCATTATTTTTCTTTCAAAATGAATTTTTCCTACACCTTCAAGGCACAGCGATGGGGACAAAAATGGCCCCCTCCTATGCTAATCTATTTATGGCTGAACTCGAACAATCATTCCTGCAAAAAGTCGCGAACTTCGCGTCGTCGTCTCAAGACATTATTTTTCTTCCAAATTCTACCAACATTCTTTTTAGATCACTCAATCAAAATTTTTTTTAATTCTAGGCGACTTTTTTTGCAAGGAAACATACGTTCAAAAATCTAGGTTGGGAGGCGCCCTCACCGAGTCTGGAGGCATCCCAAGTAAGCTATTGTTAACAAGCTTGAAACTCAGAAAAATATTTCATTTTAGATGGCAAGAGCAGGATTTTTCTGCATACACAAGGAGTGCGTAGAATGCGCTTACTGTGGAAAGATGCTGGAGGGATGGCAAGCAGGAGAGGATCCTTTTCAGGCACAGCAGAGAATGCCCGGATGTAAAAATTTTCAAGACGCCTCCGACACACTAGGCGACTTTTTTTGCAAGGGAACAGACGTTCAAAAATCTAGGTTGGGAGGCGCCCTCACCGAGTCTGGAGGCATCCCAAGTAAGCTATTGTTAACAAGCTTGAAACTCAGAAAAATATTTCATTTTAGATGGCAAGAGCAGGCTTTTTCTGCACACATAAGGAGTGCGTGGAATGCGCTTACTGCGGAAAGATGCTGGAGGGATGGCAAGCAGGAGAGGATCCTTTTCAGGCACAGCGGAGAATGCCCGTATGTAAAAATTTTCAAGACGCCTCCGACACACTAGGCGACTTTTTTTGCAAGGGAACAGACGTTCAAAAATCTAGGTTGGGAGGCGCCCTCTCCGAGTCTGGAGGCATCCCAAGTAAGCTATTGTTAACAAGCTTGAAACTCAAAAAAAAATTTCATTTTAGATGGCAAGAGCAGGATTTTTCTGCATACACAAGGAGTGCGTGGAATGCGCTTACTGTGGAAAGATGCTGGAGGGATGGCAAGCAGGAGAGGATCCTTTTCAGGCACAGCGGAGAATGCCCGTATGTAAAAACTTTTCAAGACGCCTCCGACACACTAGGCGACTTTTTTTTGCAAGGGAACAGACGTTCAAAAATCTAGGTTGGGAGGCGCCCTCTCCGAGTCTGGAGGCATCCCAAGTAAGCTATTGTTAACAAGCTTGAAAACTCAAAAAAAATTTCATTTTAGATGGCAAGAGCAGGATTTTTTGCATACACAAGGAGTGCGTGGAATGCGCTTACTGTGGAAAGATGCTGGAGGGATGGCAAGCAGGAGAGGATCCTTTTCAGGCACAGCGGAGAATGCCCGTATGTAAAACTTTCAAGACGCCTCCGACACACTAGGCGACTTTTTTTGCAGGGAAACAGACGTTCAAAAATCTAGGTTGGGAGGCGCCCTCTCCGAGTCTGGAGGCATCCCAAGTAAGCTATTGTTAACAAGCTTGAAACTCAAAAAAAAAATTTCATTTTAGATGGGCAAGAGCAGGATTTTTTCTGCATACACAAGGAGTGCGTGGAATGCGCTTACTGTGGAAAGATGCTGGAGGGATGGCAAGCAGGAGAGGGATCCTTTTCAGGCACAGCGGAGAATGCCCGTATGTAAAACTTTTCAAGACGCCTCCGACAACACTAGGCGACTTTTTTTGAAGGGAACAGACGTTCAAAAATCTAGGTTGGGAGGCGCCCTCTCCGAGTCTGGAGGCATCCCAAGTAAGCTATTGTTAACAAGCTTGAAACTCAAAAAAAAATTTCATTTTAGACGGCAAGAGCAGGATTTTCTGCATACACAAGGAGTGCGTGAATGCGCTTACTGTGGAAAGATGCTGGAGGGATGGCAAGCAGGAGAGGATCCTTTTCAGGCACAGCGGAGAATGCCCGTATGTAAAACTTTTCAAGACGCCTCCGACACACTAGGCGACTTTTTTTGCAAGGGAACAGACGTTCAAAAATCTAGGTTGGGAGGCGCCCTCTCCGAGTCTGGAGGCATCCAAGTAAGCTATTGTTAACAAGCTTGAAACTCAAAAAAAAATTTTCATTTTAGAATGGCAAGAGCAGGATTTTTCTGCATACACAAGGAGTGCGTGGAATGCGCTTACTGTGGAAAGATGCTGGAGGGATGGCAAGCAGGAGAGGATCCTTTTCAGGCACAGCGGAGAATGCCCGTATGTAAAAACTTTTCAAGACGCCTCCGACACACTAGGCGACTTTTTTGCAAGGGAACAGACGTTCAAAAATCTAGGTTGGGAGGCGCCCTCTCCGAGTCTGGAGGCATCCCAAGTAAGCTATTGTTAACAAGCTTGAAACTCAAAAAAAAATTTCATTTTAGATGGCAAGAGCAGGATTTTTCTGCATACACAAGGAGTGCGTGGAATGCGCTTACTGTGGAAAGATGCTGGAGGGATAGGCAAGCAGGAGAGGATCCTTTTCAGGCACAGCGGAGAATGCCCGTATGTAAAACTTTTCAAGACGCCTCCGACACACTAGGCGACTTTTTTTGCAAGGGAACAGACGTTCAAAAATCTAGGTTGGGAGGCGCCCTCTCCGAGTCTGGAGGCATCCCAAGTAAGCTATTGTTAACAAGCTTGAAACTCAAAAAAAAAAATTTCATTTTAGACGGCAAGAGCAGGATTTTTCTGCATACACAAGGAGTGCGTGGAATGCGCTTACTGTGGAAAGAT
Source organism: Orius laevigatus (assembly GCA_018703685.1). Classification (NCBI taxonomy): domain Eukaryota; kingdom Metazoa; phylum Arthropoda; class Insecta; order Hemiptera; family Anthocoridae; genus Orius; species Orius laevigatus. Next base: position 69,991 of record JAGWEN010000391.1, on the reverse strand, counting down.
GCTGGAGGGATGGCAAGCAGGAGAGGATCCTTTTCAGGCACAGCGGAGAATGCCCGTATGTAAAACTTTTCAAAGACGCTCTCGACACACTAGGCGACTTTTTTTGCAAGGGAACAGACGTTCAAAAATCTAGGTGGGAGGCGCCCTCTCCGAGTCTGGAGGCATCCCAAGTAAGCTATTGTTAACAAGCTTGAAACTCAAAAAAAAATTTCATTTTAGATGGCAAGAGCAGGATTTTTCTGCATACACAAGGAGTGCGTGGAATGCGCTTACTGTGGAAAGATGCTGGAGGGATGGCAAGCAGGAGAGGATCCTTTTCAGCACACAGCGGAGAATGCCCGTATGTAAAACTTTTCAAGACGCCTCCGACACACTAGGCGACTTTTTTTGCAAGGGAACAGACGTTCAAAAATCTAGGTTGGGAGGCGCCCTCTCCGAGTCTGGAGGCATCCCAAGTAAGCTATTGTTAACAAGCTTGAAACTCAAAAAAAAATTTCATTTTAGATGGCAAGAGCAGGATTTTTCTGCATACACAAGGAGTGCGTGGAATGCGCTTACTGTGGAAAGATGCTGGAGGGATGGCAAGCAGGAGAGGATCCTTTTCAGGCACAGCGGAGAATGCCCGTATGTAAAACTTTTCAAGACGCCTCCGACACACTAGGCGACTTTTTTTGCAAGGGAACAGACGTTCAAAAATCTAGGTTGGGAGGCGCCCTCTCCGAGTCTGGAGGCATCCCAAGTAAGCTATTGTTAACAAGCTTGAAACTCAAAAAAAAATTTCATTTTAGATGGCAAGAGCAGGATTTTTCTGCATACACAAGGAGTGCGTGGAATGCGCTTACTGTGGAAAGATGCTGGAGGGATGGCAAGCAGGAGAGGATCCTTTTCAGGCACAGCGGAGAATGCCCGTATGTAAAACTTTTCAAGACGCCTCCGACACACTAGGCGACTTTTTTTGCAAGGGAACAGACGTTCAAAAATCTAGGTTGGGAGGCGCCCTCTCCGAGTCTGGAGGCATCCCAAGTAAGCTATTGTTAACAAGCTTGAAACTCAAAAAAAAATTTCATTTTAGAAGGCAAGAGCAGGATTTTTCTGCATACACAAGGAGTGCGTGGAATGCGCTTACTGTGGAAAGATGCTGGAGGGATGGCAAGCAGGAGAGGATCCTTTTCAGGCACAGCGGAGAATGCCCGTATGTAAAACTTTTCAAGACGCCTCCGACACACTAGGCGACTTTTTTTGCAAGGGAACAGACGTTCAAAAATCTAGGTTGGGAGGCGCCCTCTCCGAGTCTGGAGGCATCCCAAGTAAGCTATTGTTAACAAGCTTGAAACTCAAAAAAAAATTTCATTTTAGAAGGCAAGAGCAGGATTTTTCTGCATACACAAGGAGTGCGTGGAATGCGCTTACTGTGGAAAGATGCTGGAGGGATGGCAAGCAGGAGAGGATCCTTTTCAGGCACAGCGGAGAATGCCCGTATGTAAAACTTTTCAAGACGCCTCCGACACACTAGGCGACTTTTTTTGCAAGGGAACAGACGTTCAAAAATCTAGGTTGGGAGGCGCCCTCTCCGAGTCTGGAGGCATCCCAAGTAAGCTATTGTTAACAAGCTTGAAACTCAAAAAAAAATTTCATTTTAGATGGCAAGAGCAGGATTTTTCTGCATACACAAGGAGTGCGTGGAATGCGCTTACTGTGGAAAGATGCTGGAGGGATGGCAAGCAGGAGAGGATCCTTTTCAGGCACAGCGGAGAATGCCCGTATGTAAAACTTTTCAAGACGCCTCCGACACACTAGGCGACTTTTTTTGCAAGGGAACAGACGTTCAAAAATCTAGGTTGGGAGGCGCCCTCTCCGAGTCTGGAGGCATCCCAAGTAAGCTATTGTTAACAAGCTTGAAACTCAAAAAAAAATTTCATTTTAGATGGCAAGAGCAGGATTTTTCTGCATACACAAGGAGTGCGTGGAATGCGCTTACTGTGGAAAGATGCTGGAGGGATGGCAAGCAGGAGAGGATCCTTTTCAGGCACAGCGGAGAATGCCCGTATGTAAAACTTTTCAAGACGCCTCCGACACACTAGGCGACTTTTTTTGCAAGGGAACAGACGTTCAAAAATCTAGGTTGGGAGGCGCCCTCTCCGAGTCTGGAGGCATCCCAAGTAAGCTATTGTTAACAAGCTTGAAACTCAAAAAAAAATTTCATTTTAGAAGGCAAGAGCAGGATTTTTCTGCATACACAAGGAGTGCGTGGAATGCGCTTACTGTGGAAAGATGCTGGAGGGATGGCAAGCAGGAGAGGATCCTTTTCAGGCACAGCGGAGAATGCCCGTATGTAAAACTTTTCAAGACGCCTCCGACACACTAGGCGACTTTTTTTGCAAGGGAACAGACGTTCAAAAATCTAGGTTGGGAGGCGCCCTCTCCGAGTCTGGAGGCATCCCAAGTAAGCTATTGTTAACAAGCTTGAAACTCAAAAAAAAATTTCATTTTAGAAGGCAAGAGCAGGATTTTTCTGCATACACAAGGAGTGCGTGGAATGCGCTTACTGTGGAAAGATGCTGGAGGGATGGCAAGCAGGAGAGGATCCTTTTCAGGCACAGCGGAGAATGCCCGTATGTAAAACTTTTCAAGACGCCTCCGACACACTAGGCGACTTTTTTTGCAAGGGAACAGACGTTCAAAAATCTAGGTTGGGAGGCGCCCTCTCCGAGTCTGGAGGCATCCCAAGTAAGCTATTGTTAACAAGCTTGAAACTCAAAAAAAAATTTCATTTTAGATGGCAAGAGCAGGATTTTTCTGCATACACAAGGAGTGCGTGGAATGCGCTTACTGTGGAAAGATGCTGGAGGGATGGCAAGCAGGAGAGGATCCTTTTCAGGCACAGCGGAGAATGCCCGTATGTAAAACTTTTCAAGACGCCTCCGACACACTAGGCGACTTTTTTTGCAAGGGAACAGACGTTCAAAAATCTAGGTTGGGAGGCGCCCTCTCCGAGTCTGGAGGCATCCCAAGTAAGCTATTGTTAACAAGCTTGAAACTCAAAAAAAAATTTCATTTTAGATGGCAAGAGCAGGATTTTTCTGCATACACAAGGAGTGCGTGGAATGCGCTTACTGTGGAAAGATGCTGGAGGGATGGCAAGCAGGAGAGGATCCTTTTCAGGCACAGCGGAGAATGCCCGTATGTAAAACTTTTCAAGACGCCTCCGACACACTAGGCGACTTTTTTTGCAAGGGAACAGACGTTCAAAAATCTAGGTTGGGAGGCGCCCTCTCCGAGTCTGGAGGCATCCCAAGTAAGCTATTGTTAACAAGCTTGAAACTCAAAAAAAAATTTCATTTTAGAAGGCAAGAGCAGGATTTTTCTGCATACACAAGGAGTGCGTGGAATGCGCTTACTGTGGAAAGATGCTGGAGGGATGGCAAGCAGGAGAGGATCCTTTTCAGGCACAGCGGAGAATGCCCGTATGTAAAACTTTTCAAGACGCCTCCGACACACTAGGCGACTTTTTTTGCAAGGGAACAGACGTTCAAAAATCTAGGTTGGGAGGCGCCCTCTCCGAGTCTGGAGGCATCCCAAGTAAGCTATTGTTAACAAGCTTGAAACTCAAAAAAAAATTTCATTTTAGATGGCAAGAGCAGGATTTTTCTGCATACACAAGGAGTGCGTGGAATGCGCTTACTGTGGAAAGATGCTGGAGGGATGGCAAGCAGGAGAGGATCCTTTTCAGGCACAGCGGAGAATGCCCGTATGTAAAACTTTTCAAGACGCCTCCGACACACTAGGCGACTTTTTTTGCAAGGGAACAGACGTTCAAAAATCTAGGTTGGGAGGCGCCCTCTCCGAGTCTGGAGGCATCCCAAGTAAGCTATTGTTAACAAGCTTGAAACTCAAAAAAAAATTTCATTTTAGATGGCAAGAGCAGGATTTTTCTGCATACACAAGGAGTGCGTGGAATGCGCTTACTGTGGAAAGATGCTGGAGGGATGGCAAGCAGGAGAGGATCCTTTTCAGGCACAGCGGAGAATGCCCGTATGTAAAACTTTTCAAGACGCCTCCGACACACTAGGCGACTTTTTTTGCAAGGGAACAGACGTTCAAAAATCTAGGTTGGGAGGCGCCCTCTCCGAGTCTGGAGGCATCCCAAGTAAGCTATTGTTAACAAGCTTGAAACTCAAAAAAAAATTTCATTTTAGATGGCAAGAGCAGGATTTTTCTGCATACACAAGGAGTGCGTGGAATGCGCTTACTGTGGAAAGATGCTGGAGGGATGGCAAGCAGGAGAGGATCCTTTTCAGGCACAGCGGAGAATGCCCGTATGTAAAACTTTTCAAGACGCCTCCGACACACTAGGCGACTTTTTTTGCAAGGGAACAGACGTTCAAAAATCTAGGTTGGGAGGCGCCCTCTCCGAGTCTGGAGGCATCCCAAGTAAGCTATTGTTAACAAGCTTGAAACTCAAAAAAAAATTTCATTTTAGAAGGCAAGAGCAGGATTTTTCTGCATACACAAGGAGTGCGTGGAATGCGCTTACTGTGGAAAGATGCTGGAGGGATGGCAAGCAGGAGAGGATCCTTTTCAGGCACAGCGGAGAATGCCCGTATGTAAAACTTTTCAAGACGCCTCCGACACACTAGGCGACTTTTTTTGCAAGGGAACAGACGTTCAAAAATCTAGGTTGGGAGGCGCCCTCTCCGAGTCTGGAGGCATCCCAAGTAAGCTATTGTTAACAAGCTTGAAACTCAAAAAAAAATTTCATTTTAGAAGGCAAGAGCAGGATTTTTCTGCATACACAAGGAGTGCGTGGAATGCGCTTACTGTGGAAAGATGCTGGAGGGATGGCAAGCAGGAGAGGATCCTTTTCAGGCACAGCGGAGAATGCCCGTATGTAAAACTTTTCAAGACGCCTCCGACACACTAGGCGACTTTTTTTGCAAGGGAACAGACGTTCAAAAATCTAGGTTGGGAGGCGCCCTCTCCGAGTCTGGAGGCATCCCAAGTAAGCTATTGTTAACAAGCTTGAAACTCAAAAAAAAAATTTCATTTTAGATGGCAAGAGCAGGATTTTTCTGCATACACAAGGAGTGCGTGGAATGCGCTTACTGTGGAAAGATGCTGGAGGGATGGCAAGCAGGAGAGGATCCTTTTCAGGCACAGCGGAGAATGCCCGTATGTAAAACTTTTCAAGACGCCTCCGACACACTAGGCGACTTTTTTTGCAAGGGAACAGACGTTCAAAAATCTAGGTTGGGAGGCGCCCTCTCCGAGTCTGGAGGCATCCCAAGTAAGCTATTGTTAACAAGCTTGAAACTCAAAAAAAAATTTCATTTTAGATGGCAAGAGCAGGATTTTTCTGCATACACAAGGAGTGCGTGGAATGCGCTTACTGTGGAAAGATGCTGGAGGGATGGCAAGCAGGAGAGGATCCTTTTCAGGCACAGCGGAGAATGCCCGTATGTAAAACTTTTCAAGACGCCTCCGACACACTAGGCGACTTTTTTTGCAAGGGAACAGACGTTCAAAAATCTAGGTTGGGAGGCGCCCTCTCCGAGTCTGGAGGCATCCCAAGTAAGCTATTGTTAACAAGCTTGAAACTCAAAAAAAAATTTCATTTTAGAAGGCAAGAGCAGGATTTTTCTGCATACACAAGGAGTGCGTGGAATGCGCTTACTGTGGAAAGATGCTGGAGGGATGGCAAGCAGGAGAGGATCCTTTTCAGGCACAGCGGAGAATGCCCGTATGTAAAACTTTTCAAGACGCCTCCGACACACTAGGCGACTTTTTTTGCAAGGGAACAGACGTTCAAAAATCTAGGTTGGGAGGCGCCCTCTCCGAGTCTGGAGGCATCCCAAGTAAGCTATTGTTAACAAGCTTGAAACTCAAAAAAAAATTTCATTTTAGATGGCAAGAGCAGGATTTTTCTGCATACACAAGGAGTGCGTGGAATGCGCTTACTGTGGAAAGATGCTGGAGGGATGGCAAGCAGGAGAGGATCCTTTTCAGGCACAGCGGAGAATGCCCGTATGTAAAACTTTTCAAGACGCCTCCGACACACTAGGCGACTTTTTTTGCAAGGGAACAGACGTTCAAAAATCTAGGTTGGGAGGCGCCCTCTCCGAGTCTGGAGGCATCCCAAGTAAGCTATTGTTAACAAGCTTGAAACTCAAAAAAAAATTTCATTTTAGAAGGCAAGAGCAGGATTTTTCTGCATACACAAGGAGTGCGTGGAATGCGCTTACTGTGGAAAGATGCTGGAGGGATGGCAAGCAGGAGAGGATCCTTTTCAGGCACAGCGGAGAATGCCCGTATGTAAAACTTTTCAAGACGCCTCCGACACACTAGGCGACTTTTTTTGCAAGGGAACAGACGTTCAAAAATCTAGGTTGGGAGGCGCCCTCTCCGAGTCTGGAGGCATCCCAAGTAAGCTATTGTTAACAAGCTTGAAACTCAAAAAAAAATTTCATTTTAGAAGGCAAGAGCAGGATTTTTCTGCATACACAAGGAGTGCGTGGAATGCGCTTACTGTGGAAAGATGCTGGAGGGATGGCAAGCAGGAGAGGATCCTTTTCAGGCACAGCGGAGAATGCCCGTATGTAAAACTTTTCAAGACGCCTCCGACACACTAGGCGACTTTTTTTGCAAGGGAACAGACGTTCAAAAATCTAGGTTGGGAGGCGCCCTCTCCGAGTCTGGAGGCATCCCAAGTAAGCTATTGTTAACAAGCTTGAAACTCAAAAAAAAATTTCATTTTAGATGGCAAGAGCAGGATTTTTCTGCATACACAAGGAGTGCGTGGAATGCGCTTACTGTGGAAAGATGCTGGAGGGATGGCAAGCAGGAGAGGATCCTTTTCAGGCACAGCGGAGAATGCCCGTATGTAAAACTTTTCAAGACGCCTCCGACACACTAGGCGACTTTTTTTGCAAGGGAACAGACGTTCAAAAATCTAGGTTGGGAGGCGCCCTCTCCGAGTCTGGAGGCATCCCAAGTAAGCTATTGTTAACAAGCTTGAAACTCAAAAAAAAATTTCATTTTAGAAGGCAAGAGCAGGATTTTTCTGCATACACAAGGAGTGCGTGGAATGCGCTTACTGTGGAAAGATGCTGGAGGGATGGCAAGCAGGAGAGGATCCTTTTCAGGCACAGCGGAGAATGCCCGTATGTAAAACTTTTCAAGACGCCTCCGACACACTAGGCGACTTTTTTTGCAAGGGAACAGACGTTCAAAAATCTAGGTTGGGAGGCGCCCTCTCCGAGTCTGGAGGCATCCCAAGTAAGCTATTGTTAACAAGCTTGAAACTCAAAAAAAAATTTCATTTTAGATGGCAAGAGCAGGATTTTTCTGCATACACAAGGAGTGCGTGGAATGCGCTTACTGTGGAAAGATGCTGGAGGGATGGCAAGCAGGAGAGGATCCTTTTCAGGCACAGCGGAGAATGCCCGTATGTAAAACTTTTCAAGACGCCTCCGACACACTAGGCGACTTTTTTTGCAAGGGAACAGACGTTCAAAAATCTAGGTTGGGAGGCGCCCTCTCCGAGTCTGGAGGCATCCCAAGTAAGCTATTGTTAACAAGCTTGAAACTCAAAAAAAAATTTCATTTTAGATGGCAAGAGCAGGATTTTTCTGCATACACAAGGAGTGCGTGGAATGCGCTTACTGTGGAAAGATGCTGGAGGGATGGCAAGCAGGAGAGGATCCTTTTCAGGCACAGCGGAGAATGCCCGTATGTAAAACTTTTCAAGACGCCTCCGACACACTAGGCGACTTTTTTTGCAAGGGAACAGACGTTCAAAAATCTAGGTTGGGAGGCGCCCTCTCCGAGTCTGGAGGCATCCCAAGTAAGCTATTGTTAACAAGCTTGAAACTCAAAAAAAAATTTCATTTTAGAAGGCAAGAGCAGGATTTTTCTGCATACACAAGGAGTGCGTGGAATGCGCTTACTGTGGAAAGATGCTGGAGGGATGGCAAGCAGGAGAGGATCCTTTTCAGGCACAGCGGAGAATGCCCGTATGTAAAACTTTTCAAGACGCCTCCGACACACTAGGCGACTTTTTTTGCAAGGGAACAGACGTTCAAAAATCTAGGTTGGGAGGCGCCCTCTCCGAGTCTGGAGGCATCCCAAGTAAGCTATTGTTAACAAGCTTGAAACTCAAAAAAAAATTTCATTTTAGAAGGCAAGAGCAGGATTTTTCTGCATACACAAGGAGTGCGTGGAATGCGCTTACTGTGGAAAGATGCTGGAGGGATGGCAAGCAGGAGAGGATCCTTTTCAGGCACAGCGGAGAATGCCCGTATGTAAAACTTTTCAAGACGCCTCCGACACACTAGGCGACTTTTTTTGCAAGGGAACAGACGTTCAAAAATCTAGGTTGGGAGGCGCCCTCTCCGAGTCTGGAGGCATCCCAAGTAAGCTATTGTTAACAAGCTTGAAACTCAAAAAAAAATTTCATTTTAGAAGGCAAGAGCAGGATTTTTCTGCATACACAAGGAGTGCGTGGAATGCGCTTACTGTGGAAAGATGCTGGAGGGATGGCAAGCAGGAGAGGATCCTTTTCAGGCACAGCGGAGAATGCCCGTATGTAAAACTTTTCAAGACGCCTCCGACACACTAGGCGACTTTTTTTGCAAGGGAACAGACGTTCAAAAATCTAGGTTGGGAGGCGCCCTCTCCGAGTCTGGAGGCATCCCAAGTAAGCTATTGTTAACAAGCTTGAAACTCAAAAAAAAATTTCATTTTAGAAGGCAAGAGCAGGATTTTTCTGCATACACAAGGAGTGCGTGGAATGCGCTTACTGTGGAAAGATGCTGGAGGGATGGCAAGCAGGAGAGGATCCTTTTCAGGCACAGCGGAGAATGCCCGTATGTAAAACTTTTCAAGACGCCTCCGACACACTAGGCGACTTTTTTTGCAAGGGAACAGACGTTCAAAAATCTAGGTTGGGAGGCGCCCTCTCCGAGTCTGGAGGCATCCCAAGTAAGCTATTGTTAACAAGCTTGAAACTCAAAAAAAAATTTCATTTTAGATGGCAAGAGCAGGATTTTTCTGCATACACAAGGAGTGCGTGGAATGCGCTTACTGTGGAAAGATGCTGGAGGGATGGCAAGCAGGAGAGGATCCTTTTCAGGCACAGCGGAGAATGCCCGTATGTAAAACTTTTCAAGACGCCTCCGACACACTAGGCGACTTTTTTTGCAAGGGAACAGACGTTCAAAAATCTAGGTTGGGAGGCGCCCTCTCCGAGTCTGGAGGCATCCCAAGTAAGCTATTGTTAACAAGCTTGAAACTCAAAAAAAAATTTCATTTTAGATGGCAAGAGCAGGATTTTTCTGCATACACAAGGAGTGCGTGGAATGCGCTTACTGTGGAAAGATGCTGGAGGGATGGCAAGCAGGAGAGGATCCTTTTCAGGCACAGCGGAGAATGCCCGTATGTAAAACTTTTCAAGACGCCTCCGACACACTAGGCGACTTTTTTTGCAAGGGAACAGACGTTCAAAAATCTAGGTTGGGAGGCGCCCTCTCCGAGTCTGGAGGCATCCCAAGTAAGCTATTGTTAACAAGCTTGAAACTCAAAAAAAAATTTCATTTTAGAAGGCAAGAGCAGGATTTTTCTGCATACACAAGGAGTGCGTGGAATGCGCTTACTGTGGAAAGATGCTGGAGGGATGGCAAGCAGGAGAGGATCCTTTTCAGGCACAGCGGAGAATGCCCGTATGTAAAACTTTTCAAGACGCCTCCGACACACTAGGCGACTTTTTTTGCAAGGGAACAGACGTTCAAAAATCTAGGTTGGGAGGCGCCCTCTCCGAGTCTGGAGGCATCCCAAGTAAGCTATTGTTAACAAGCTTGAAACTCAAAAAAAAATTTCATTTTAGAAGGCAAGAGCAGGATTTTTCTGCATACACAAGGAGTGCGTGGAATGCGCTTACTGTGGAAAGATGCTGGAGGGATGGCAAGCAGGAGAGGATCCTTTTCAGGCACAGCGGAGAATGCCCGTATGTAAAACTTTTCAAGACGCCTCCGACACACTAGGCGACTTTTTTTGCAAGGGAACAGACGTTCAAAAATCTAGGTTGGGAGGCGCCCTCTCCGAGTCTGGAGGCATCCCAAGTAAGCTATTGTTAACAAGCTTGAAACTCAAAAAAAAATTTCATTTTAGAAGGCAAGAGCAGGATTTTTCTGCATACACAAGGAGTGCGTGGAATGCGCTTACTGTGGAAAGATGCTGGAGGGATGGCAAGCAGGAGAGGATCCTTTTCAGGCACAGCGGAGAATGCCCGTATGTAAAACTTTTCAAGACGCCTCCGACACACTAGGCGACTTTTTTTGCAAGGGAACAGACGTTCAAAAATCTAGGTTGGGAGGCGCCCTCTCCGAGTCTGGAGGCATCCCAAGTAAGCTATTGTTAACAAGCTTGAAACTCAAAAAAAAATTTCATTTTAGAAGGCAAGAGCAGGATTTTTCTGCATACACAAGGAGTGCGTGGAATGCGCTTACTGTGGAAAGATGCTGGAGGGATGGCAAGCAGGAGAGGATCCTTTTCAGGCACAGCGGAGAATGCCCGTATGTAAAACTTTTCAAGACGCCTCCGACACACTAGGCGACTTTTTTTGCAAGGGAACAGACGTTCAAAAATCTAGGTTGGGAGGCGCCCTCTCCGAGTCTGGAGGCATCCCAAGTAAGCTATTGTTAACAAGCTTGAAACTCAAAAAAAAATTTCATTTTAGATGGCAAGAGCAGGATTTTTCTGCATACACAAGGAGTGCGTGGAATGCGCTTACTGTGGAAAGATGCTGGAGGGATGGCAAGCAGGAGAGGATCCTTTTCAGGCACAGCGGAGAATGCCCGTATGTAAAACTTTTCAAGACGCCTCCGACACACTAGGCGACTTTTTTTGCAAGGGAACAGACGTTCAAAAATCTAGGTTGGGAGGCGCCCTCTCCGAGTCTGGAGGCATCCCAAGTAAGCTATTGTTAACAAGCTTGAAACTCAAAAAAAAATTTCATTTTAGATGGCAAGAGCAGGATTTTTCTGCATACACAAGGAGTGCGTGGAATGCGCTTACTGTGGAAAGATGCTGGAGGGATGGCAAGCAGGAGAGGATCCTTTTCAGGCACAGCGGAGAATGCCCGTATGTAAAACTTTTCAAGACGCCTCCGACACACTAGGCGACTTTTTTTGCAAGGGAACAGACGTTCAAAAATCTAGGTTGGGAGGCGCCCTCTCCGAGTCTGGAGGCATCCCAAGTAAGCTATTGTTAACAAGCTTGAAACTCAAAAAAAAATTTCATTTTAGATGGCAAGAGCAGGATTTTTCTGCATACACAAGGAGTGCGTGGAATGCGCTTACTGTGGAAAGATGCTGGAGGGATGGCAAGCAGGAGAGGATCCTTTTCAGGCACAGCGGAGAATGCCCGTATGTAAAACTTTTCAAGACGCCTCCGACACACTAGGCGACTTTTTTTGCAAGGGAACAGACGTTCAAAAATCTAGGTTGGGAGGCGCCCTCTCCGAGTCTGGAGGCATCCCAAGTAAGCTATTGTTAACAAGCTTGAAACTCAAAAAAAAATTTCATTTTAGAAGGCAAGAGCAGGATTTTTCTGCATACACAAGGAGTGCGTGGAATGCGCTTACTGTGGAAAGATGCTGGAGGGATGGCAAGCAGGAGAGGATCCTTTTCAGGCACAGCGGAGAATGCCCGTATGTAAAACTTTTCAAGACGCCTCCGACACACTAGGCGACTTTTTTTGCAAGGGAACAGACGTTCAAAAATCTAGGTTGGGAGGCGCCCTCTCCGAGTCTGGAGGCATCCCAAGTAAGCTATTGTTAACAAGCTTGAAACTCAAAAAAAAATTTCATTTTAGAAGGCAAGAGCAGGATTTTTCTGCATACACAAGGAGTGCGTGGAATGCGCTTACTGTGGAAAGATGCTGGAGGGATGGCAAGCAGGAGAGGATCCTTTTCAGGCACAGCGGAGAATGCCCGTATGTAAAACTTTTCAAGACGCCTCCGACACACTAGGCGACTTTTTTTGCAAGGGAACAGACGTTCAAAAATCTAGGTTGGGAGGCGCCCTCTCCGAGTCTGGAGGCATCCCAAGTAAGCTATTGTTAACAAGCTTGAAACTCAAAAAAAAATTTCATTTTAGAAGGCAAGAGCAGGATTTTTCTGCATACACAAGGAGTGCGTGGAATGCGCTTACTGTGGAAAGATGCTGGAGGGATGGCAAGCAGGAGAGGATCCTTTTCAGGCACAGCGGAGAATGCCCGTATGTAAAACTTTTCAAGACGCCTCCGACACACTAGGCGACTTTTTTTGCAAGGGAACAGACGTTCAAAAATCTAGGTTGGGAGGCGCCCTCTCCGAGTCTGGAGGCATCCCAAGTAAGCTATTGTTAACAAGCTTGAAACTCAAAAAAAAAATTTCATTTTAGATGGCAAGAGCAGGATTTTTCTGCATACACAAGGAGTGCGTGGAATGCGCTTACTGTGGAAAGATGCTGGAGGGATGGCAAGCAGGAGAGGATCCTTTTCAGGCACAGCGGAGAATGCCCGTATGTAAAACTTTTCAAGACGCCTCCGACACACTAGGCGACTTTTTTTGCAAGGGAACAGACGTTCAAAAATCTAGGTTGGGAGGCGCCCTCTCCGAGTCTGGAGGCATCCCAAGTAAGCTATTGTTAACAAGCTTGAAACTCAAAAAAAAATTTCATTTTAGATGGCAAGAGCAGGATTTTTCTGCATACACAAGGAGTGCGTGGAATGCGCTTACTGTGGAAAGATGCTGGAGGGATGGCAAGCAGGAGAGGATCCTTTTCAGGCACAGCGGAGAATGCCCGTATGTAAAACTTTTCAAGACGCCTCCGACACACTAGGCGACTTTTTTTGCAAGGGAACAGACGTTCAAAAATCTAGGTTGGGAGGCGCCCTCTCCGAGTCTGGAGGCATCCCAAGTAAGCTATTGTTAACAAGCTTGAAACTCAAAAAAAAATTTCATTTTAGAAGGCAAGAGCAGGATTTTTCTGCATACACAAGGAGTGCGTGGAATGCGCTTACTGTGGAAAGATGCTGGAGGGATGGCAAGCAGGAGAGGATCCTTTTCAGGCACAGCGGAGAATGCCCGTATGTAAAACTTTTCAAGACGCCTCCGACACACTAGGCGACTTTTTTTGCAAGGGAACAGACGTTCAAAAATCTAGGTTGGGAGGCGCCCTCTCCGAGTCTGGAGGCATCCCAAGTAAGCTATTGTTAACAAGCTTGAAACTCAAAAAAAAATTTCATTTTAGAAGGCAAGAGCAGGATTTTTCTGCATACACAAGGAGTGCGTGGAATGCGCTTACTGTGGAAAGATGCTGGAGGGATGGCAAGCAGGAGAGGATCCTTTTCAGGCACAGCGGAGAATGCCCGTATGTAAAACTTTTCAAGACGCCTCCGACACACTAGGCGACTTTTTTTGCAAGGGAACAGACGTTCAAAAATCTAGGTTGGGAGGCGCCCTCTCCGAGTCTGGAGGCATCCCAAGTAAGCTATTGTTAACAAGCTTGAAACTCAAAAAAAAATTTCATTTTAGAAGGCAAGAGCAGGATTTTTCTGCATACACAAGGAGTGCGTGGAATGCGCTTACTGTGGAAAGATGCTGGAGGGATGGCAAGCAGGAGAGGATCCTTTTCAGGCACAGCGGAGAATGCCCGTATGTAAAACTTTTCAAGACGCCTCCGACACACTAGGCGACTTTTTTTGCAAGGGAACAGACGTTCAAAAATCTAGGTTGGGAGGCGCCCTCTCCGAGTCTGGAGGCATCCCAAGTAAGCTATTGTTAACAAGCTTGAAACTCAAAAAAAAATTTCATTTTAGAAGGCAAGAGCAGGATTTTTCTGCATACACAAGGAGTGCGTGGAATGCGCTTACTGTGGAAAGATGCTGGAGGGATGGCAAGCAGGAGAGGATCCTTTTCAGGCACAGCGGAGAATGCCCGTATGTAAAACTTTTCAAGACGCCTCCGACACACTAGGCGACTTTTTTTGCAAGGGAACAGACGTTCAAAAATCTAGGTTGGGAGGCGCCCTCTCCGAGTCTGGAGGCATCCCAAGTAAGCTATTGTTAACAAGCTTGAAACTCAAAAAAAAATTTCATTTTAGATGGCAAGAGCAGGATTTTTCTGCATACACAAGGAGTGCGTGGAATGCGCTTACTGTGGAAAGATGCTGGAGGGATGGCAAGCAGGAGAGGATCCTTTTCAGGCACAGCGGAGAATGCCCGTATGTAAAACTTTTCAAGACGCCTCCGACACACTAGGCGACTTTTTTGCAAGGGAACAGACGTTCAAAAATCTAGGTTGGGAGGCGCCCTCTCCGAGTCTGGAGGCATCCCAAGTAAGCTATTGTTAACAAGCTTGAAACTCAAAAAAAAATTTCATTTTAGATGGCAAGAGCAGGATTTTTCTGCATACACAAGGAGTGCGTGGAATGCGCTTACTGTGGAAAGATGCTGGAGGGATGGCAAGCAGGAGAGGATCCTTTTCAGGCACAGCGGAGAATGCCCATATGTAAACATGTTCAAGACGCCTCCGACACAAATTACGTTGATGGAGGCCATCTAATTAGAAATTGGCCGAATCCGGCTTCAAACAGTGAAGGAGCTCCAAAAAAATATGAAAGAATTATAAAAACATACTTGAAAAGGAGTTTTTTTTTAAATTAAATACTTACTTAATTTTTTCAAACTAGTTTTATTTATTAGTGAATACCCCTCAAGAATTTTAAATTTAAGAATGAAAATTTTGAGGAAGTGGTAAAGTGATCCCAGTAGATGCTGAAATACCGGCGGTTTACTAAACTCGGTTGGTAAACTGTGAAACGAAAAAGACTCGTCTAACCTGTTTTTCCTGGGCAAAACCGTTTATCCGGCCGAGTATGTCGGGAACCTGATGGACAATAGGCGACACATAAATAAGTCCGGGAGAACAAGTCATTCTATTATGGAAACGGAAAAAAACCAGTCTTTAGCTGAATATTTGTTCTTGGCAGGCTAGAGTCACTAGTCACTGGCAGTGTAGGTTTCTTTTTGTTTGGATAGTGATGTAAACCCTTTGAAGTCTCGAGTGAGACTGATTAGTGTTCTCGATCCACTCCTATTTATATGCAGCCTGGCCGATTCTGTTTGGCCGAAACTCTTCGGCCAATGTGAAGTGTCCACGCTTGACGGAGGGATTTTCTGAGCGTTTATTTTAAAATATCAATCTTCACATTCTTGTTTTTACATTTTTATCTTGTTTTTTAGTGTTTTAACTGAATTTAGAGTTCTATTTCGAAATTAAATTATTGCGTGTACGTGGCGCTGACCGTCGTAAGGAGTGGTGGTAGATAGTGTGTATGCCGCCAGTCATTTTAATTACAAATACCTATTCTAGTAGAAAACGTGTATTTTTATGTCGGAAACTCAATTTTTTTCAGAATTATAAAATTGGTGGATCGACTCTGTTTTAACTTCAAACGTCCATAACTTCCTTAATACTTAACCGATTTACTTGTTAAATACACCGTTGGAAAGCTATTTTAAAGGGCTATCAAAGTTGTTTTACTAAAAACAGTTCTCAGATGACTCCTTCATCCTCAAAAATCGACTTGAACTTGAACAACCGAAAAAAAAAATTTTTATTTGCCAAAATGTGGTTCCCAAGGCTTTGTGGTGTGAGGACAGAGGAACACGATTCTGAAGTCAATTTCTCGATAAAAGAAATTTTATCACCCAGAATGCCTTCGAATCCCAATATGAAGCCAATTTTGTGAGAAAAGGAGGTGATTAAATTTTGTTATCGATAAATTTGAATCGGTCGCCTGAAGAAGACTCGATCGCCTGAAGAACTAAAAACAGTTCTCAGATGACTCCTTCACCTTCAAAAATCGACTCGAACTTGAACAACCGAAAAAAAAAAATTTTATTTGGCCCAAAATGTGGTTCCCAAGGTTTTGTGGTGTGAGGACAGAGGAACACGATTCTGAAGTCAATTTCTCGATAAAAGAAATTTTATCACCCAGAATGCCTTCGAATCCCAATATGAAGCCAATTTTGTGAGAAAAGGAGGTGATTAAATTTTGTTATCGATAAATTTGAATCGGTCGCCTGAAGAAGACTGGGAAAAAACAAACAGTGATGATGATGCCTTTTCCGAAGATGAAGATGGAGGTGAATCTCGAGGCTTCTTCGAAGGCGATTGACCACTATCAGTGATGTTTTTAAACATCGAACATGACCTTTCCACTTGGTTAGAAGTTAGGGGGCATACTTGAAAGCGCTAATAATTGCTGGGTCCTCTCCAATGTCTTCTTCCAATTGCCTTTCATCAACGGAAATCGAATCGGAAAGCGAGCAGACTTAATCACAGTGGGCAGATGGCCTTCATTTACCCGAAAATATCAGTCAAGACAACATCCTTGTCTATGAAAACATCGATGCGGATTTAGCAACGGAAGCGGACATTACCGATAAAGAACTTTCATTGAACGACGGAAACGCCCTGGCTGAGAAGAGCCAAGAGGAAGAAGAAGACGAAGAAGAAACTTTTTTTAAAAAAGGTTTAAAAAAAAAAAAGTAGGTACCTAATCTTTAATTGTTCATATTATGGGGCAAAGGGTGCATGGGATAGGCCCCCACTCTGAGAACCGGAAGAGAAGGAGAAAAAAAGGGAAATCATTCTTACACAAGTTTTCATCGGACAGACATGTTAAGGTTTTTTTGATCGGTCCGATCGGGAGTGAAGTGCCAATAACTTTTCCAGTATGTTTTTTTCAACGAGTGCCAACGTTTTGGCGAACAATAACAATTTTTCTGTTTTCTCGATATATAACAATTTTTTTTCAAATTGTTTTCTCTTTTTTATTTCATTTTTTCTCTTAGCCCATTTTTTTTTATTTAAAGAATAAAAAAAGAGAGAAAAAAAAAAGCGTTTGAACCGACTCTTCGGGACCTCCCTCTTCCATCATCATCAGCAACTCCTCTTTCATCACCAACTTAACTCCATGCACCCTTCAGAGAAAAATGTAAAAAATAGAAAGGTATCTTTATTTTTAATTATTGTATTTTTTTTTTTTTTTATCACCCCCCTTTTTCATAAATTAATTTTTTATAACAATTTTTTCAACACACCGCTATAAAAGAAAAATTTTTTTTTGTATTTTTTTTTTCTTTTTTTTTTTTAGTATCTACCTAGGTAATTCTGAATTTTCCCCAAAGAAGTAATTTTATTGTCAATGTAATAAGTAATTGTATGAAATTATTTGTATATTTTCGTGTTGTTTCAGAATGGGAAAGGAAAACAAAAACCATCTTAAAAAAACCACCGTAAGTTAAGTCTTTTCTTTTTTTATTTCTTACCCCGTTTTATTTTCATTAGGTAATTAATTAATTTTTTTTTTTTTTTTTTTTTCAGAGACCCTTTCTGTGTCCTCATAAAAGATCTCTCCCAGGAGGGAGAGGAGACAAAGTGGAATATTTTGTTCCTTCTGAGGGATAATCGTAATAATAAAACTTTAACATATTTCAGGAGCGAAAGAAGAAGCAGCAGCAGCAGCCGCCGCAGGCATAAAATATTGGCCACAAGAATAAAAATATTTATTTCAAAAAGTGTTGATTTTTTTCTTCTCCATTTTCCTAAAACCAAGTCGGCGGAGGCTTTAGTCTCTCTAAAGAGACTCTCAAGCTTGAAATTGTCCTAATTATTGTTCAGTTAGCATAAATTTCGTTTTCTTTGGCAAACGGAACCTAAAATATTCATTTTTAGTCAATAAATAATTTAATTAAAATTTAAAACTTTTTCTCCACGTGGTCTCTGAGAATTAACAACCGGACGAATTCTTGGTATCAAGCGTCCGCCCACTTCCCCTCCTTAAAATTTCGAAATATGTAACTTCATTTCCGCGTGTCAACTTAATTTTTTTTTTTATTATCTACCTAGGTAATTTTACTGTGATTTGTAATGGATTGTAATAAGTAAATTGTTGTTTCAGAATGGGAAAGAACAAAAAAAGCGAGCAAAACAATCAACAAAAAGCCGTTAAAAACCACCGTAAGTTTGTTTTTTCTTTTTTATTTCTTACCCCGTTTTATTTTCATTCATTTTATATTTTTTAGAGACCCTCTTTGTGCCCTAAAAGTGGATCTCCTCTCCCAAGCGGGAGAGGAGACGAAATGGAATATCTTATTCCTTTTGAGGGAGGTAGGTTTTTATTAATTCGACATATTCGTCGTCGTAACAATAAAACATTAACATATTTCAGGAGCGAAAGCAGAAGCAGAAGTCGCCGCAGCCGCCGCCGCCGCTTAATTAATAAAAATATTTATTTAAAAAAGTATTGATTTTTTTCTTCTCCATTTTCATAAAACTAAGTCGGCGGAGGCTTTAGTCTTAATTGCCATGGCACCCTCAGAAACCAACACTAATAAACAGGCGCCCCTAATTCTGACAGAAGACTTACAATTAGAAGGAGAATTCAATGTCTTCAGGAATTTGAGAACAATAATTACAGTTATTAATAAAAAATTAACAATAACTGAATTACAGTTTCTCTTCTTTTTTTTCTTTCTCTTTTCTCTTTTTTTTAACTTTTTTTTTTTTTTTTTTTTTTTTTTTTTTTTTTTTTTTTTTTTTTTGCTCTTAGCCCACGCAAAAATAAAAGAGATAAAAAAATTGTTTCACGTCGTCATCAACATCAACTTCAACATCGTCGACTTCATGCACTCTTGCATTACCTCTCGCACTTTGATTAAATAATAATAAAAAATATATATAAGGTATTTTATTAAAACGTTTAATTATTGATTGTAAAAATACATTGGCCAAAATTCACCGTTAACTTTTCTTTTTTTATTTTTTTTCGCCCAGCACCATTTCATTTACACGCCTTAGTTCTTGTAAAGAATGTTTTCAAAGTTCAATTTACAGTAGTGAATATTAGTTTTCATTTGGGCAATTAGGTCCCACCAAGTGGCATTTTTAAAATTCAAAATCAAGCTATAAGGGCCTTTTTTTTTTTCCTCTCTCTCTTTAAGTAACAAAATGTGGTCAAAAGGGCACACGTCCAAAAATCGAGGTAATAATGGCCCCGAGTGTCCAAAAAGTATAGTCGTAAAGGTACAAAAATGTCAATTTTGTTGTCTTGGCTTTTGTAGTCGTAAATGTTCAAAATCTGTTTTCAATATTTCCCATCACGTTACATAGTAAGTTATTGACACATATATTTAATAAACCAAATGAACTAAAATTTAAAATTTTTGGGTGAAAAATGCACTCCACCCCACCCCCTGCCAGGGCAGTCAAAGGGTGCCGTTCACTCGGAACCCCTTCGGTACCTGCTCCAATATAAATAGTGAAAGGTCGCTATTTCGAAATTCACTCTAGTCTCTAAGTCCGAGAAACCACAACTTGGTCAAAATGTCTTCGTCTTCATCCTTAGGGATTGACAGCGATTGAAAGATTTTTCAATGCTGTGGGAGACGCGGAAGAAGCGTGTAAGGCGCACTTCAGTTTAGCGGGAGTTCTTCCCGGACCTGGCAACAGGGATTGCACCCAACAAGGTTGCAATCTCCCAATGAGGGTTGCCGCTGAAGGAAACCGGGGATTGTTGGGTTGGCGATACCGATGTCCAAACAACTAGAAATACTTTGTTGGCGCGCTGTCGAATAGACCTTGAAACATTTTTTAAGTTAGCATATTGTTGGGTCAACAATTATAGCAACTCAGCTGCTATGGACGAGGCGAATGCCTCTGAAGAAGTGGCAACCTTTTAGTACCGCCACTTCAGGGATGTCGCAATAAAATGTGCGCGGCACGACATTAAAGGAAATAAAATAGGTGGCCGGGGAGACATAGTAGAAGCCGACGAGACGCAAATCTATAGACGTAAATATGGCGTCGGGCGTTTGCTCCGCCCCCGTGAACGATGGGTAGTGGGTGGGATTAGCCGGACAACCCGTCGTGTAATTCCCATACACCAGGTCAATTTTCGAAAGTAGTCCAAAGAAGGTTATTTGGAGAAAATATGTATAATATATAAAATTATGTATAAATATGTTGTACATAGAAGGAAATTATGTGCAGTAAAAGTGCAGTGAAGGCACTGCACTTTCAGGAACTCGGGGCTCAAGGCCTAGCCACGCAAGGAGGACGGCCGGCGACGGCGCCCAGCTTCCCGTCGCAGGAAAGCGGTTCCCTAACTCTATGATAGTATGATTCGTCGTTCAGGACGCATTAGCATAAGTTGGAACTTCGGAAAAGACGTCCAAGTACACTATGTTCCGTTTGTCATCGACATTGTGAGGGTCGTATAAGGCCAACTCACCATCGCTGTGCCGAAAAGAAATCGCTTTCGCGTTACAAATGAAGAGGAAACCGGAGTTATTAGCATCAAGGCAGCATTGGATCCTTGTGACCAACTCGTGGATTCTTTCTTCATGAGTGGAACGCTTGAGGAAATCTGAGATCATATATCCCAATATACTATCAATACTACTTGCGTCCATTTGTGTCCCTGGAGTCATTAGAAAATATGCTAAAGCGACGACAAAGTTGGCCACACAAGTCAGGTTGTAGCCTTTGAAGTCCGAGAAATTTGAGATGTCCCACTTGCAATGCACTCGTACTCCTTCATCGAACTGTATCTGAAACTGTGAAAAATTTAATTAATTATGGTTATCACCCATCAATCGTCAAAATTCACTAAAAACAACGAAGCGACGAATTTAAAAAAAAAAAAAAAAAAAAAAAAAAAAAAACTACGAATTTTTTTTACGTTTTAAGTTTTAAGTTAGTTTCTTGGAACCGTTCCACTGTGAGACTCGGTTCCACGGTCCCGGTACAGCTGTACCGACCCACCCCTAGTATTAGCATCAAGGCAGCATTGGATCCTTGTGACCACTCACGTTTAAAGTTTTACTAGATAGATTTTTACTTTATTACAAAAGAAAAAATAGATGATTTACATATGAAGTTCGATACGACATGGTAAAAAAATACCGTCTGTCGGAAGTTCGGTAGAGATAGAAAATAAAAAAGGAAATAAAAACTCTTCTGTTTGAAAAAAAGAAAGAAAAGGAAAGTTGAACTACTGGACTAATTCTTGCCTGTAATAAAAGGCTTTAATTGCAAAACGGATCAAATCTAAGCATTAGGGGGTAAGAGAGTTAAGGGCCTGGGCTATTGATGTATTTGAGTGTCCTTTGTATAAAGGACGGAGGCTATACAGCCTCCGTAATTAGGATAATATTGTGCATTCGCCTAGGAAGTGGAATATTGTTTCGGCGTCATAGGAGTTGCAAAGAGGGCAAATGTCGATTAAACTAGCGGATGGTGTTGGAGAGGAGTTAAGATTGGAGAGCAGAGGGTTGAGCTGTGGAGGGGAAGAGAGGTCGAATGTGGCTTTGGAGTGGTCAAGTTGGGGATACAGAATGAATTTTTGAGTGGATACAGCTTTCTGGAGATCGCGGTACTTAGTTTTCATGACACTTATTACTTTTAGCAGATTGGGTTTCCACTCGTCCACATTTTCTATTGAGAAAGAGAAAGCTGTGATCTTGGGAGAGAGTTTTTAGGGATGAAAACCAAGATGGGTTTCCTTTGATGAGCTCTACGGCTGTGACCCTAGGAAGACGAGAAGCCGGATAAGAGAGAGCCTTACAGATGTAAGAGAAGTGGAGTTTGAGACGGAGTTTTACTAAAACCAACGAATTTTTATTAATATGTAGTTACTTACTTAAATACGGTATCGAAATGCCCATAATGAGAAAATATTCTAACTAACATGAGTACATCAATTTCTCCTAGTTGGTAGGACTGAATTAATTTTTCCATCGTATCAACTTTTTTAATGTATCGCTTGTCTTTTATGTTATTTGGAACGACCTGTTTATTTTTACATGTATTTGTTTTGGAAACTTATTAAAACGTCTGTGAACTAATATATTACATGTTACGTACCTCCAGTAAGTTTTTCCATAGGACGTTTCACGACAACGAGAACATTTTAACTAATTTACCACCATCAACGGTTTATTCCTCTCAGAGGTAACGAATTCCGTATTCTCCATGTTACGATTTATAACTTCAGTTTGAATGAGATAATTTAATCAATATTCACCTTTAATTCTTTAACTAGAATGTTGTTTGTTTTTAATGTGTATAAGTTCAACTTTTTGTCCATATTGACCATATTTTTCTGAATTATCTTCTTCGGACAAAAATTCCTCAGACGAAAAATGGATCCCAACGTTCCATGTACGAGTGGAGAACATTAAATGTTCTCTTAAAAAATGATTTTGAAATCTTTTTTTTAGAGAGTTAGTTAGTAATTAGTTAATAATTAATTCACTTAGCTAATAATTATTCTTGAAGTTTATATTTCAACAAAATTAAATGTTTCAGAAAAGAACCAAGGGCCATTGGAAAAGGTAAAAGAGCGGGTACCCGAAATTCGGTAATCAAACGACAAAGAGGTTTTTTTCCTCGAAAAACTTTGACTTTAACATAGGAGATAGCTTGTCCTAATTGTATGTACCAGAAAAAAATATTTTCAAGTCTTGTTCCGTCAATTCAGGAAAATCTGTTATTTCATTACTATTGACTTTCTGGAACATCACGTCTTTCCGACTCCATCGTTCCTCCGCTACCAGTTCAGCTAAACTTAATTTTTGGTTGAGGACGTAACATCTGCTCCATGATTTCCTCGTATTGGTCTTCGTAAGATAAAAGCCTTTTTCCAAACGAGTTTCCCATATCAACAAAGCATATATCACCTTCTTGAAGATTTCGCAAGGCTCAATTTTCACTTATAAGTCGCGTCGTTTGTCATTAGCGTAAAATGGCCCAGGGACATCTACTGTGAAACCATTCATTGTGCAAATGGTATAAGGTTCGCAAAGAGGCACTTTTTTTTTGCCCGGAATAAGATTTCCGTTGAAAGGCGTTGTTTGAGCTTTTCTCATGGCGGACATGAGTGGCATCGAATATCGAAGACAGTGTTTCCTGTAAGAACTAAGACCCGTCTCGGGAAATAGAACCAAAGCCAAACCGTGTTGGCAAAACATCTTTTTCAAATGACTGCAAGACCGAGTGGCAATATTAAGAAACTTGCTGTTTGGACCCGTTCTAAGACAAGTATTGAAGAAATCGAAGAGTTTGAGTTACCAGCTCTTAATTTTATGAGGAACGTTACTAGAGCCATTATTGTCCGCGAGTTAGATTTCTTCATGGATACCGTCATATCTGGCAATTTATTAACAATTTCCCATGAAAGTCCGGTAAAAACTTATACATCTTTCTCTGAAATTAACTCCCCGATGTGATTCATTAAGTCGATTCACTTCCAAACGACATTTTTTCAACAAATCGACTCAATTCCTTTGTTCCAATCGAACTGACATTACATTTTTCTTTTTACTTAAGTCCACCGCCTTCGGCAATCTCATGCGAAATTAAAAGCGTACAACTCCTTAAGCATTGCAGGTGCTCGGACCTGGAACTCCTCTTCTCTGCTGGATTGCCAGATACGATCTATCACATATTGGACCGTTATGCCCTAACAATAAAAATATGTTGAGTTGTTTTATTTTTATTTTTTAGTTTTCCATGGCCGGTAAAAACGTTGGTTAAGTACTT
The DNA here is from genome assembly GCA_018703685.1 of Orius laevigatus. Taxonomy (NCBI): domain Eukaryota; kingdom Metazoa; phylum Arthropoda; class Insecta; order Hemiptera; family Anthocoridae; genus Orius; species Orius laevigatus. The sequence goes on along the minus strand of JAGWEN010000391.1, from coordinate 46,344 downwards.
GACAACGCAATAAACATAAAATGAGAAAAAGATAATGACGGATAAAATGATCAAGACGAAGAGGTCGCAGCTTGGTAGATCGATCGAGTGGATAAAATAGATCAAGTTCGTCGAATGGTGATGGTGATCGATGCGGTGGTGTTTGGTAGATGACCAATTTTATGCAGACGTAGAGCTTTATGGAATCTGCAGCCAAAATAGCTGCACCAGGTATGAGCCACCAAATGCGGAGCGTTCTTCGCGGTAGTAACGGAAATATTTTCACATTATCCGTCGAAATCGGGTCTAAGACGAGAATCCCGTAGATGCCATCGTCATCGAAGACTTGGTCGCCGAGTTTTTTCGATTCGGGTGTTAATACTTCGATTTCGTTAACGCCGCTGCTTTCTAGTTCGATCTTGGTTGAATTGTTTGGTGTCGTCTTTACCGATTATAGATGCCATCGATTGCACAAATGTGAGAATCGTTTCTCTCGGAGGAAGACATGGAGAGCTGATTAGAAAGCCGATAAGTTAAGGTTAGTTTGGTTTATTAGGGTAGTTTTTTTAGCTCCCCTACTTTAGCAAATAAAAATAATCATGTGTTCAGAAAAATAAATTTTTATTTTATTTATTTATTTTTATTTTTATTTTTTAATTTTTTTTTTACAGAAAATGGATTTCGAAACGTCCTCACACATGGCTCCCTTAGCGACCAGCTCGCCTCGAAAAATCACCGATCGGCAATCTTGGAGTAAGTGATTGTCTTTTTTAAATATTCGTTTTTCAACAAGAGAATTTAGTTGCTGAATCTAAGAAAAGAAAGATGGAACGGTTCGAGGCCATCGAGAAGAAGTTCGACTTGTTCGAGGAAAAAATTAGCGAATTTTAAGTCTTAGATGCCATCAAATTCTGTGACATCTATGCCAAGGTCGGTCCCTACTTATTTATCCGCTTGCAATATTTTCCAAATATTTTTAGGAAGATGGGTCAATTAGATCAGTCATCGATCTTCACGTCGTGAAGCGGGAGATTGATGCCTCGCCGGGCTGCATGCTCCAAGGCAGTACTTATTTGCCCAGAAAATTCAAACAAAAATTTTCTTTTTTTTTTATCAAATCAGCTACTTACAGAAAGCAAATTATTTTAGGTTGCGAAAATGGCACGCCAGGCACATCACAAGACACGTTCCCATCAGCAAGGTGAACGATAAGCTAAGTAAGTGATAAGCTTTTTTAAATATTAAAAAAATATTAAATTTTTTTTAAATATACCTACAATAAAAGTAGAGCAGAAGCGGTTAGTTTTTTAATGCCCGCAAAGTGTTGTGGCTATTATTGTTGTTATTATTATTATTATGTTGGGATTGGGTTGGGAGGCGCCCTCTCCGAGTCTGGAGGCATCAAGTAAGCTATTGTTAACAAGCTTGAAACTCAAAAAAAAATTTCATTTTAGATGGCAAGAGCAGGATTTTTCTGCATACACAAGGAGTGCGTAGAATGCGCTTACTGTGGAAAGATGCTGGAAGGATGGGAAGCAGGAGAGGATCCTTTACAAAACAAAAGGCCAAAAACCCGAAAGGCCAACAAAAAGGCGTTAAAAAACCACCGTAAGTTTGTCTTTTCTTTTTTATTTCTTACCCCGTTTTATTTTCATTGATTAATTAATTTTATTTTTTTCAGAGACCCTCTCTGTCTCCTAATTTCAGATCTCCTTTTCTAAGTGGGAGAGGAGACGAAATGGAACGTTTTGTACCTTTTAAGGGAGGTTGGTTATTATTTTGTTATTATTAATTCGACATAATCGTAATAATAAAACTTTAAAACATATTTCAGGATATAAAGCAGCAGCAACAGCGACAGCGGGAGCGACAGCAGCAGCAGCCGCATCAGCCGATATAAAAATTTAAGATTTAAGAAAATTTATAATACATTTATTTATAAATTTAAATTTATAAAAAATTTATAAAATAAAAATTAAAAAAATAAAAAAATTTATAAATAAAAATTTAAGATTTAATTTAATTACGATTTATTTAAGATTTTAATTTTTAATTAAAATTTAATAAATTATAGTTTTTAGAATAATTAGCATTGATTTTTTTCTTCTCCATTTTCCTAAGGCTCATCCTGGCAGTACAAGACGATAAGGTCTCCTCAAAACCAAAATAATAAGAGAAATCTTGTCTAACGAAATATGAGACAAAGTAAGTGCGTATCAAGTCTTCCACAGTTTATCAGTTACCACAGTGGCAGTGGGCTTTGTGCCTCAAGTTATTCAACGCGCTCTCAGCCTCTTTTTTGCCCCACAATTCGCCGTTTTTTATTCCACAGCCATCGTGCTCGCCTTCCAGAGTAACAAATGGAGGAAGGAAAAGTGTATTTTGGAAATAGAAAAGAAGCTACAGGCCTTGAAGAACTCAAAAATTAAATAAAGCAACAGACACAATTTTAGACAACTCAACAAAAACCATCATCGAATTAGAAAATAGTTCAAAATCGCACTATGTTGTAGCAACTAAAAATATGGCTCCCAGTGGCGGCTCGTACTATGATCCTCAGGGAGTGCACAGATAATAAAAAAAAATACTAAAAAAAAAATTTGGTGGGGGGGGGCAGTGGGATGAGCTGTTTAACTGCTGCATAATATTTTGCTGACCCAAAATGGTTAAGTCCATAACTGCGTGCTTATGAGCTACAGACAAGCTGTGTTTTTTGATCTTTAAAGACAAATGGCCAAGGTCATTAACACCGTCTTTGACCCAAACTTCGTCCCTGTTTTTTCCACAAAGGAGACAAGGAAAACAAAACAATTTGTTCCGAACATCACAGCCACATAACCAATCCGCCTTTTGGTAATTTTCAACGTTAAACTTACGGCAGCTCTCCGATGTACCATTCTTCTTATTGATTTTTTGTTTTAAGCCGGGAACAGGGGGGACACAGCGGCCGAGGTCTCGGATTTGCATTTTCTCTTCGATTGCCATTCCATAATAGTTTTCGATAATATAACTCACGGTATTCTTTACTTGAGACATGACGATGACCACTTCCACTTCGTAAAAGTAAAATAAAAAGAAAGAAAACCGAAGATTAAAACACTAAAACCACAATTTCACTTAAAAAAACGCTTTACTAAACGTAAACAACGAGAAACCTTCAACAAATATGGCGGACTTTAGAACGGAGACAATATCGAAAGGGCCCCGAATCAGCGCACCTGGCGGAGGAGCACTGAATTGGCAGTGCTCCTTAGGCGGGTTAATCCTCGACCCAGATTGGCCAGTTCAGTAGCCCCAGCCTGCCCCGCCCACTATTTTAGCGTAAAACTCATTCAACTTTTCATTCATACGGATCGAATCGGAGCACATCAACTTTGTGCACCAAGATTCAAGAACGATCAGAAGGACAACCCCATCGATGTTTACGTTTACCCATGTTGTTTCCCGTTCCCGGGTGGATTTAAATTTAAAATTCCACTTAAAATTTTTAATTTTAAATTTCATTTAAGAAAAAAAAAAAAAGGAAAAAAAAGGGAAAAAAAAGAAAAAAGGAGAAAAAAAAGGAAAAAAAAAAAAAAAAATTCAATTTAAGCTGGGAGTGCACTTGCTCCTGTGCTCCTATCACGAGCCGCCACTGATGGCTCCGCTACCGCTCTACGAAAAAGGGCTTGAAGAAAAAAAAAATTAATAAATGAATAAATCGAAAGCTTAAGAGTGTACTAAAGGCCTCCGGTTTTAGCTATCTCCGAACCTGTATCTCCGGTTTTACTCGAAATTTTTCTGTGAAAATTTTATTATTATTTTTTTTTTAAATTAAATGATGATCAACAAGCGTGCTCCTAAAAAATATTTCGCTTGGAGAAAAAATAGAATAATCTTATTCTCCGATTTGCTCCCGAACTTATGAACCGATTTTCGATTTTTTGGTACCGTTTTTTCTAATATTTTTTGAAGATACTCCTAATGGAGTCGAATTTGATTTTTTTTAATTTATACAAGAAATAAAATAAAAAATCTGGAAAAATATTTTTTTGGAGCCCATTAGTAGTTCGGCATTTAAAAATCAACGAAATTAAAAAAAAAAATTGTTAAAAAATTTTGAGCAGAACCGGAGATAATCGGAGAATACTAAAATCGGGGCCTTTAGTACACTCTTAAGCGGGCATTATCCAGTGTGGTCCTTGTGGATCCCCATATTACTCGGCGGAAGGAAAAAATGAGGGGGGAGAAAATGAAGAAAGAACTCCAAATTCAAATGAAGAAAGAAAGAAAGAAGGTACCAAAAGAAGAAAATGGAAAAGTTAAAGATATGACATGAGTGGAGAGACGTGGATCGACGTCACCTTCCCCGTTTCCCGTCGAGAAGAAAAATCCCAGCGAGTTAGGACTCTGGGCAGGAAGTAATGTGGGGATCCACAGGCCCAATGATAATATAATAAGAGAAAAAATGAGAGAAGAATAAAAGAAATTGAAAAAAAAAAAAAAAAAAAAAAAAAAAAAAAAAACCGGCAAAACGTTCCGAAAAAATAGCAGAAACAAATATTTCTCAAGAAAATCTTGACAAATATCTCGCAAACTTTGTTATTCATTCCATGGTTCCCCTTAGAACTGTAGAGAACCCATATTTTGTCCGCCTGATGAAGTCATTAACAGATAAAAAAATAATAGATAGGAGAAATTTAAAACGAAGGATTGAGGAATTATTCGAAGAACATATTTTGACAGTAAAAGAAAGTCTGGAAGCAGCAAAATTTATATGCACAATGGCCGACATCTGGTCCTCAAAAAAACGAAGTTTTTTTTGGAATGACCATTGACCGCTCACTGGATCACAGATGATTATGAGAGAAAATGGGCAGCGTTAGCTTGCAAGCGGTTCAAAGGAAGCCACACTTTCGATGCCATCAAAGAAAGAAAGAAAAAGAAAGAAATGATTGAGGAATATAGTCTGCCGTTCTCTAAAATTGTGGGCACCGTTACAGACTATGGTTCCAACTTTGTCAAAGCGTTTGGAGTTTGGAACACAAACATTGAAAATGAGGCAGATGAAGATTCAAGCGAGGAAGAAGACCTTGATTCAGTCTCTGATGTTTTGCTTCCAGTCTTCCTTCCCTTTTTGTTTAAGTCGAGTTATAACAAAATCCGCGAACTCTTAAATAATACGCACATTTTTACTTCATCGAAAATCCGTTTAAAGATTCAAAAAGCACTAAAAAAAACGACGATTTAAAAAAAAAAAAAAAATTAGATTTCATTGAGTAAAACGGGATTTATAGGGGATCAAAGTTAAAATTTAATAGTTAAAAAAGGACAATTTTTAAAAACGCTCCCGCCTTAGGTAAGATAGGCGAATCGGCCCCGGACGAGTTTTCGCTCTATAATTTTTTAGGGTCTTTTATATCTAAAAATAAACCTACTCACCAAATTTTAGGGTCCTAGGGTCAGTTATAACATAAAACGTGAAAAAGCCAAGTTTTGTCACTATCTTTTTTTTTTTTCTTGGGCGAAAAAATCAAATAAATTTTTTTTGCCAAGTCAAAAACTACTTAAAATCGTGTCAGAAACAACTCCAATTTTTATGGCCTGGAAGTTTTGGAAGTTTTTATCCGAAAAACCAGAGTGCGAATTTCACATTTTCTATTAAAAACAGCAGTTAAAAAAAATCGTGTAACATTTTTATTAACAGAAAACAGAAAAGCTGCAGCTTCTCCCTATGCCAACCGTTAAACTATATTAATCTTTGAAAATTGTACTTTCAATTATAAGTTGTAAATTTAAAAAAAAAAACTTCAAAAATTGTACTTTCATTTATAAGTTGAAGCCATCAGTGGAAGGTGTTAACTCATTTAAAAAAAAAAAAATTTTTATCACCACACATCTTTCCATTATGAATGACATCAATTTGGCTATATTTTATGTATATTTATATATAGAGTGCAAATGCCTTAACAAAGCTTTTGGTAACAACAAAATTTCAAATTCCAGAAACTTGGTTAATGGAAGAAGGTGTTAACTCAATAAGTATTAACCCATTAACGCCCAGAACTTTTTATGTCAAAATTTTTTTTGTAAAACTCCCTAGTATGATGCAGGTGGGTCGTGATAGCCTGGGAAAAATATTTAAAAAAATCTATTGCACTCACACTAATCAGGAGTCACCGCTAATTAGTGGGCTACGATCCGAAAGCGCCAATCCCTTAAATTAATCCCTCAAAAAGCGCCAGTAGACCTTTTTTTATAAGCTCCTGTACTGATTTTTGTATTTGACGTTTGCGCCAAGCTCTCCGACGGACTGCGTGTTTGAAATTTGACATAAGCGCCAGCCTGAGTTTTATGTTATTTGCGCCAATCCCTTCCACAGAGTGAGGGTTTTAATAATAAATATGATGCTACAGGAAAAATTTTAAAGTTCAAATTCATTCTCAAATTTACATCGATGGAATAGAGCTACCTCATGTAAATGAGGCTAAATACCTAGGCATGACCCTCGACACTGAACTGAGATGGAAACACCGTATCAAAAAGAAAAGAACAGAACTAGGTCTCAGATATAAGCGATTATACTGGCTTATAGAGCGTCGTTCCTGCACGACGATCCAAAATAAGATGATCCTATTGTACAACCAAATATTGAAACAAGTATGGTCTTATGGCATCCAACTTGGGGCTGCGCAAAGCAAACTAATGTCAAGGTCATCCAGACCTTTCAGAACAAAGTTCTTCAGAATATGGTAAACGCCCTTTGGTATTCAAGAAACCAAAATATCCACAGGGACCTCAATGTAGCAGTGGTCGCAGATGAGATCAAACGTTTTGCTGCAGCATATGAGGCCCGTCTACAACAACACGTCAACAGGGAGGCAATCGTACTTCTGGACAATAAACACCTAAGGAGACTCAAAGAACAAAACCGTTCGAGCTAGTAGTGTAGTTTAGTGATAGTCCATAGTGCAAGCCAAAACTTCAAAAACATTAATTTTTACTTGGCTAACCCATCATCCTTTTTGTTATTCTTAAATTAGTTATTGCAAAATAAATGGTTGGTCTACTTAGACCAGTTTTAATAAAATATATAAAAAAAAGAAAAATTTCTTTTTCTCTTGATACCCATCCCTAATTTTTATATTAATTTTTTTTTTTTTTTTAATTTTACATCTTTCCTTTTACATTTTAGATGATTCTGAACAAATTCTTGTGGTAAATTCTTGTCCCGGGCAAAACTTTTATTTTAAGTACTGGCGCTTATGACAACTGGCGCAAACGACAAAAATTTTATTACTGTAATTTACTGTAATTTTATTAACATTCGAGAAACAAACAATTCTGGAGGGAGAATCTCCCTTAAAGAGTTTGGAGTCGACCAGGAAGTAATCCAGATTAAAGTTGACTCTAAATTCCCAGATAAAGAAGAGCTACGCTATCTTACAATAGAAGAATTTGAAGATCAAAAAATTTGTCAGCGTGCCGTCGAATCTTGTCGAAAAATTGTTTGAACCTTTGGGTCTTTCCTCTATCTCCCTACGACTAGACTCAAGATAACAAGGTCAGCGCCACGAACACGCAATAATTTAATTTCCAAATGTTGTACGAAGTTAAAATTCAATTAAAACACTAAAAAACAAGATAAAAAATGTAAAAACAATAATGTAAAGATTGAAATTTTAAAATAAAAGCTCAGAAAATCCCTCCGTCAAGCGTGGACACTTCTAATTCTTCGGCCAATCAGAATCGGCCAGGCTGCATATAAATAAGAGAGGATCGAGCGCAACGAATCAGTCTTTTTCTCGGTACGGCCGGGAGACTCTTTACAAACCTTTTCTCGACCAACATGTTTCCATTAAAAAAAAAAAAAAAAAAAAAGACTCCAACTCCTGGGCCCCTTTTTGTGCCGCCTGTTGTCCAACAGGCCCTAAACACTTGCTCCCTGACAAGGAGAGTGTAGAGCGCACCAAGCCCACACCTCTATCCAGAGGACAGAAAACTTTACCAGAAAGGGGCGATTGAAAGTAGGGTCCTTCAAAATACGTTAGCGATTCGACATCCTCCACGAAAAAACGCTACAATGACGAATTAAAAGTCAATGAAATAAATTTTTTTAATGGTTAAAAGTTAATAATTTGTCGAGAAAATTTCGAAGATCAAGCAACCTTCTAGTTTCCTCCTCATCGAGCTCCGGGACCAAAAGAGGCTCTTGTTCCACGAGATTGAAAATCTATAGAAACACATTATTATAAACCTTTTAAGGCCGATAATGAGAGACATACTCATGTGGGAAGTGAAACATTGGACAACAGAGACGTAACGGATTCGACGACGGTTTCATAGATACCTTTGCCGACCTTAAGAAATCTTAAGCCTGCAGTCAGGGTCTCAATCGATCTCAAACTTGATTGTAGACAAATCATACAGATTGTATGATTCGTCGTTCAGGACACATCTAGCAAGTGATGATAAGTTGGAACATCGGAAAAGACGTGCTTTTCCAATCACGCTATCTTCTGTTTGTCATCGACATTGTGAGGGTCGAATAAGACTAACTCAACATCGCTATGCCAAAAAGAAATCGCTTTTGAGATCATGTGAGATATCTTCGTTCCCCACCATCTGAACTTGAACTATTTTCACTACTTTACCATTTGGAACTGCAACGGAATAGTTAAAGTCATCGGTCGAGAGATGTCTAGCATCTCTCTCGGGGAGACAAAGATTATAGTATGCTGAACCAGCATACAATATACGATCTATGATACTTGCGTCCATTTGTGCTCCTGGAGTCTTCAGAAAATAAGCTAAAGCGACGACAGAGCTTGCCACACATGTCTGGTTGTAGCCTTTGAAGTCCGCGAAGATTGACGATGCCTGGCTCTAAGTCCAACCATAAATATCATAATTTTAAAAATCATAAAACAGTTTCGGTCAAAAAGTGCTTTTTCAAGTCGAAAATCGACGATGGGAGGTTATTATGGAATTAAAGACACATCCCAATTAAACACCAAAATGTTTCTAATACATATAATAAGAAAAAAAGAAGCCGTTGGCCGTAGTCTCGAAGTGATAAGGGATTTCCAACACTGCCGAGTGCCGACACGTGGCCTCTAAACGATAAGTTCTGAAATCTAGGAAAATCGAGATTAAATTAAACTTTAAACTCTTCAAAAAACTTACCAAAAGAAACAAAACAAAAAAAGAGGGCAAAAAAAAAGGTTTGAATACTATTTTTGGGCTTTTAGTTTTAAATTTCGATCATCTTTCGTGAGCTAGACTTGAAGAGTTGAACGAAAAGGAAGGCGGAAGGCGGTAGAGACCGCCGAAAGTGAACGTAGTGTGGCCACTTACGAAAAATGTCTCCCCCAATATTTAATATATTTAAGTCAAAACTTAATTTATCTACAACAATTTTTTTAATAAATTTACTTATATACTTATAATAATAATATTTTAGAAATAAACAGGCAGATTCAAAAATTCAATCACCGAGAAAACTGAAGATAGAGAATTCTGGAAGGGCCATCTTTTTTTTTTTTTTTTTTTTTTTTTTTATAATATATTTTATTCTTTCGCTACAATTTTTATTAATAATTAAACTCAAAATTAATCCGATTACTTTTTTTTTATTTCTTCCAAATAATTAAACAAAAAAATGACGGGAAGGATTTATCTTGATCAAGATTTATTTTGATGTAAGGAGGGGTTTTAACCGCGAAAATTTAAAACTCGCACCTTCCCGAAGACAGTTAAATTACTATCATCAATAAACAATCAAAATATAGCAATAGGTACGAATATTACCCATAATAATAAAAGGCTAATAAAACCTTCAATCAAGTATCCTCAAAAAACGGGTGAGGAGTCGAAAAAGCCGAAAAAAATTTTCATTTTAGGTATATGGAAATTCTACTATGAAAATTTTTAAAGCTTTTTGAAAATTTATTATACATAGAGCTTTATTACCAAGAGGTTGTTCTATGAAAATTTTAAACCAAGAGGTTGTAGGCGCGCAAATTAAATAAAATAAAATAAAAGTTTTTCTCAAATTCCTGAAGTCATCATCACCTCAAGAACACTTTAGATACTCGAAACCCCGTCATGAACTGCCAGCTCTACTAAGACACTCCGAGAACCTCCAATGGATCTTCAGCTTCTTTCGACCTTAATTCTACCTCACTTCTGGGTTCTACAACTACTTCTAAACACCGTCGCTCTTCAACTCTTGCCGTCAAAAATTCAGACATCCGCTACAATAGTTATCAAGCCGAAAACGTCTGACTATATTTTGCATCAAGATCGTCGCATCGAAGAACATCAGGAACTCGACACTCCCGTCGCGACTGGCCTTCAAGCCAGATCTACAGACAGCCGGGAATTCCGAATTCTTTCGACCAGCTACCGACCGAACGGTCGACTCATCTACGCCCTAGACTCCGTCTAGAGAGGGGAGACCTCTGTGGCGGCTCCAGCGCCACATGTCCAATAATCATATGTTTCGATTCATTCTAAATTCAGTTCACAATAAATTCTTTACAACATCACACATCTATTGTTATACATTCTAATAGAGATCCTCCTCTTAACTTTCTCTATACTTTCAATTAGCGGCGCCTGTTTATCATTGTCAGTATCTGAAGGTGGCATGGCAATTAGACTAAAGCCTCCGCCGACTTTATTTTAGGAAAATGGAGAAGAAAAAAATCAATACTTTTTTAACTAAATATATTTATTCATCGCCTGTCGGAGGCGGAGGCGGAGGCGGAGACGTCGGAGGCGGAGGCGTCGGAGGCGTCCTTTCCTTTCGATCCTGAAATTTGTTAAAGTTTTATTATTACGACGACGATTATGTCGAATTAATAGTAACCTACCTCCCTCAAAAGCGAGAGAACTCGCCATTTAGTTTCCTCTCCCGCTTGGGAGAGGAGATGGACGATTAGATCACGCAGAGGGTCTCTAAAAAAAAAAAAAAATAATTAATGAATGAAAATAACACGGGGTAAGAAATAAAAACGAAAAGATAAACTTACGGCGGTTTGTTGTACTTTTTTGCCTGATTTTTATTTTTTTTTGGTTTTTGTTTCTCTTGGTTGTTGTTCTGTCTGTTGGTTGTTGTGTTCTTTCCCATTCTGAAACAACAATTTACTTATTACTTATTACAATCATTACAAATCACAATAAAATAACGTCTTTGGGTAGATAGGTAGGTAGGTAGATAATAAAAAAAAAAAAAAAAAAAAATAGGTTGACTCGCGAAAATGAAGATATTTCGAAATTTTAAGGAGGGAAGGGAACGCTTGATACCAAGAATTCGTCCGTTTGTTAATTCTCAGAGACCACGTGGAGAAAAAGTTTTAAATTTTAATTGAATTGATTATTTATTGACTAAAAATGAATATTTTAGGTTGCGTTTGCCAAAGAAAACGAAATTTATGCTAACTGAACAATAATTAGGACAATTTCAAGCTTAAAACTCAGAGTGAGAGTCAGAGTCAGAAAATATCTTTTTAAAAAAATGATGACGATTTGTGTATCACTTATAAATAATGAACAAAATGATCTAGTATTTCAAAAAAGTACAGTCATCAAAAGTTAAAAAGCTAAAATTTATTGTTTAGGGGGCTATAAAGAAAAGCTCGATTCTCCTAATAAAAAAAGGAATTTTTTTAAAAATATATAATTTAAACTTTAAAGGGTTAGATCTTTAGCTTAAAATAGTATAATGAAGCTTAAAATTTTTAAATCAATCATTAAATTATGAAAAAAAGCTATAAAAGAAAATAATAAAACGATTACTTACTCAGAGCGGTTGAGGAACTGATTTCAGACCTGGTTTCCTTCTTGGAATTTTGAAAAACGGCCATCATGATCAAGAGCAAGCTGTCTAAAATATTTAAAAATTTTAGCTCAAGACTCCTTTTCTATTACTTCATTAAAACTTACATTTTATAAAAAAATATATATAGAAAATTATATACTTCAAGAATAATAGTGAAATCGCAAAAATACGAAATTAAGGAGGGGCCACCAGTAATAGTTTAAACCGTTAAAACGTTTAAAAACCAAATAACTAAATAAATAAAATTAAAAAATAAATAATTAAACGAAGGGCCGAGGGGAATAACGATCAGAGTCACTTATAGTAAATTTTTCAGAATTCCGTTTTGAAAGTTTGAAGTCTAATATCTTTGAGATACGATTAAAAAATGATTAATAAAAAATACCCAATCTTGATTTCAACTTTTTTCAACGTTTTTTTCCGTTTTTTAGCGGCAGTCTTGATTTCCTTCTTCAGATGAAAAATCGCTCGACTTTGTGGAGGAAAGGAATTAACAAGACTGAAGGTTTCCCTCTTTATCAGATCGACAAGTAAAAACATGAAAAAACTTTTAGGTCTATTGATTTTAAATTTCCGATTTATAAGTTTTAATCTAATTCCGTTCCTATTTATTGTAGATTTTAAGAGAGATTTACTCCTAAAAGTAAGTTTTTCTAATTCTTTCATATTTTTTTCGGGCTCCTTCACTGTTTGAAGCCGGATTCGGCCAATTTCTAATTGGATGGCCTCCGTCTTAACATTTTTACATATTGGCATCCTCCGCTGTGCCTGAAAAGGATCCTCTCCTGCTTGCCATCCCTCTAGCATCTTTCCACAGTAAGCGCATTCTACGCACTCCTTATGTATGCAGAAAAAGCCTGCACATGAGAGACATACTCAGCCGTCGGTCATCGGCAGATGTAACTTAAGGAAGGTCTTTCTGACCGACAGGTACAAACAGAGGAGTTCCCTCTTGCTTTGCTCAAACCTTTCTGGCGGCCTTAATTTCTTGGATGGCTTCTAGGACTATAAATTCTGTAATTTTTTTTCTCGAAGAAGTCAGACTTCTTCTCGATGGCCTCGAACCGTTCCATCATTCTTTTCTTAGATTCAGCAACTAAATTCCCTTGTTTACTTACTCCAAGATTGCCGATTGGTGATTTTTCAAGGCGAGCTGGTCGCTAAGGGAGGCATACGGGACGACGTTTCGAAATCCATTTTCTGTAAAAAAAAAAAAAAAATAAAATAAAAAAAAATAAATAAATAAAATAAAATAAAAAAAATAAATAAAAATTGATTTTTCTGAACACTTATTATTTTTATTTTTATTTGCTAAAGTAAGGTGACCAAACCCATTTTATAATGATTATTACGTACGTTTATCGTTAATCTACGTACGTTTTCTTCCTTTACAATTAAATCATCTTTTCTTTCCTCATGATGAAGAAGCTTTCTGCGTATGTTGTCCTCCATTTTGAATTCGGGATTTTTCCATTACACATGATTATTTGTTGTATATGTTATATACATCATGTACAACATCAAATTTGAAAAGGCAAAGACTTTCAAAAGGTCAAGTTTGCTAAAGGCAAGGAAACTTGCAGAAGGAAGACCGGAAGGTCGCTCTAATGTCATAACTTCAAAATTGAAGTAGGTATAAAGGGAAAAAATTCCAAAAAAATTAAAAAATAACACCAAGAAAAGGCTTAAAAAAACTTGATGTTGTCTTCCCTAGAGAAGGTACTAAAGGTAGGTAGTTACCTTCTAAAATTAAGTCAGTAAAAAAGGCTTAAGGGGCTTGAGTACCCAAAAATAAAAAAAAATCGATTTTTTTTTTTTTTTTTTTTTTTTTTAATTATTAAATTTTAAGCATTTCTGCGCTGTTTTCAAAAAGCAGAAATCAATTTGATCAATTAGAAATATTTTTAATTAATTCAAAATAGCACTACGATGAAAAAAAACCAATAGATTTAGTTAGTGATGTGCGATACCGAGAAATATTCGATACCAGTACTCGATACTCGAATCGAAAGGAATATTCGATACTACTCATATACTCGAATGAAATATTCGATACTTTGAAGTACTCATATCATATGAGTACTTTTTACCATAGCTGCCTCAAATCAAATAAAATAAGTACTTTTCAACACATATTGATGTGATTATGACTTATGAGTGAGTAAAAGAGTAAAAAGAATGGGAAAAAAAATCCTTTAATTTCTACAAAATATTTATATTTGTACAATTTATTAAAATATATAGGTAAAGGCTTCCGGTCTTATTTGAAATTTAAATCTATGGAGGAGCACTGGGGTGGCCGGAGGGTTCCCGTCATTCGAACAATAAAATTCGACAAGATCGATTCGAATATTTTTTATTTTATTTTTTCTTTCAGATTTACGAGTAAAACCCTATAAAAACTAATAAAACGAATGCTTTAAGCATTTGGTGTCTGTATACTTTGCATTTGAGTACTTTTTTCGATACCAGTAAAAGTACTCGATACCATTACTCATATCGAAACTAAGTATTCGATACCAAAAGTACTCGGTATCGAAAGAGAATATTCGATACTTTACTCATATCGATAAGTATCGCACATCACTAGATTTAGTGCCCGTTTAAATCAACATTTCAGGTAGGAAATTCGAACTTCGTTTCCTGAAAAGAAACGTTTCCTGAAAAGTTTCGTTTTTCAGACAAAAGTCCCCTTTTCTCGTGAACTAGTAAACTTTTTTAAGATCTGTTTTTTTCTATATTTAGAGGAATAATAAGGCTACATTTTGAATTCAAAACATTTTTTAAATTCGGTGTATTTATTTAAAAAAAAAAAAAAAAGTTTTTACGTTTTTTGATCAGCCGTAACTTTTTTCCAAATAGAAGGGCCGTAAATCTGTTAATTCAAAATAAAGTCCTATCCTTCATGAATACGTGTGAAAAATTTCGTTAAGATTGATCCAGCCGTTTCCGAGAAAAAAGGACACAAAAAGTGCCATTTTAGGGTTATAATCAGCTGGTACCCAAGCCCCTAATGACAACCTTGATGTCTGTCTCCGGTACTAAAGTAGGTGTACCAAAAAGGATAAATAAAAACTTATGATCTTTTTTACGGTATGTCCTAAATATTTTGCACCGAACAAACATTTTGCGAGTTATAATTTAAATATTTTTTCTTGAATTACTTTTAAAAACTTTCCCATGTGCTAAACAAGCTCTTCCCAAGTAAGAGAGAAAATTAGAATATCATCTATATAATTTATACAATTCGGTTTGTAGTTTGCGAAATGGCCGACCCTCAGTCGAGTTTCAATTAACGTATTTTGAAGCCTTTTGTTCATGACTAAATCCTTATAAACGTCAAGCTGATTCATCTTGAGCCACGAAGCAAACTGTGGATGACTTGATATGCACTCACTATGTCCCATGTGGCATGTAGGGACCGGATTTATTTGTAAAATTAAAGGTTAACTGTGTATATAAAATATTTACTTCTTTTTCTAAAATATGTGATGATTAGAGCGCGAATTACGTGCGAAAAGGGAGTTGGAGTTATAAAAGGTCATTAAATTTATTTGACTTTTTGGTTTTCTGTTGCAAATGTGCTTGAAGTAAGTGGATGTCGTATGAGCTTTCATGTATTTTTCTTTAGGTTGGTCTCCTTTGGATATTTGGCATAGCTTTTCAGTATAGTCCTCTTGGTTTAGTCCTATGAACAGGTCGTATTTCAAAAAGTTTGTCTTTCCCAACCTGGCATAGTCGAGAGCCAGCTAAACATGAGTGCTCTCTCGCGGTCTTGTTTTATGAGCCTGTCACAGATGTCTTGGCTATTGTTACCATTTTCGGATCGACGGATAATGTAAAATTATTTCCGTTACTACTGCGAAGAACGCTCTGCATTTGGTGGCTCATACCTGGCCTATTTTGGCTGCAGATTCCATTAAGCTCTACGTCTGCATGAAATTGGTCATCTACCAGGCACCACCCCATCGATCACCATCGCTATTCGACGAACTTGATCTATTTCATCCACTCGATCGATCTACCTAGCTACGACCTCTTCGTCTTCATCATTTTATCCGTCGTCATCATCTTTTTCTCATTTTATGTTTATTGCGCTGTCAAGTACATACTCTACGTTTTTACCGGCCATCGAAAACAATAAATTAAAAATCTGTCATCTATGACTGGGCGACTCATCGGTGAAAATCTCATTTAAAAATTCTGCAGGCGATTTGTATTGTATCTGCCATGGGTAGTAGATAACCGACGCAACGTGAGAACAACTACCAAAGATGCGTATTTTTAAAATTCTTAAAACTTAAGGCTCCGCCGACTTAGTTTTAGGAATATAGAGAAAGAAAAAAATAAATACTTATAAGCAGGGGTTGAAATTGAGTGAATTTTTTTTTAATCGTTCAATTCAAATTTTAAATTTTATTTTTCGTTCAAAAAATAAAAAATTCACGGCATTAAAAAATAAAATTCAAATCGCTCTAGCTCCTTTTCTATTGTAGCTAGAGACCTGGGGTTGGTCTCGTTGGATTCAGCGTTCAAAAATCTACAAATCTATACCATTTAGACACACGATTTTTTACTTTTTTTAAGGAGAAAGGTGATGAAATCGAAGTAAAGTGCCTTGATCAAAAATCAAGTTGAAAACGGCCTTTTTTTGTCGAAAAGTAACCAATTGTAGTCACATTTACTCATTTACCCTGAACACGAATTTAAAGGATTTTTAGCTTGTTACGTAGATTTTTAAAGATTAAGGTCACTTTGGTGACGACATTACTTATAATTGATTCTGCCACACGTCACGACAACTTATTCTGTGTCAATATTCAGATTGTGAGAAAGGAGTGTATCGCTATTTATACTTTCGGAATCATTGTTATGGGAAAACGACTTCGGAAAACTTAAATAGAAAAAAATCTTAGCACGGTTCAGCATAGAGACGACTCAAATTTTCTCAATCACTTCTGACAATGGGCGTAACATGGTCAAAGCAGGAAGCCTGATCAGAGAAGAGACTCATCAGAGGATGAAGATGGGGAAGATGAATCTGATGCACTAGCAGAATTAAAGCTAGGAGCGGTAATTTCTGTTCGATGCGCTGCTCATTCATTGCAAGTCCTTTAGGTGACTTTTTGAAGGAGTGGTTAGCATTGAAAGTCAAAATTGAAACAAATCTGTCACAAGAATCATAAGACCTACTAGATTTGATCAATGTTAAAGAAAAAAAACTAATGGAAAACGAGATGATTCGTTCTGCAATATACCTCGATCCTCGACTAAAAAATCTAATCCAGAAAAGTGAAATCGAATCACTTAAACGATTTTAAAGAAAAACTGCTGCTCAGATGATTGCATCAAAAGAAAAAAGCAGAAAAGTTCAAGACGATTTAGAACCCAGCTTGGAACCTAGTACCACGACTGTTGCGATTTCGGAAACCTCTACGGCCACAACCTCGAGTGTGCAAAATTTGGAGGCAAACGAAGATAGTACAGATTCGTTGCTCTCACATTTTCTCAACACCTTGAGGCAGAGCTCAGATTCTGATGAATCTAAAGATGAGGGATCGAATGACCTGAGAGAGGCTTAGGCCGAAATCGACACTTTTTAACTAGATTTCGTTCCATTACGACTACGAAAAATCCCTTTTTAGCATGATTTTTCATACTTTTTGGACATTCGGGGCTCTTTTGACTAGATTTGGTATCTTTACGACTACAAATGCAAAAAAAAAAAAAAAACTGACCCGGGGGGGCGCCGCACAGTGGTCCCAATTGCCCAAAAAGCGGCAAAAACTCAATATCTCTAGAACGGATCACCCTATCAACCTGCCACTAGTCTCATTCGATTCAGGATTAAAAAATACATTAGATTTGTTAAAAATTGTGACTTTTTTTCATAAAATCAATTCCGAACGACGTCAAAGTATGAGGCCTGAACTATTTTAATATGAAAAATTTTAGAATATATTTTAGAATGAAAAAAAAAAAAAAAAAAATTCGAAGGAGCCATTATTTGCGAAGGATGTGTTGAAAATGATGTCAAAGCTTTGTCAGAATGGATTCAACAGGGAATTCGTAGATTGATTACTCAGTCACATATGAACCAAAGAGCGACTAAAGAATTGGTGGGTGCCTTAGAAAAAATTATGTAGCTACCGTAAGTGCAAGTAGACGCAGCTGAAATTTTTACCACATTTTCATGGTATAATATCGAAGAGAAATCGGTAATTTTCAGACCGGAGTCTGCCAGAGCTTTTTTTGAATCAACAATTTACATAAAAAACTCGAAATACCTGCATGTTGACTTATCTCATAATTTTAATTTTTTTATATTTGGCCTGAACGGTAAAAAGTCATCTTCAAAGATAGTAACTAGGCTCTATTAATGACAAATTAATTCAATTTTAACAATTCATAAGTGAAATTTTCATTTTTTTTTTTCATAATACCCCCAATATCAGCGTTTCGGCTGATTTCTAACTTTGACTATTTATAACCTCCTTCAAAATTAAAATTTGAAAAAACCCTTTTACAGTGTGATGCTACAGGCTATTGACAGTGGTCTGGATATATTCTATATTCAAAATTTTGACCTTCGAAAATTGAGTTTTTGCCGCTCTGGAACCACTGTGCGCCGCCTCTACGTATTCACGGGGGGGGGGGGTTCCCCGGGCCAGTCCGTCCCTGACTGCTAAGGATGATGTATTATGATATTTCCCCTCATGCATTCCGTTTGATCGAGAGATGGACAACTATTTTTATTTTATTAAAATATTTTAAGAGAAAAAAGAAAATCTTTCGATTTTACCATTCCTATTTTTGAGCGTCGCCTATCTTGGTAAACGAAAGTAAAAGGCGAGGCGTCTGTGATAGACCAACTGGGTAAATTCTGAGAGGCACAAGTGGGTACACGGACTTTGAACCGAAAATGAAAAAGATAATTAATGCGAGTTTTTCTTCAGTTATTTCCTGTATTTTGCGCGAAATGGACCTGAAAATATAGAAAAAATTTGAAAGCCAACGTGGAAACTGGCCTAGCATTTTTCGTCATTTTTAACATTATTTAATATTTAAATTTTTTACATTGTTTTTCTTCTTTTATTAACCTTTGGTGAGATTGAAAAAAATGTTTTTACATCCTAAAAAACGACCTCGGATTCTTCTTTTTCGCCCTAAAAATACTCTAAAACGACATTTTAGTTGCAATCAAAAAATCACGGGTTCTGTCCACCCCCCCACTCATACCCCCGGGCCAGTCCGCCCCTGACTGCTAAGAGTGATGCATTTTGATATTTCCTCTCATGCATTCCGTTTGATCGAGAGATGGACAACTATTTTTATTTTATTAAAATATTTTAAGATAAAAAAGAAAATCTTTCGATTTTACCATTCCTATTTTTTTTTTTTTTTTTTTTCAAATTTTTTTCCTAAAATTTTTTTAATTTCTTTTTGAAAGGTCCTTGACTTGTCTGGACAAAAGTCGCCTTAAGAGATTTCCAATCCCATGACAGGTGTAGTTTTTAAAACTAGACAAAAGACCAAATAATTTTTTAAAAGAAAAAGAAAGGCAAAAATTCCCGATACTTCTTTTCTTTGAATTATCTTATCTCGTTTTCCGGCTGTCGTTGAAAAGGCGGGACTAAGGCAGGTAGATAATCCTTGTATTTCTATACTAAAAAACAACCCTTGGATTAACTTGGGAAATTCCCTGGTCCAGTAAAAAGTATTCTAAAAAAATTCAATTTATAGTTTCCATTTGGCCAAATAATTTTTGAAAAGAAAAAGAAAGGCATAAGTTTCCTATAATTCTTTTCTTTGAATTTTTTTCGACCATTTTGGTGGTTTTTGACCTGGTGGTGTTTTGGGGTATAAAAACATTTTTTTTCGACCTCACCAAAGGGGTTCTTCACTTTTTCGACCTCAAAATTTTCATTTTTCGATTTCAACTAAAATGTTGTTTTTGAACATTTAAACTTTAAAGGGTGAAAAACAAGAATCTGAAGTTGTTTTTGGGATACAAAAACTTTTTTTTTTTTGATCTCACCAAAGTGGGGACATTCTTCACTTTTTGGACCTGAAAATATTCATTTATTGATTTTCAACTAAAATGTAATTTTTGACCATTTTAAGGGTGAAAAACAAGAATTTGAAGTCGGTTTCGGGATATAAAAACATTTTTGTGATCTCACCAAAGGGCCCGGCTCCACTTTTTAGGCCTGAAAATTGTGATTTTTTGATATCAACTAAAATGTCGTTTTTGAGTATTTTTAGGGCAAAGGAATTTATGTAGGATTTTGAGGATTTTAGGAGGAAATTCTCTTCTCAACGAGCTTAGACATCAATTTACTTTTCTAAAATTGCTAACTTATTTTTGAGAGAGAAAAAAATGAAGGCTCATAATTAAAAACGTTATTTTCCACTGCCTGATGAAAAATGTATGCTTTCGCATAGAACCTATAAAAAAAATCAAATAAATAAAGATAGCTTTACTCAGTTTAAACTTAAAAAATTCGTATTTTTAAGAGGTTTTCTATCCTTTCACCTGGGTTTTTCCATTTTCCGATCCGCCATTTTCTTTTCGAGAGCGGCCGTAGTATAAAAGGACTACCCCTGCCTTTCAAGGGCCATTCCAACTTGTCTAGTCGTTCAAGTTCCTAGTCTATTCATTCAAAAATCATGCCTTTCTCCGGTGACGACAACGATAATCATCAAACTTTTGCAAGCACCGAGGAAAGAATCGATAAATTGAGAACATCGTGAGTACCAATTTTCTCTTCTAAATATAAATTTTGTTGCCTTTTTAACGGTTTAATTTCATCTTTAATGAAATTATTGCCTTTAATTTCATCTTTAATTCATCTTTATTCGTCTGTATTCTCTGAATATATCCTGTGGTATTTAAAAAAAAAAATCTGATAAATATAAATTGAGAAGAAGAAAGTCTTGTAGGGTTGTCAATTTATTTTATTTTTTTATTTTTATTTTATTTTTATTTATTTATTTATTTTTTTTTATTTTATTTATTTATTTTTTTTTTGTGGTTTAAAAAAACGTAAATATTAGGAAAAGTATTGGTCCTGGAGCTTGCCCAGAGACACGAACTTTCTCAAAGGTCTACAGATTTCGGGGGATCCATAAATTTCACCCAAACACATTATAATTATTTAATTAGTTAATTAATTAATTTATAGAATATTTTTTTTTTTTTTTTTTCAGTCATAACTTGAATTTGGTGATAATTTTATGAAAATGGGAAAATTAAGTTAATTAGTCATAATTACCTATTTTTGTCAGAAAATTGGCTTTAGGAAAATAACGATAGTGAAGATATTGTATTTTGATTATCAATGATCTTAATCATAATATAAATTATTATTAATTTTAAAATTTAATTACTTTTTTTTAATCGATAAAATTAACTTTTTGTTGGTGTTTCTTGTGGAAAATTTTATTAGGTAGGTACTTTTTGTTTTAAATGAGCAAGTTTTAATGAGCGTATCTATGGTTAATAGTAATAACTAATTAGTATCCAACAAAATAAAACGAGCTAGGGGATACTGTAGGGCTGTACATGATTGGAAGTAACAGGTATGGGTTGGTTAGCAAAAGACAAAATACAACAATTATGTAGGTAGTATATTTAATATTTTATTACAATTTTATTACAATAATAATGAAGATGATGATGAAGAGTGAAGACCATTCCATGTGCACCGTGTGCAATGAAGGTAATTGTGTAAAATGTTAAATGTGTATGTGTCAAATGGAGGTAAAAGGTAAAATGAAAAAAATTAGCATAACAAGCGTGAATATTCGGTTGAAGTTTGTCTTAATTTAGTTATGATGAAATCAGTTTCCAGGATGAGGTCTTGTTCGGTGTTAATGATGAGTAATGATTCTAAATTTGTTTGATGTAATGTGGATCTTATCTATTTTTTACTATTTTTAATTTAGAAAAAACTCTCTCACAATTGACTTGAGTGCATGAGAGTGCAGGAATATTTGTAAAAAATGTATAGGTTGGTGAAGTGAGAACAATGGAGGTTGTATTCGTTTACGTTCATAGCACATGGTAAATAGAAAGAGCAAAAATGGTCCTCAATCTCTTCACCATCATCATCATGGTACACATGTTTTACCCATGTTATAAAATCTCTCCTCTAAACCAATTTTATCTCTAATTAACCAAGAAAAAACCGTACCGTCGCACAGTGGAACGACCAAGGAAAATAATTGGACATGCTCATTATTTATCAATTTTTTTTTTAAATTTCATACTAAATTCCATTGAAAAACACTTACTAATGTGAGGAAACAATCTAGCAATAATTTTTAATTAAAATTTATTTTTATTTTTAGAAAACTAAAAAAAAAAAAAATAAATAAACTAAAATAAAATTCAACTGCATTACGTTCATTGGGGATTAAAGTTAATTCTCATAATGTAAACACAAACATTGAAGAAAACAAACCTACCTACCTAAAAAGACAATAATTTTTTGTGAGCAAGGCCGCAGGTGGTCGCAGCCAAAATTAACATTTTTCGTTTCTCCAAACAAAGTAAAGAAATAATCTAAAGGTATTTTTTCGGAACTTTTCGGCACTTTTTGACTGTGCGTCGTCAAAGGGTTTGTCTAAAACACGGAAAAAAAAGAGGATAGAGAAACTTCTCGCCCATTCCGCGTTGCCTTCGTGGGCTAAACCAGAGGCGGAAATGACTGCTTGTCAGAAGCAAGACACGTCGACACCTAACTTAAATTTTTACTTCTTATTTTTTTAAAAAACCCCGTTCATAGCTACGCTCGGTCAAAAATTAAAAAAAAAATATATAAAAAAAAAAATCTGCCTAAAAATTGTGCACGGGAGTGTGGACACATAATGGCCTCCTTTGACCACCTGTCTGGAGTAATACACTTCGCAACTTACTTCAAAAACTAATCAACGGATTTTGATTTTTTAAATTTTCCTTTTCCATATCAGACCAATTAGACTTGGAAAATGGTCTTCCTTGGCCACCTCTCTCATGTCTGAAGGAATACACGTCGCAACTCAATTCGAAAACTATTGAACCGATTTTGATTTAAAAAATTTCCGCTTTCACGTCCGACCAATTAGACTCGAAAAATACCAAAAAGGCCGCCTCCGGCCACCTGTCTGGGGTAAGTAATCCAACCTAAACGAAACGCCTCCTTCTCTTTGCGTAACCCTTATATGTCTAGGTAGGAAGAAATTCATTGAAATGGAGTCAATTTTTTTTAAATCCTATCGTTTATTGTGTTAATCTTACATATTTTTATTAGTTAGACTCTACCATTTTTTTTTTAAATTTTAATTGTTTAAGTAAGTAACTAATAGTACACCTTAAACTTTTATAAACTTTATCACTTATCCTAAACATAAACATAAATATAAATAAGTAGTTGTACATTTAAAAAAAAAAAACTTTTATAACTATTTCTATAACTAAACTTTAATAAATTTTAATAATATTAACACATAAAACTTAAAATCACTATTATTTCATCATCTTCCTCTTCCCGTTCCTTTCGTTTCTCTCGTGTCTAATTGGTCAGACTTGAAAGCGGAAATTCTTTTAATCAAAATCGGTTCAATAGTTTTCGAGTTGGGTTGCGACGTGTATTACTCCAGACAGGTGGCCGGAGGCGCCTTTTTGCTATTTTTCGAGTCTAATTGGTCAGACTTGAAAGCAGAAAGAAGAAAAAATAAATAGTGACAAAACTTGGCTTTTTCACGTTTTCTGTTATAACAGACCCTAGGACCCTAGGACCCTAAAATTTGGTGAGTAGGTTTATTTTTAGATAATATAAAAGACCCTAAAAAATTATAGAGCGAAAACTCGTCCGGGGCCGATTCGCTTATCTTACGAGAGCCTTTCTATTATAGTTGGGAAATTTCTGCTTTCTGGCAAATGTAGATAATAAAAAGGGCTACAAATTGTCACTAGTCTGGTTTCGATATCATAAAAATTAGGGGTTTTACACTTTTTTCCAAAAACCACCAAAAAAATTAACTTCAACAAAGTTTTATACCAGTTACACCAATCATATTGCCCTTATATGTAACGGTTTAAAGAGGAACCATTTGCATAGAAATTGGCGGTAGTCCGTTGTCTCCAACTTAACTCATCTTATTTCTTCGGGAGAAGAGAACTCCTGTAACTTTTTTTTCCTGTAACGATTTTTGAACCAAAAAATCCAGTTCTGTCCCACTATGGGAGGGGGGGGGGGCACATTATAACAGAAATAAGTCGAGGGGGGGGGAGAATATTGGACGAGCACCCTCAAATCATTATGGATTTTTATTTTTTTTATTTTTTTTTTTTTATTGTTGTCTATAAAATAAGTAATGCCCTTTTTTCTTTCTTAATCTAATTTTTTTTTCATTTGCAGTATCCGCCAGAAACCGCATTAGGAGATTTCTGAAAGACTTGAGAAATGCCAGAAGGGAGCCATCAACGTTCACGAGATGCTCAAAGACTTCGATGTGCGGTCTTACCTGTAGAAGATCTGCGAAGATGACGAAGATACCGAAACGGTGGAGACAACGACCGACGAGAAACTTCTCGAGGCTTTCATCGAGGAATATTTGACACGGAAGAAGAATTGCATGAATTTGCAGAGAAATGCCAGAAGGGAGCCATCAACGTTCGCGAGATGCTCAAAGACTTCGATGTGCGGTCTTTCCTGTTAAAGATCTGCGAAAATGACGAAGATACCGAAACAGTGGAGACAGCGACCGACGAGAAACTTCTCGAGGCTTTCATCGAGGAATATTTTGATACGGAAGAAGAATTCCATGAATTCGCAGTATCCGCCAGAAACCGCATCAGGAGATTTCTGAAAGACTTGAGAATTGCCAGATGGGAGCCATCAACGTTCACGAGATGCTCAAAGACTTCGATGTGCGGTCTTACCTGTAGAAGATCTGCGAAGATGACGAAGATACCGAAACGGTGGAGACAACGACCGACGAGAAACTTCTCGAGGCTTTCATCGAGGAATATTTGACACGGAAGAAGAATTGCATGAATTTGCAGAGAAATGCCAGAAGGGAGCCATCAACGTTCGCGAAATGCTCAAAGACTTCGATGTGCGGTCTTTCCTGTTAAAGATCTGCGAAAATGACGAAGATACCGAAACAGTGGAGACGGCGACCGACGAGAAACTTCTCGAGGCTTTCATCGAGGAATATTTGACACGGAAGAAGAATTGCATGAATTTGCAGAGAAATGCCAGAAGGGAGCCATCAACGTTCGCGAGATGCTCAAAGACTTCGATGTGCGGTCTTTCCTGTTAAAGATCTGCGAAAATGACGAAGATACCGAAACAGTGGAGACGGCGACCGACGAGAAACTTCTCGAGGCTTTCATCGAGGAATATTTTGATACGGAAGAAGAATTGCATGAATTCGCAGTATCCGCCAGAAACCGCATCAGGAGATTTTTGAAAGACTGGAGAAATGCCAGAAGGGAGCCTTTAACGTTCACGAGATGCTCAAAGATTTCGATGTGCGGTCTTTCCTGTTGAAGATCTGCGAAGATGACGAAGATACCGAAACGTTGGAGACGGCGACCGACGAGAAACTTCTCGAGGCTTTCATCGAGGAATATTTTGACACGGAAGAAGAATTGCATGAATTTGCAGAAAAATGCCAGAAGGGAGCCATCAACGTTCACGAGATGCTTAAAGACTTCGATGTGCGGTCTTTCCCGTTGAAGATCTGCGAAGATGACGAAGATACCGAAACGGTGGAGACGGCGACCGACGAGAAACTTCTCGAGGCTTTCATTGAGGAATATTTCGACACGGAAGAAGAATTGCTTGAATTTGCAGTATCCGCCAGAAACCGCATCAGGAGATTTCTGAAAGACTTGAGAAATGCCAGAAGGGAGCGCCATCAACGTTCACGAGATGCTAAAAGACTTCGATGTGCGGTCTTTTCTGTTGAAGATCTGCGAAGATGACGAAGATACCGAAACGGTGGAGACGGCGACTGACGAGAAACTTCTCGAGGCTTTCATGGAGGAATATTTTGACACGGAAGAAGAATTGCATGAATTCGCAGTATCCGCCAGAAACCGCATCAGGAGATTTCTGAAAGACTGGAGAAATGCCAGAAGGGAGCCTTCAACGTTCACGAGATGCTCAAAGACTTCGATGTGCGGTCTTTTCTGTTGAAGATCTGCGAAGATGACGAAGATACCGAAACGGTGGAGACGGCGACTGACGAGAAACTTCTCGAGGCTTTCATGGAGGAATATTTTGACACGGAAGAAGAATTGCATGAATTCGCAGTATCCGCCAGAAACCGCATCAGGAGATTTCTGAAAGACTGGAGAAATGCCAGAAGGGAGCCTTCAACGTTCACGAGATGCTCAAAGATTTCGATGTGCGGTCTTTCCTGTTGAAGATCTGCGAAGTTGACGAAGATACCGAAACGTTGGAGACGGCGACCGACGAGAAACTTCTCGAGGCTTTCATCGAGGAATATTTTTATACGGAAGAAGAATTACACGAATTCGCCATAAAACATGTAGTCAACAAAAAACACCCCCCGGAAGGAAAATATATTTTTAAAATGTTACGCGATCTTTGATACTTTTTATTATATTTAATCAATAAATTATTTTTCATTTTATCCTTTTTTTTTTTTTTTTTTTACTGAACCAAACAATTTTACTACAATTTGTTAGAGAGTTGAAAATCGTCTCTATTTTAACATGCAAAAATTAAAAAAGAAAAAAAGAAAAGAAGAAGAAAAGGTAGGCTTTATGGTGTTCTAATAAACAGAACTGTCGGCCAAGTGGAAGGATCTAGACAACAGAAGTTATGTTTTTGCTGAACATTACGAGACGACTTAAGATAGCGAAATTTGACCCTTATTTATTATTCATAATTTGATCACCTTTAAATTGAGACATGCCCGGTCTTGGTAGGACTCATGGTGCCCAGTGGGAGCAATTAATGTCTCTTAAATTGTGACATTTTTGATAATGGCGACCATTTTTTTAAAGTTCAAAGCCTAAAACCAGACCATAAAATTTAGGGTAATTTGGTTCTTAATACTTATTGTTTGTAATTTAATTCTCTTTAAAATGAGTAATGTCCGGTCTTGGGAGGGGTCTTGGTTCCCCCGTAGGAGCAATAATTATATGGTAAATTGTGTCATTTTTGATTATGGCGACCCTCTTTCAAATTCCAAAGCCTTACCACATCCAAACCACAACAGATAGGGAAATTTGGCTCTTAATATTTATTGTTTGTAATTTAATTACCTTTAAAATGAGTCAGGCATTTTTGAAAATAGCGACCGTTTTTCAAATTTCACTACTTTAGCACCCTGTATATCATCAGCCCCAAATTCGACCTTCAGTTGATTATTTTTGGACCCAGCACATGAAATCCGATCGAATGACGGTAATTTGTGGAGCTTATACCATCTGGGTAAATTCCGCCATGAAAGGCACTACACAAAAGAGTCCAACTGGGTTAATACCAAAGAGTCTATTTGGGTACAAAGTTTAAAAAGACAAAATATATTCTCATTTCTATAATGACTATCAGTTTTTAAATAATCATGGACGTGGCAATAACTAATAAATTTAGAAGCCAAAGGGGAAATGATGTAATTGTGGTAAAAAATTTTAAATTCACGAAATTTAGATCTTTGAAGTGCGGTTCGGTATCGCAGAAGATCCCGACTCTTCTAAATTTGACAAATGACAGAAGGCAAGGTCGCTAAAATTGTCAGCTTATTCGCAACATATCGTCCCTCGAGTCCAGCCCACGGGATCACCTCCGAACAGATGGAATAGCATCTGAAATAGAATACAATCAATTAAAATGTGGCCTAATTTATTTATTTGGTGTAAATTTTATTTTTGGAAGTTTGGATAGGAATTCCAGTATTCAGACCAGATAGGAAATAAGATGCCTAAAAGAGCCTGTAATCTATTCAGTTGGCGAGTTGTCAACACTAGAGGGCAAACGGATTTTGACTTCGTAAGAATTTCTATTTTAGACAGATAGCTCTTGATCATGATGGCCGTTTTTCAAAATTCCAAGAAGTAAACAGCGTCTGAAATCACATTTCCTCAACCGCTCTTAGTAAGTAATCGTTTTGTTGTTCTGTACTTTTGTGAATTAGACCGTTTTGTTGATCACTTATAACTTGATTTTCAATGCTTCGCTGAGGGTTTTCCTCTGAGTGAATCTTATTTTTCTTCAAGGCGTTCCCCCTCTTTCAGGCTGAAGCTCCGTTTTTGATGTTGATGAGTACTCAGTTTCTGTTGTCTATGAGTCTGATCGTTGTTTTTCGGTGGTTGTTGTTGTTGTTTGTGGCTCTTCGGTCAGTTCATCGACTGTAAGACCCCTGTATTTTTGTTTATTTCCCTCATCCAAGGCGAGGAGGACCTTACTGACCCTCCCCAGATGAAGGGCGTCTATTTGTTGACGGTATATTGACAAATGGGTGGCCCATTGTCTGCCACTTGTTTTTAGTCTTCGTCTGTAAGGTTTAGGTATTGCATAGAGAAGGCTAAATGCTTACGCAACTTAGTTCCTCTAAGCAGCTCTCAGCCCACTCTCTCATAACTTTCGTGCCCTCTTTTTTTTTTTTTTTTTTTTTTTTTTTTTTTTTTTTTTTTTTTTTTTTTTTTTTTTTTTTGTACTAACTTTACAAGTTTTTACAATTTTGGTTCTTATAGCTTATACACAATATTATTAATTACATTTTTTTTTTATCGGATTTTTTTTTTATATTACATTTTTTTTTCTTTAATTATACATCAAAACAGTAAATTTTTGGTTTTGCCAATTTTAGGAAGTTGGATATTTTTCTGTATACCTGGCCAGCTCTTCCCTCAAAAAACCTCCCCAGATCGTCCATGAGATCCTCCCCCAGGGACTCTGCTCTTTCTCTAAGCAAATAAGGGCATTCAAACAAAGGTGAAATACTGTATATTTTGACTCTGGGTAGAAGCAGGTTGGACATATTTCTTCTGAATTAAAGCGGATCTTCATCCTTCCTACCGCCAACTGGAAAAACTTCTCCCCCGCCAATCGAATTTGCGAGACCAGCCTCTTTTCTGCGAGGGAACCCGGTGACTCTAGGTGGCCCTCTGCACCCTCGACAGATCGCTGGGAATAACGAGTTGAAATTAGATTCGTTAATCTTACGGCAGTCCTCCTCAAACAGGTAACACCCGTAACCCTCCAGCAAACCTCTCAGGTCTACAACGAGGCGATCCTCCAAGACACTTCCAGACCCTAAACTTCCTAGTTCGACCTCAAGACTGTGATGCCACTGGAACCTTATCATTCCTCCTTCGTGGAGCGATAGGAGCCTTTCGTAAATAGCTCTTGGAAAGCGGTTAATATCCATAACAAGCAGCCTGTTTCTATATGTTAGGGCACGTTTTAAAAGGGTTACCTTAATGTGTTCTATACCAAGCTCATTTCGAAGGTAATAGTTCGGGGTGCATTTTGCCAAGAAGAGTAGCCTCTTAAAGAATTGTACCTGTAAACGTTCAGCGCACGTTGGGTAACAGAGACCCCAAAGTTCCGCGCCGTACAAGAAGGTGGAAGCAACCGTTGCCATAAAAAGTCTACACCATGATGCGACATTTGAGACCCGAAATCTGTTTATTATGTTGAGGATATTTGTTGTTGCAGCCTGTCCCTTAATCATAGCCGCCTTCGCATGTTCCAGCAATAATCCCGAGGACGACAATGTGAAACCTAGATAGCAAAACGATCTAACTATCTCTAACTGTTCTCGCTTATAGAAAAATTTTGTTCTCGATTTAATCCTTCCGTCTTTCCGGAAAACCATAACTTTGGTTTTCTTTATGTTAACTACGAGTCGATTCAATTCACAATACAATTCCAGATAGTCCAATTTCCTTTGTAGGTCCACTTCCGTGTCCCCAAATATGGCTACATCATCCGCATAGAACAACGAGAGAATTTCGATCGAACCATTGACGTCAAGACCCCTCAAACCTTTGGATTTCAGAAAATCATCAAAGTCTGCCAAAAACACTGAAAAGAGGATCGGCGATAGAATCTCTCCCTGCAAAACTCCCTCACTGACATCAAAGTATCTAGTGCTCACACCACCTTGTTGGACGGTATATTTGGCTGATTCGTACAAGGACATAAGAATGTTTATAATCTTTGAGCTGAAACCAAGTTTTCCGAGCTTCCTAAAAAGAAGAAGGTGGTCGACACTGTCAAAAGCTCTTTTAAAATCGACGAAAGCTACGAAAACTTTTCGCGACGGTAGGCGGGTGTTTATAAGTATAAGTCCGTGTAGGATAAACGCGCAGTCTATGCATGATCTGCCTTTTCGAAACCCGTATTGGTTTTCGTGTAAAATATGTTTCTCAGCACAGAAGGTTTGTATGCGAGTGTTTTAAAATATTTGTGAGAAGATCTTAACAATTGCATTGATCAAGGCGATACCGCGGTAGTTGTCAAGGTTTTGTTTGTCTCCGTTTTTGAAGATGAAGAAAAGTTTTATCAGACCCCATGGTCTAGGGACTTTTTCTGCTTTCATTATTTCATTAAAGAGCAGAACCATAATTTCCTTCCAGTCGTTGGGTAGGTGTTTATAAAACTCGTATGGGAAAAGGTCAGTACCGGGGGATTTTCCTACGTCACACTTGGCAAGGGAAGCCTCAAGTTCTTCCAAAGTAATGTCTCGGTCCAGCAGTGCATTGCTCCCTTTTTCTAAGTTAATTTGGGATCGTGGAGCTACCCTAGCCGCAATTTCTCCATAGAAGCTCTCCAACTGGGATTGTTGGAAAATGAAAGGAGTGGAAACTGTGCGCCTTAAACCTCTCAGACAAGACCAAAAATCAACCGAGTTGTTTACCAGTTCTAGCTTAGCCAAGGTTCTCTTTTGAAAGTCAAGCTTCTTTCCTCGACAGAGGACTCATGTTCCTTCTTTGCCTCCATATAGGCACGGACCTGATTCGCTTGGAAGCCCCCTCTTTTTGCATTTCGAAATGCCTATCTCATCCTATAACGACTAGAAGTGCAATCCTTATCGAACCAAACTGCGCCTTTTTCCTCCTTATGTATTGTATATGTATTCTAAATGGAACTTTTTTAAGTCCGCTGATAGTGAATCCGTGTCGAATAACTCTGTGAAGGCAATTTGTCTTAAATGCGGATTGATATTTTAAAATAAACGCTCAGAAAATCCCTCCGTCAAGCGTGGACACTTCTCATTGGCCGAAGAGTTTCGGCCAATCAGAATCGGCCAGGCTGCATATAAATAGGAGTGGATCGAGAACACTAATCAGTCTCACTCGAGACTTCAAAGGGTTTACATCACTATCCAAACAAAAAGAAACCCACACTGCCAGTGACTAGTGACTCTAGCCTGCCGAGAACAAATATTCAGCTAAAGACTGGTTTTTTTCCGTTTCCATAATAGAAACGACTTGTTCTCCCGGACTTATTTATGTGTCGCCTATTGTCCATCAGGTTCCCGACACTTGCTGCTTTATATATTGTCAAAATTTCGAAGATCGAGCAACCTTCTCGTTTCCCCTCATCGAGCTCCGGGACCGAAAGAGGCTCTTGTTCAACCACGAGTTTGAAAATCTGTAGAAACACATAATTATAAACATTTTAAGGCCGATAATGAGAGACATACTCGGCCGGAAAAACGGTTTTGCCCAGGAAAAACAGGTTAGACGAGTCTTTTGCGTTTCACAGTTTACCAACCGAGTTTAGTAAACCGCCGGTATTTTGGCATCTACTGTGATCACCTTACCACTTCCTCAAAATTTTCATCCTTAAATTTAAAATTCTTGAGGGGTATTCATTAATAAATAAAACTAGTTTGAAAAAATTAAGTAGGTATTTAATTTATAAAAAAAACTCCTTTTCAAGTATGTTTTTCTAATTCTTTCATATTTTTTTCGAGCTCTTTCACTATTTGAAGCCGGATTCGGCCAATTTCTAATTGGATGGCCTCCATCAAAGTGTGTCGGAGGCGTCTTGAACATTTTCACATACGGGCATTCTCCGCTGTGCCGGAAAAGGATCCTCTCCTGCTTCCCATCCCTCCAGCATCTTTCCACAGTAAGCGCATTCTACGCTTGTGTATGCAGAAAAAGCCTGCTCTTGCCATCTAAAATGAAATATTTTTTTTTTTTTTTTTTTTTTTTTTTTTTTTTTGAGTTTCAAGCTTGTTAACAATAGCTTACTTGGGATGCCTCCCAACCTAGATTTTTGAACGTCTGTTCCCTTGCAAAAAAAGACGCCTAGAATTTAAAAAAATTAAATTAATTCGCATTACTTTAATTGGATTGAGTGATCTAAAAAGAATGTTGGTAGAATTTGGAAGAAAAATGGTGTCTTGAGACGACGACGCGAAGTTTGCGACTTTTTGCAGGAATGATTGTTCGAGTTCAGCGATAAATAGATTAGCATAGGAGGGGGCCATTTTTGTCCCAATCGCTGTGTCTTGAAGTTGTAGGAAAAATTCCTTTTCGAAAGAAAAATAATAGAGGACGAATTTAGAGAGATGGAGTAGGAAGACCCTTTTTTTTTTTTTTTTTTTTTTTTTTTTTTTTTTTTTTTTTTTTTTTTTTCATATTTTAAGGCCGATAATGAGAGACATACTCGGCCGTCGGTCATCGGCAGATGTATCCGAGGAAGGTCTTCCGACTGACAGGTACAAACAAAGGAGTTCCCCCTTGCTTTGCTCAAATTTTTCTGGCGGCCTTAATTTCTTGGATGGCTTCTAGGACTTCAGATTCTGTAATTTTTTTCTCGAAAAAGTAGACTTCTTCTCGATGGCCTCGAACCGTTCCATCATTATTTCCGATTGGAAATTTTTCGAGGCGAGCAGGTCGCTAAGGGAGCCAAACATGACGAAGTTTCGAAATCCATTTTCTTTATAAAAAAAAAAAAAAATAAAAAAAAAAAAAAATAAATAAATAAATAAAAAATAAAATATAAAAAAATTGATTTTTCTGAACAGATGATCATTTTTATTTGATATATATTTAAAAAAATTTTAATATTTTTTTAATACTTAAAAAAGCTTATCACTTACTTAGCTTATCGTTCAACTTGCTGAGGGGAAGACGTGTCTGTGATGTGCCTGGCGTGCCATTTTC
This sequence comes from Orius laevigatus, assembly GCA_018703685.1. NCBI lineage: Eukaryota > Metazoa > Arthropoda > Insecta > Hemiptera > Anthocoridae > Orius > Orius laevigatus. Next base: position 13,387 of record JAGWEN010000391.1, on the reverse strand, counting down.
GCAACCTAAAATAATATGCTTTCTGTAAGTAGCTGATTATGATAAAGCAAGAATATTTAGGTTTGAATTTTCTGGGCTAATACGTACTGTTTAGGAGCATGCAGCCCGGCGAGGCATCAATCTCCCGCTTCACGACATGAAGATCGATGACTGATCTGATTGACGCATCTTCCTAAAAATATTTGGAAAATATTGCATGCGGATAAATAAGTAGGGACCGACCTTAGCATGGATGTCGCAGAATTCGATGGCATCTAAGACTTAAAATTCGCTTATTTTTTCCTCGAACGATTCGAACTTCTTCTCGATGGCCTCGAACCGTTCCATCATTCTTTTCTTAGATTCAGCAACTAAATTCTCTTGTTTAAAACCGAATATTTAAATAAGCTAATCACTTACCCCAAGTATGCCCCGATTGGCGATTTTTCGAGGCGAGCTGTTCGCTAAGGGAGCCATAGCCATCGATGGCACCAAAGACGACACCAAACAATTCGACCAAGATCGAACTAGAAAGCAGCGGCGCTTACGAAATCGAAGTATTAACACCCGAATCGAAAAAACTCCGCCACCAAGTCTTGTATGACGATGGCATCTACGGGATTCTCGTCTTAGACCCGATTTCGACGGATAATGTGAAAATATTTCCGTTACTACCGCAAAGAACGCTCAGCATTTGGTGGCTCATACCTGGCGCAGCTATTTTGGCTCTTGCAGATTCCATAAAACTTTACGTCTGCATTAAATTGGTCTTCTACCAGGCACCACCGCAACCATTGCCATCAATTTCTTCATGGCCCATTCGACGAACTTCATCTATTTCATCCACTCATCGATCTACCAAGCTGCGACCTCTTCGTCTCGATCATTTTATCCGTCGTCATCATTTTTTTCTCATTTTATGTTTATTGCGCTGTCAAGTACATACCCACCCACGTTTTTACCGACCATGGACAACTATAAAATAAAAAAAAACAACTCAACATATGTTTATTGATAGTGCCTAACGGTCCAATATGTTATAAATCGGGAGTTCCAGGTCCGAGCACCTGGACTAAAGTGTATTCAAAAATATTACCGAACTCCGTATTTCGGAGAATTTGAAAAAACTTCAGCAGCTCCAGCTGCCTCCATTCCTCCACTCGTACCCGCATAGTTGGCCAGGCAGATATGAAGTTTTTAGTCTTCCTGGACATTTGCTTTAAGAAAATGAAGGAAAAAAAAAAAAAAAGTTTGAAGATTATTCTGTTTCATCATCATGCCAGGTAAGTCTTTCTTCATAAAACTTAATCACGATTTGCGGGCATTTTTCATTTGCATCTTCCCCCCGGACTAAATCGACCTCGTCGGTGCCCTGTAATATACAGTAATATATAATATACAGTAATATAAAATGTAATATAATGTAATATACAGTAATATAACATTGAAAATGGTTTTTAAAAAAAATGTGTATATTAAAAAATATTAAGTAAAAAAAAAAAAAAAAAGCTGCCCATCTCGGATCTTCAACTTTTCGAATTTCTTCTCCACTGGTATCTCTACTGGTTCTTTTTTGATTGTCTTCATTAACTTTTTCGGGATCCTCCCGAAACTCATAAATGTCATACTTGTGCAAATTTTCTTTAGTCATATTTGTCGTTTTTTCTCTCTTTTCACCTGATGGTTATTCGTGAATCTGAACTGACTACTGAGTGAATTTTACTATAATAAATTTAGTAACTGAATATCCTCGCCTATTAACACTTCGAATATCCTCGCCAGGGTTGACCAATCCGGCGACTTCGTCAAGGTTAAAATTTTGGGCCATCGACGACGAGTGAGGTTTCACGGAAAACCATGTAAGAGTTGTCGCCCTTTACAGTACTTAGCCTCCGTAAATCCCGAATGATGGGAATTACACCTTCCAGGTAAGTGTTGATCTGAGCAACGATATCTGACTAGAGGCTACGTCATGTAGCGCAATCCAATCTAAAGATTGGGTCATAGATATGGATGCAAACCTGTTAATCTTCGTTTCGTCTGACCAGATTACTTTATCCCACATTTCTTCGGTGTAGTAGGAAAAGTTTGGGTCTGGAAGAAAAATCAATGAACCCTTAAGCTGATTTTTCAAGATTTCTTGAAGCAATGTCGTTTAGAAGTGAATCGACTATTATGAATCGCATCGGGGAGTTAATTTCAGAGAAAGATTTATAAGTTTTAATGCGTGTAATTGAAATGCGCTGGGCGAATTATAAAAATGAGAGTTAACGGTGAGATTTTTTCAAAAAATCTCGTCTTAGCATATCCATTTTGTCTTAGCATATAGAATACCTTTTCAAGTTTTCTCCTGTAATTCTTGTGCAATTTCAATTCGTCAAAAAAAAATTCGGGATATGGTTAATCCTTTATCAAAAAATTAAACAATTAGCATGTTACTCTCACAGAAAGAACTTACATTTTTTGGCTTTCTGTTTTCTATTTGCGGCCTTTTGATTTGGGGCCTTTCTTTTTCTTGATTTGCTGCCTTTGCACTTTTTGGAGCCGCATCTGCAGTGATCGAAAAACGACTTATTGTGCTCGCCGGAGCCGAAATAATCAATCGTCAATTCTTCCAGTGGCTCTATGTCGTAGCGAACATTGCGAGCGTCGGGATATCGAGGTCACGGCATTCTATAAAAACACAGTAGACGCACAAATTCGGATCACACGAGTGGTTGATAAACCGCGATTCGTTCCCGATGTTTAATGCGTCTACTGTGTACGGGTAGTTCACTAAATCTTTAAAATCAAGCCCATAATAGTATGAACTGCCTGTGACTTCGTTGCGGCGGTCCGACTCCTCTGTGTGCATGAGCTCGCCAACGTACTTGGTGACGAAAGTCCCTTTCGGTATTCTCTCATTCGCTCTCAAACCCCACCCTCGCCCGTTAAGCCGCATCCACACTATGCCGGGCGGCCTGGTGCGGCCAGGCCGCTCGGCACAAGCCGGGCGGGTTGGACCTTGACGCGGCCTCGTGTCCACACAGCGAAGCCGGGCGGCCACTCGAAGCCGTTCTTTTCCACACCGAATGAAACGGCAATTTCCATTAATAAGTCATGGCGCATGTTTTTTAGCTTATATCCAGCATTTCCGCTGTCCCACAATGCTTTTCTTTCACGAAATAAGTCAATAAGCGCGATCACTTGTTCGTTATTCCATTCCATGATTACGATTAAAAAGAAACCCTTCAGAAAAAGAAAAAGGACTCGAGAAAAAACTACTAAGTCCAAAGGATAACTCAAGTTGCCGGGCGGCAAAGCCGCGCGGCACGTCCACATTGCTCCTAGGCCGCGCGGCCTCCTTTGATCGGACCGACTTTCTGTGGGTTCGCTCCGGCTCGGCTCGGCACGGCTTTTTTAGCCCGCCCGGGCATCCACACATACGCGGCTTGTGCCGAGCGGCCTAGGCCGCACTAGGCCGCCCGGCATAGTGTGGATGCGCCTTTAGCGGTTTTGAAGATCGAGAGAGACAAATCGCTCCCCTTTTGGACCACACGATTGGGACATTTTTCGTCACACCTACATTGGCTATTGCACTCATAAATGGCGCTTCCTCTTTTTAACTTTAATGCGCCATTTCGGCCGTACGCCGTTCCCGATTGGTTCGCGCAGAAACAATTTCGGCCGCAGCTTCCACAGTCGCATCCGACCACTGCAGTTTTTGGGATTCGTACAGTGCTACTGTAGTAGTCATTTACGTAGACAAATTTAGGGAAGGCCTCAAAATCAACTAAGTTGAGGAGTTCAATTCTTTTGAGGCCTTTTCGCCTTCCGTTTAATTCGTCTTCCTCCTTCTTCAGTTGGTCATAATGAAATTTCATGATTTTTAGAAATTCATTTGTTTTTTCTTCGTTGTGCTCCATTTTCTTCAGCTTCAAAAATTAAATATATTACTTACTAACTAATTACTGAAAAAAAGGCATCTATCAAAACAACTCAAAGGGTATCCTTTGGCCATGATTCGATGATAATTGGATATTTTTGTTTCCGGGTATTTATTCAGGATGCTCATTCGTCCTTGATCTTTCACTTGAGGGCGTAATGCAACGTACGCAACCGAAACGTTGCCCCCTGAACTCTTTTTTTCTCCACCTTATAATAACATTTCAAGGTTCAAGGGCTATTTTTTTATTTTTCAAATGTCAAATTTTCGATAGTTTTTTTTTACTTTTTCGATAATCACGATTTTCGCCTCTTGTACCTTTGATCCGGATTTGAAATAACTCATTGGAACTTATAAATATTTTTTCGGGTTTAATGACGTTGTTTTTGAACGTGGGCCGAAATATTTTTTCTCAATTTTGTTTGGAAAAAAATCTGCCAAGAGTGGTGGGTACAGTTTTTTTTTCAAACTTATAATGACAAAAGCAAGTAAAAATTTTTATTTTTGAGGACCAGTTTTTCAACTTCTTCCACGATCACAGTACTGTATCCACTGCAATGATTGAGGAAGAAGGAAAAAAAAAAAAAAAAAAAGGAAGATTTCGAGAGTAAAATATGTAGGTACCTACCTAAAAACTCTAGTCGTGGGGGGAATTTGTAGTTTACTTATTTTTAGTACTTTAGATGTGTACCTAGTTAATTCTATAATAAAATATTGGTTCTTACCCAGTAAGTTCCAACTTACTTTAGGAGGAGAGGAGTCAAAAATTTCAAAGGAGGAATGCAGGAACGAAGGAATCAACTAATAAACGTTACTTTAATTATTATATTTCTCAATATTTTACACTAATCTACTTACTTAGAAGAAGAGGGAGATCTACTTTACTACAGCAGCAGGTATTTGAGGAGAGGAATCAAAAATTTCAAAGGAGAAATGCAGGAACGAAGAGATCAACTAATAAACGTTACTTTAATTACTATATTTCTCAATATGTATTTTACACTAATCTACTTACTTAGAAGAAGAGAAAGATCTATTTTAGTACAGCAGCAGGTAGAATAAAGCAGCTAGAAAAAATAAATAAATAAATAAATAAAATAAAGTAGAAAATTAAAACAGAAAATCCTATCCAAAAACCTCCCCAATCAGAAGAAAAAAAAAAAAGGTTTATCAAGAAGTAAAGTTCGCAAAAGGCAAGGAAACTTTGCAAAAGAAAGACCGGAAGTCGCTCTTATATTATGAAAACTGAAAAATTAAAATAAATAAATAAAATAAAATCAAAAGGTCTGGTCTGGTAGTTATGGAAACGGAACTCCCAAAACTGAACTTTCCCAAAAAGTGATCCCCTAAGGCCCTACCTGAATATGGTGAAAAAGTGAAGATCGGTATTGTTTTACCAAAATCTCCATTTTTAGGGGAGGGGAACGATGCCCCGTTCCTAGCTACCGTCACGATTTTTTTTTTTTTTTTTTTTTCAACAGATGGGCATTTAGCAAAATATACTGAAAGGATTTTTTTAATACACATTTTATTTTTTTAATACACTAATAGTCCAGTCAATATATACATTGAACATTGAAAAAATTGGGGACTTAACGACACTTTTACAGTTTGTTCGGGGCTATGGTGGGATGACTCTCTTAATTTTTCGAACTCGAGAAACCTGTGCTACCCTCAGGAGGGGCGAAAAAAACCAAGCTGATTTTCGGTTTTTTGCCTATAAGTCCTAAACTAAGCGTTTTATGACAAATACACTCTATTCAATATTGTAGGGCAAACAATTCAACAATTTTAACTTAATAACTTTTCCCGTAACCTTACTGCTTATCGAGATACGCCCTATCAAAGTTTGAGAATTTCAAAAAACAGATGGTTTAGGCCCTCTGAGAGATGGTATTTTAAATACTAATTTTTGGGTCATATCTGACATAAGAAGACATAAAAATCATCGTCAGCTATTTGAAAGTGGTTGAGAAGGGGTGGCAGACGGCCAGCGTCAGGCTAAAGATGGTTTGATTTCCACTTTAGTAAGCTTTACGGGAGAACGCCAAGTCCCAGCAAGTCCGGATTAGTCTCATTTTAAAGGTAATTTAATTACTAAGGATGAATACTAACAGTCGAATTTCGCTATCTTTTATGGTTTCGAAATGGTCAACAAAAACATAAATTACTTTGTCTAGATCGCGAATTTCTCGTTTCACTAAATCGCTGACTGCTTCCAAACCACAAAAGATAGCGAAATTTGACTCTTAGTATCTGTCCTTAGCAATTAAATTACCTTTAAAATGAGACTAATCCGGACTTGCTAGGACTCAGCGTTCTCCCGTAGCACCACTAAATGTATGACACAATGTGAAAATATTGGAAATTTTTCAAAGTTCAAAGCCTTACACTTCCAAACCATAAACGATTGCAAAATTTGACTCTTAGTCCCCCCAGCGAGCGAGCGTCCCCGGGGTCTCCCCTTCACTTCAACTTCAAACTTTTTGAAAATTTATTATATATGTATAGAGCTTTATTACCAAAAGGTTGTTCTATGAAAATTTTAAACCAAGAGGTTGTCGTGCGCGCCAAAAGAAGAAGCATAAAAATAATAATCTATAATTTTTTTTTAATAAAATAACAAGTTTTTTTCAAATTCCTGAAGACTTCGAATTCTCCTTCTAATTGTTAGTCTTCTGTCCCAATTAGGAGCGCCTGTTTATTACTATTGGTTCTGAGGGTGGCATGGCAATTAGACTGAAGCCTCCGCCGACTTTGTTTTATGAAAGGAGAAGAAAAAAATCAATACTTTTTAAATAAATATTTTTATTTTAAACATTGACGGCGACGGCGGATTCTGCGGCGGCAGCGGCTTCTTCTGCGGCAACGGCTTTTTCCGCTTTTGCTCCTGAAATATGTTTAAGTTTTATTATTACGACGACGATTATGTCGAATTAATAATAACCTACCTCCCTCAAAAGCATCAATACCCTCTTGGGAGGGGAGATTCGTTATCAATGCACAAAGAGCGTCTCTAAAAAAAAAATAAAATTAATCAATGAATGAAAATAAAACGGGGTAAGAAATAAAAACGAAAAGACAAACTTACGGTGGTTTTTTACCGCTTTTGGGTACCGGGTTTTTGCCCTGTTGAGGTCTTTTGGTGTTCTTTCCCATTCTGAAACAACAATTTACTTATTACTTATTACAATCATTACAAATCACAATAAAATAAAGTCTTTGGGGAAAATTTAGAATTACCTAGGTAGATAATAAAAAAAAATTAAGTTGACACGCGGAAATGAAGTTACACATTTTAAGGAGGGGAAGGGGGCGGACGCTTGATACCAAGAATTCGTTCGGTTGTTAATTCTCAGAGACCACGTGGAGAAAAAGTTTTAAATTTTAATTGAATTGATTATTTATTGAATAAAAATGAATATTTTACGCTCCTCCGTCTGCCAAAGAATACGAAATTTAAGCTAACTGGACGTGAAGTTAACCCAGCTTAGGACAATGTCAAGCTTAAAACTTGAGTCAGTCAGTAAAAGTCAGACAATATCTCTTAAAAAAAATGATAATGATTTGTGTATCACTTATAAAATTAATCAACGAAACGACGTATTTCAACAAAAAAGTATAGGCGGAAAGCTAAATTTACTTTTTAAAGTGCCTAGGAAAAGGATTTATGTTTATAACTCGATTCTCTTTGTTTAATACGAAATTTAAATGGTTAGATCTTTAGTTCGATAAAAAAAAAAGATATAATCAAGCTTTAATTATTAAATCTTGATCATTAAATTAATTAAAAAGCTATAAAGAAAAAGAAGAAAACAGTTACTTACGTACGGTTCTGGAACAAATGAGATTTTAGGGGATGGCTACTTCTAGGAATTTTGAAAAAGGCCACCATGATCATGCGAACTGTGTGTGAAATATTTAATAAAAAATTTAGTCCAAGACTCCTACAATAATACTTAAATTTAAGAAAATATATTGTTAAAGAGAATAATATAAGTAATTCACATAATAATGGTGAAATCCAAAAATACAAAATTGAGGAGGGGCCATCTTTTTTTAATCTTAAATACTTATAATAATTATAGAAAAAAACGTTTTATGAAATGAAAAAAATAATGGAATGAATATGGATGAATAAAATGGAATTGAAATAAAATTCGTCAGCTGGATCAGTTTTGAGCGCGAAAATTTAAAACTCGCACACTATCGAAAACAGCACATACCTACATTATGTACTTTGGCTCCAAAATCCTTATATTACTATCATCATCAATAAGAAGTTGAATTGAAGTGAATATGCTGTTAAGTGTTAAAGTTAACCACGTCGTTATGTGACGTGAGCTGACGTCACTCGTGACGTCCCACGAGTTGACGCTAGGCGTAACCTGGCGTCTGGTTTGTTTTGTAAAATTCAGACTCTTGTATTGCGTTGTGGGCCTTATGCCGTTAGTTAAACATTAATAAAATTGAATCAGAACTGAGCTAACTTATTTAGTTTATACCCATAAATCTCAATAGATTTACATGGTGTCAGGTGATTAAGTTTCGGTGTCATTATTATCGTTGTCGACTTCCCTGCTTCTGTTCGTCGGTTTTCGTTTTGGCAATCAGCATGGCGCAATTTTCGGCGGTGAAGCCTGAACCTTTCGTCTTTGATGAAAACGCAGCTCTTTTGTGGCCCGAGTGGAAGCAGGAGTTCAATCTTTTCTTGAGAGCGAGTAAGTTCAAAGACAAATCGGACCAGTTTTTAGTGTCAATATTTTTGAACGTTATTGGCAAAGAGGGTCGCCGGCTTTTTAACTCGTTTGATTTGGATGATGAGAAATCTACCCTGAAGCAAGTTTACCGCAAATTTGACGACCATTGTGCACCTCTAAAGAACGTTGTTATGGAACGGTTTAAGTTCTTGTCGATATCTCAGTCGGATGGACAATCATTTGAAGAATTTTTCACGAAATTGAGGCTGGCGTCGAAGACATGTGAATACGGGGATTTGAGAGATTCGATAATTCGTGATCAAATCATTATGAAAATTAATGATGCATCGTTACGCACGAAGTTGCTTCGAGAGCCGAACATCGCGCTTGAGAAGGTTGTAGCAGCCTGCAGGGCGTTTGAATTGGGCAAGACCCAGTCGTCGGCTATGGAGGGGCACGTTGGTACCTCGGTAGACGCCCTGGGGCCCAGGAAGCCGTCAAAGGTAAAGAAAACTTTTTTGTGTGATAAATGCGGCTACACGCATGGGGTACGTGCATGCCCAGCGTTTAACAAGAAATGTTCTAAGTGCCACAAGATGCACCATTTCGCAAAGTGTTGCAGGCAAAGTCCTGCTGAAGCCCATAGTCTAGAGGCCGACAAAAATGCCGCCAAGGGCCTGTCGTCCGCGAGCGAAGACCCTCATAATATTTTGTCCACCGACATCGGCTCTTTGTTCACTGTCGATGAAAGGTTCGACCATGTAAGCGAGATTCAAGTGGAATTCATCGATAATATGAGCTTCTTTCAAAGAAATGCATGGTTTGAGCCGCTGTTTGTTGACGACCAGGAACTTGTTTGCAAGCTAGATACTGGTGCATCCCTAAATGTACTTCCACTGAAGGATTTTAAGCGAGTTGGTGGCAACTTGTCCGATTTAAGGGTATCCTCGGTCATGCTCATGTCGTATGGGAGTTCAGCCTTCCGGACTCCGGCGTTGGGTTCTGCCAGTTTGAAGTGTCGTTTGAGGAACAAGCGGATAGTTAATATCGAATTCATCGTTGCAGATGTTCAAGCCCTTCCACTGTTGGGCTTGCCCACGCTTTCAGAATTGAAACTCGTACAGCGAATTCCGGTCCATGCCACTGAACTACTTGAGGCTAAAGAGCATTTTTTGAATTTATACAAAGACCGTTTTGATGGACTAGGCAAAATTCCTGGTTCTGTCCATTTGATGCTTAAAAAAGATGCTACGCCTATGATAGTCCCGCCTCGAAGAGTTCCCCTGGCTATTCATGACAGACTGCAGACCACGCTTAACCAAATGGAGGAAGAGAACATTATTTCGAAGGTAACTAGCCCATGCCCATGGGTGAGCCCATTAGTGATTGTGGAGAAGAAAAACAAGGAACTTCGCCTTTGCCTGGATCCCAAACATCTGAACTCAGCGTTGGTGGTTGAACCGGCACTAATTCCGTCTCCTGATGAAATTTTAGCTCGACTTAATGGACAAAAATTCTTTTCGGTTATCGACATGAAGTGTGGATTTTGGCAGGTCACCCTGGATGAAGAAAGCGCTCGATTATGTACCGTAAGCACTCCGTTTGGCAATTATCATTTTCATAGGCTTCCATTTGGACTTTCTGTTTCGCCAGAAATATTCACGAAAAAGGTTCAAGAGGTTTTTTCTGGCCTTAAGGGTGTTATAATATACTTCGATGATGCGATTATTTGTGGCTCTTCCCGTCAGGAACATGATCTAAATTTAAAGGCGTTTATGGACCGTGCACGACTATCTAATGTCAAATTCAATAGCGACAAGTCTCAATTCTGTTCTCAAGAGGTCGAGTTTGTGGGAATGAAGATATCTGCGGCGGGAGTTACTCCTACAACAAAGCATGTGGAGGCTATGACACAATCAGAAACACCTAGAAGTAAGGAGGATCTTAACAGATTTCTCGGCGTTGTGAAGTTCCTCAACAAGTTCATCCCGCACTCTTCTGAATTAGCTGCACCTCTACGCGAATTGACGCTTCCTAAAGCAAAGTGGATCTGGGAACACAAGCATGATCAACACTTCAAGATGCTGAAAATGGTCCTGTCGTCTCCACCAGTCCTCAAGTTTTTCGATCCAATGAAACCGGTAACGATACAGTCTGATGCATCCCAATATGGACTCGGAGCTTGCCTTATGCAAGATGGTCAGCCGATTTTGTTTGCATCGAGAGTGATGACCAGCGCTGAACGAAATTACTCCCAAATTGAAAAAGAATTGCTGGCTATTCATTTTGCTTGTTTGAGGTTTCACTACTACATTTATGGTCGAGACGTTCAGGTGCAGTCCGATCATAAGCCGCTCCAGTCCATTTTTCGGAGCGAGCTATCGAAAATCCCCTCTAGACTGCGTCGCATGCGCCTACAATTATTCCTTTATAATTTGTTTGTTCAGTACGTTCCAGGAAAAGAATTGTTTCTTGCTGATTTTCTGTCGAGACACATGACGGAATTCCAAGGGGGACCCTCGCCGGACGACTCAGACAAGTTTGTTCATTCAATTTCTACGAAACTGTGCATTTCTCCAAAATGGTTGGCCAGAATCCGGCAATGTACAGCTCAAGACGAACCCTTAAGTAAGATTGTCAGTTTTATTACTCATGGGTGGCCGAAAAAACTCGCAGAGCTTTCCTTACGGCCTTACGCCTCTATTAGGCATTTAATTTCCTGTGACGACGGAATTTTGATTGTCCAGGACAGGATTATCATACCATCTGCTCTTCGCAGTACGATTATGAAGGAAATCCATTCCACCGGTCATCTGGGCGTAGATAAATGCAAGACCAAAGCGAGGGAAAGTTTCTTTTGGCCTGGGCTATCGTCGGACTTCGAGAAGTTTATAACATCATGTGATACGTGCCTGCAGCATGCCCGATCAAACCGGCGGATGCCATTACTTTCCCACAGCGTCAGTGATCGACCATGGAAGAGGGTGGGGACAGACATATTAAGCTTTGCCGGAAAAGACTATCTTGTCATTTATGACAGCTTTTCGAAATGGCTTGAGGTGGACCGATTAACAGCAAAGACGGCACAGAAGGTCGAAGATATTTTTAAAGAAAAATTTTCAAGTTTCGGCATCGTGGAGCAGTGTCAATGTGACAATATGCCATTTAACAGTCGGCGTTTTCATGATTTTGCCGATGACTTTGGGTTTGAAGTTGTTCACTCTAGCCCGAATTATCCACGATCGAATGGACTGGCTGAAAAGGCTGTCAGCATCGCAAAGAATTTGCTGCGTAAAAATGCTGATCTTCGTCTCGCTTTGCTTCAGTATAGGAACTCACCAATAGTATCACTCGGATATTCACCCGCTCAGCTGTTTTTTGGAAGGAGGCTGAGGGACAAACTACCCATTCCGTCAAACTTATTGGATTTCGATGTTCCACCCAAGGAACTGGTAGTTGCGAAGCTGCACGAAGCCAATCGGACGTCAGCCAAATATTTTGATCGAGGCACAACTCTGCTTCGACCGCTGGAGAAAGGAGAAGAAGTGATGGTGGAGAAGAAAAAAGGTTCATGGATGCCGGCTACTGTGCGCGAGAAATCATCGTACCCAAGATCGTATGTGATAGAGACGGAAGGAGGAATCTTACGTCGGAATCGGCAGCAGCTGCGACCCAAGAAATAAAGTCAGCGGCTTCGGCAAGTGAAATAAAAAAAATTAAAAGTGTTAAGGTGTTAAAGTTAACCACGTCGTTATGTGACGTGAGCTGACGTCACTCGTGACGTCCCACGAGTTGACGCTAGGCGTAACCTGGCGTCTGGTTTGTTTTGTAAAATTCAGACTCTTGTATTGCGTTGTGGGCCTTATGCCGTTAGTTAAACATTAATAAAATTGAATCAGAACTGAGCTAACTTATTTAGTTTATACCCATAAATCTCAATAGATTATACATTAAGGCTATTTTTCATCAACTACATAATATTTTCAAATCCCCTCAATCATCTAAATCACTTACACAATCCCATTTATCTTTCACAGCACCCAGAACATTCAATAAACTTTCCCAAAAAATCAACTTAAAACTTAAATTACCCATAAATGAATACAAATCAAAAATATAAAAAAATACCAAAAAATAATCATTTTTAGTCAATAAATAATTCAATTAAAATTTAAAACTTTTTCTCCACGTGGTCTCTGAGAATTAACAAACGGACGAATTCTTGGTATCAAGCGTCCGCCCCACAGTGGTTCCAGAGCGGCAAAAACTCAATTTTCGAAGGTCAAAACTTTGAATATAGAATATATCCAGACCACTGTCAATAGTCTGTAGCATCACACTGAATAAGGGTTTTTTTAAATTTTAACTTTGAAAGAGGTTATAAAAGTTGGAAATCAGCCGAAACGCTGATATTGGGGGTATTATGAAAAAAATGAAAATTTCACTTATGAATTGGTAAAATTGAATTAATTTGTCATTAATAGAGCCTAGTTACTCATCTTTAAAGATGAATTTTTACTGTTCATGCCAAATATAAAAAAATTAAAATTGTAAGGCAATATGCAGGTATTTCGAGTTTTCATGTAAATTGTTGATTCAAAAAAAGCTCAGCTATGTACATATTTTTTTCTAAGGCACCCACCAATTCTTTAGTCCCTCTTTGGTTCATTCCAATATCGGAGGGTTCCCGGTACGTGGGTAATGGTGAGTTGCGTCCGGATTAGTTAATTGCCTCGGTATTCAAGGTGAGTTCCGTCCCGGTCATTTCAGGTAAAGTCCCCTC
>JAGWEN010000390.1:0-103786 GCA_018703685.1 Orius laevigatus | reverse complement strand
AAAATGTAATGAAAACATCGCTTGTTTCCGGTACTCCCGTAAATCACAGACACCATGTACAAACGAAATTGTTCAAGATCTCGATCTTTTTAATACACCTTTATTTTTTCATTTTAAAATATTATTGATTCACAACAATACCATATTTTTTTAATATCACACATCTTCCATATCTTTTATAGATTCATGGCCCAAAAAATCAAGCATTTTACGCATTTCAAGAGGGTTTTAATTACAAAGTCACTTTAAAAAAGCATAAAACTTGCATTAAAGAAGAGTTTTTTATTAAATAAAAATTTTATGCTAAAAAAAAAAATTGTGATACAATTAGCGAAAAAGCATTTTAGAAGAAATAACATTTTATGCCTTATAAAGTTGAGTCAAATCAATCCAATAATCAAGCATAGGAACTAATTAGTCTCAGATCTATAGGGAGGTGACAAGCATAAAAATATCAACCTCTCGAAACGTTAATGAGTAATTGATATTTAAATAGGAGTTTTTGAAAAGAAAAAGCCCTGTTGGGTGAAATATGGAATGGGAATCGGTCGTGAAAATGGCTTTTAACTTTAAAAAAGGAACTTCTATGGCTCTTTCTTGTATCAAATTAATGTTTCAGAAACAAAGAGTATCTCGGGAAAAAGTCTGTGTTTTGATGGGATACGTTTGTATCGGTAATAAGGGAAACAAGTATTTATTCCTTGGTATAAAAGGAAGTTGTTTTTTTTTTTTATCCAATCATTCCATTTACTTTGAAATCAATTGGATGGATTGTATTTTGTACAAGGTGATATAGAAAAAGATAGATTCCCGAGAAGCAAGATAAAATTCCCTACTTAAAGATATCCATTAAAAGACGGGGAAGTATTGTTCCCCCACCCAAAAGGATAAGAAAAAGAGTTGTAATTGGAGTCCAAGAAGAAGGAAGAAGAGACGTTCCTTTTTAGTTCCGCACCCCCTCCGATCTGTTATATAAACAATAAAACATTTTGCATAAGTGCTACCGTTAATCTTTAAACCAAAACTACCAGTAACCCAGCATAGTACAGAGTGAAGAATTTGGTGTTCACAAAAGGATAGAAGGGGGGGAGAGAGGGTTTAAGAATTAAGGTTTCCAAAAGGTAGTGTAGTAGGAGCAACACCCAGTAGACAATTTTTTTTTTTTTTTTTTTTTTTTTTTTCAGACATGATAATTTGTTTAGGAGTGTAGGGGAATAATGGGGGTAGGGGAAAATAAGGGAAAAAAAAAAATCTTGGAAGAGGGGGTTAATTGGGGAATTTCGGGGGGGGGAGGGACCAGTTGGGGGGGAAATGGGGGGCTCTGGTCGTGGTGTTTAGAGGGGGGAATAAAGGGAAAAGAGGAATAAAATAAAATGGGATATGTTGGGGATAACTCGATCTAATTGATAGTCCAGGTCAAACTAAGGCCTGGGGTGGAAAAAAAATAAGGGATTTTGTTTATCCACGGAAATGTTGTAAGGCGTCTTGGTCCCCTGATTATCAAAAAAAAAAAAGTTCATAACAAAACCCGTGCGCTTTTGGCGCGTAGGAGCGTTTTTAAGGTAGATCGTTGGTTTTTTCGCTAATATCTCGAAAACAGTAGGTCGTAGCGAAAAGATATATAAGTACAAAATTAACGAAATAAATGTCCTACAATTTTGAGCTGCATACGATTTTTGTAGGAAAACTATCGGAGATACGAGGTGCAAAAAAAAAAACATGGATTTTATTTTGACCCTCTGAAAAGGACAGAAGAAATCATCTAATCAAAAAAGAGTGTACTAATAAAAGTTGTAGAGAATTTAATTACCTTTAAGAAAACCAACACTCAAAAAAAAAAAAAAAAAAAAAAAAAAAAAAAAAAAAAAAAAAAAAAAAAATTAACGGGTCAAAAGTCTGGCGGGTGATATAATTTAGGTAAAATATCATCAATTTACCCCCACCCCTGGCCTATTTATTCTACAATTTTATTTAAGTTTTTTTTATTTTATTTTTGATTAGATGACGTCTTCTGTCCTTTAGAGGCAAACAAAATAGAAACCCCGATTTTTAGCGACCTCTAAGCTCAGAAACCGTTTGGTCCTACGGACAAAATCATATTAGCTCACAATTATGGCAAGAATTTTAATATCTTTAATTTTGTACAAAACTGATTTCGCCTACTGCTTTTAACGGTTTTCGAGATATTGGTGAAAAAAGAAAACGACGCATCTTAAAAAAGAAACGACTCAACTGACGCCGCCAAAGCTGCACGCGGTGTCGGTAGATGGACTTTCTGTTGGTTAATCATGGGGAACCAACCCCACACATTTCCGTAGAGAAAACAAAATACCTTATTTTTTCTCTTTTATTTGGCCTTATTTCCTCCCCCTCTTCTCTCTTTTTCCCGGGGGCTTATGTGGGTTTTTTTTTTGATGGACCTATTGAGGGAGTATTCTTATTTGTAAGGCGGGTGGCGGATTGGGGAGAATTTGGGGATCTGGGGTGGGGCCTATTTGGGGAAGAGCGGCTAATCGTTATGGGGAGGGAGGAGGAAGAGTTGTGGAAGAGCAAAAATGGGGGGGAAATAATGGAGATGCGTGGATTGCGGATGCGGGAGGACTTAGGTTGGGGTGATTGGGGCTGTTACGTTGGAGGTTATTGCGAAAGGGGAGAAGAGAAGAGAAAAAATTCCACGCTAAAGGAAGAATAGTGAGGAAAAATGGAGGTGAGGTGAGTTGAGGAGGGGGGACAGGGAAGGTGGGGGGGGGGCTGAAAAATCACTACCAAGGGGGGAAAGAAGGAAAAGGGGGGAAGAGGGAGGGAAAAAGGAAAGAGGGAGAGGGGAAAATAGTGAACAAAGGCGAAAGAAGGGGACCAACTAAAAACTGGTAGGGGTAATGTGGTAGGGTTCGTTAAAGTTAAAGTATAAATAATATATTTCTATAATAAATATTAGGGTAATAAATACTAATAAAGTATCCTACCTATATAACAGGCCCACCCCCCCTATACCCCTCCCTTTTCCCCTACGACTCCGTACCGTACTTCAAAAAATTCAAAAAGAAACGAATGGGTCTTTTTATAAAATTTTTAGGGCCCGTTCTTGCTTGTTCTAACATTTTATAGTTCATATTTATTGTTACAATTTTAAATACCCGCGTTCAGTTCAAAACAATTGAAAATATTAACAAGATAATAATTTGTAAAGTATTAATTAAATATGTACAAAAGGAAATGTGTATTTGGGTTTAATAGTTCCAATGGGGAACCCGGTGGGAGAGTTGAATTTGCCGGAAAAAATGATACATTCCTGAAGTCAATTCCAACCTGCAATTGTTAAACAGCGGTCAACTGAAAAGTTCATTTTGCGGAAGTCTAATGAAAGGAAAATAATATTTTTCCTCTGATCGGCAGCCTCGAGATAAGCAGAGCGGAGGATTTCCTCCGAGAAAGGCCCTTCCCTAAGCCTATCTTCGATTGTCCTAGTTTCGGTCTGCGGTTCATCAGACAATTCCCATCACTGATGATTTCCCAACCACTATCTCAAAAACCTTTTTAGGCTAAGCTTTTTTTAATGGTCGATGTTGGTTATGGGTGTTGTTGTTGGGTTTGGTTTTTTAACACTAAGAAATTAGGAAAATCACGCGAATCTCCATTTAGGCCCCCTTAGGACTAAGTTTCCAGAACCGATTTTGAAAATTATTTTGAAATTTGAACTCGCTAAATTTAAAACTATGATCCTCGGCCCCTATTGACTTTCCGTCCACGATTTTCAACATCCACTCAAACCCTCAAGGTCCACGAGGAAAACCACGAAAAATGCCCTTTATGCCCTAAAGCAGAAGTACCAAACCGCTTCTCGATTCAAGCCCATTTTCAATAGAGCTATCTACACTGGTTCAAACCCAAAAGCTCTAAATACCAAGGTATAGTTTTATTCAAAAAATCCAGACTCAGGAGATCGTCCTGATTACGAAATATATATAAGCCTATAAGCGAAAGCCAGCGTGAGGCCGGCCCCAATAGCCTTCTTCCCCGGAAATCCGCTAAAAGGCTAAAAAAAACATGCTTTCGTTTACAGGTAAACAGAAATACAATCCGCCAGGAGGATGTTGTCGCAAAAATGCGCTGTTGGGCCGACCTCCCGTCGCCGCTTGCCTCTCTCGATTCCGCGCACGCATTCGGTCAACGCACTCAAGCCCGTCGAATAAGGAAAAAAAAAACCACAAACCGAAATCGAGGTAACTAGAATAATTAAAAGGACTATAAAGGGGATAAGGTATAGTAAAAATGCCCCTTGACAACCATTTGGCCCGACAAATACCCAAAGAACCTCTTGAAGTACCTAATAACTTCCATAATTTTGGATACGAAAACCCCAACGGTTTTAATCGCGTTCTTCTCGGTTCAGAAAAATCCTAAATATCCCGAGAACTAATGATGACACAGAAGTCGGCTTTTTTACAAAACTGTAAAGCTTTTTTGGGCACCATCTTGTAGTATTTTTTCAAATTTTTCAAACCATCAGAAAGCCGCCCGAATTTTGACAAAAAAGATCTTCAGATCGGGAAAAAAATATGTTCCGCAATGAGGTGGCCACAAAGATATTGATACCATTGTCTCAACTTACTACACCAATTACCAGAATTTTTCGAATTTTCGAAGTCGGTGAAACATGGTTTTGCAAAGGATTCTTCTATATTTTCATGTATTTTTATGAATTTTCAGATTTTTGGCCTTACGATGGTTGTAAGAGAGGAACAAGAAAATGGTTAGTGATACATACTGAATAAAATAGCCCTATCTTCCATAAAAATGCTCCCCAGGAAGATGTTAGCCCCAAAAAATCCAAAAAACCAAATTTTTGAAAATGTCGTAAGATTCTATGATTCGCATGGTAAAATTGCAACGAGGAATCCAATGGTTTCAATAAAAAAATTCCAAAAAAATTATATCACATGTTAAAGCAAAAAATCCTCATCGGCGGTCCTAAACATCCAAGGATTTGGACCAAACTTAGCAGACATGAAGGGAGAAACATACAAAAACAACATCTTGAAGCTAACAACAAACGTCAAACCGAGAGGGAGTGGAACCTCTTTCGACGATTACCAAAAAAAAAAAATTCGTTTTTTATTAAACTTTTTGGAGAGCCAACGTCTCCTCGCAGAGAGCACAATTTTTATGGAGAATATCCGGAATATTTTATTGATGTACTATCACTAATAATAGCCAGGAAGCCCTATTTTAGACACCCATCGTAGCCAAAAACAAAAAAAAAAAAAATGAGAAAAAACACCTTGCAAAACCATGTTCCAACCAACTTCAGAAAATTCTGAAAAAATTCTGGTAAAGTTTCTAATAGTAACATGAACAAATGGAATTAATATCTATTGTGCCACCTCCATCGGGGAACATTTTTTTTCGCGATCTGAAAATCTTTTTTGTCAAAAATTCGCGCTTTACTGATGTTTGAAAAAAATTTGAAAAAAAATACTAAGAAGATGGGCCCAAAAAGCTCTACATTTTGAAAAAAACAGCCCGGACTCGTGGCCATCATTAGTTCTCGGGATTATTTAAGATTTATGAACCACGCAGAAAAAACGCGATTCCCCAAAACCGTTGGGTTTTTCCCCATCCAAAATTAAGCGAAATTATTAGGTACACAAGAGGTATCTTTGCAGGTATTTTTCTCCGCGCCAAATGGATTCAAGGGCATTTCACCATACCTTAATCCTTTATAGCCTTTCAATCAAATGTCATTTTTATAAAAACCAAATATTGAGCTTTTAAGTGGTAAAGCAGATAAAAACATCAAAGCGATCATTTAACGAGTTTTTTTTTTTTTTTTTTTTTTTTTTTTTTTTTTTAATATAAAGATACAAAATAAAAAAAAAATCGTTTGAGGTAGATTATCTTTCAGAAAGAAATCACCTTTGCAATGGCCGGGCAAGGGCAGTAAGTTACAGTAAGTACTCAGAAATCAAAAAATTTTGTTACAGGTTTCATTTTCAGACCCCCCTACCTCGACCCTCAAACCCACCCTCACAACTCAAAAGTTTCATTTTTTATATATATTATATCGTAGTATATATGTTATATATATATGGTATATATCGCACGCTTATGATAACTTTTTTTTCTAACCGTGAGTTGTTATAATTTTTACTTCCTATGAACGACCTATGAAATCGGTATTTAGAGCTTTTTTAAACCAATAGAATTTATGGTCGGTAACGGGGCTGAAATCGGAACCCCCCAGCGGGTTTTTAGGTACTGTTACTTAGGGCCTTAAACTGTTGTATTTCTAAACCCGTCATCCAATAGGTTCAAAATTTAAAAGTGAACGTGGTGGGGTTGGCTAAGTAAAGCATATAAAGTGGTTTGGAATCAGCTGGGTTGCAATAGATTTTTGATTCTAGAGTAAAAAAGGAAAATTTGTTTGAATTTTTACCGGGACAGGGAAGATACAGTAGATGATGTTTTATTTTCTACTTCGAAATTACAGTATAGAAAGTTCTAGATTAACCATCTCGCACAAGAAACTTACTCTCTTTATGTCCTGCTTAGCCGCGGGACTCATTTTAGGGATGATTTCTATCAGAAAATCCTACACCTATGGCAATGGGGGCAGTAGTCTTACAGATTCACAAATTTTGTGATAGGTTTGCATTTCCAGACCCCTGGACCTCCCAAACGCACCCTCAACCCAAAGTTTATAGTATATATATATATGTAGTTATAGTAGATATGTATATATTCGCACGATAACATTGAGTAATTTTTACTTGACCACATGAAATTCGGTATTTAGGGCTTTTAAACTAATAGAATTTATGAGTTCGTTAACGGCTGAAATCGGACCAGCGGTTTTGGTACTTTACTTAGGGCCCTAACCTGCGAATCTCGCAAACCGTTCATCCCAATCGCTTTCAAACTTAAAAAGTGATGTTATGGGGGATGGCCTAAGAAAGATTTAAAGTTGGTTTGGATCAGCTGGGCGCAATAGATTTGAACCTAGGTAAAAAAGAAATTTTTGAATTTTCACCGGGAAACAGATGATTTTTTTTCTTCGAATTATAGAAAGTTCTAGATCTAAACATCTGAAAGAAATCTACCTCTTTAGCTCCTGCTGCCGCGGGACTCATTTTTTTTAAAACCAAATCAAAATTTTTCAACCTCTTTCTCAATATTTAATGTAATGAGCTAAAAAACAAATTTTTTTGTTTTTACAATGAAAAAAACTCGAACATATTGTGTTTGCGAGAAAATGATTTCGTAGTTATTGATAGAGATTTTTTCTGACCTGGAAGAAGTGGAACAGAAGAGAAAAAAATCCTTATTGTCTGCACTTCCACTTTTTAACGCGTTACCTCGAGGAGGGAAAAAAAATCTCATCGTCAGACTAAGCTTCTGGAATCTATCGCCGTCACGACTCCGTACATCCTGACCGGAGACTTTAAACGACAAAAAGCTTTTTAAAAATTTTCGTCTGTGTTTTCTAAACGCACAAAAGGGGATGAATTCGTCGGAAGCGGACATTTGCTCGGTTAAAAACAAGAGGATGAGTTGAACTAGATTTCACATGTCACACGTGCACCAGCAGGCGTAAATAGAATTTTCAAACCCAAGGCGATAACGTCAGTATGTGTCTCACAACAGGAAAACATGTTTCTTCTCTCAACGGCTCATATCATCGAATACTCAGTTTTCTGCCAAACTAGGCATGTTGCATTTCATGGTAGTTTTAGGTAGAGTTTGTCATTTTCCTCCTCGAGTAACCGTGCAATTAAATGAAATTTTCTACCAAATGTGGAACGACCTTGAGGAAGTTAAAACAAGTTTTCAGCTAAAAATGCGTGACATTGGCTTCCACAGTATTTTCTCATGAGAGTACGACCTTCAGTCCAGTCAAACTAAGCCCGAAAAGGCCAAATAAAAGAAAAAAATATTTTGTATCTCTACGGAAATGTGTAGGGGTTGGTCCCATGATAAACCAAAAAAAATTCCATAACCGAAACCCGTCCGCTTTGGCGTCAGGAGCGTTTTTAAGGTGATTTTTTCGTTTTTTCACCAATATCTCGAAAACCGTTTGTCGCAGGCGAAATAATTATTAGTACAAAATTAAAGATAATTAAATTTGCCATAATTTTGAGCTAATATGATTTTTCGTAGGACCAAACGTTTCTGAGCTACGAGGTCGCTAAAAACCGGGGTTTTCTATTTTGACCTCTAAAGGACAGAAGACGTCATCTAATCAAAAAGTGGACTTAATAAAAGTTGTAGAGAATTTAATTACCTTTTGAAAACAACTCTCAAAAAGCAATTAACGATAAATAGGCAGGGGTGGGGGTAAATTTCAAAAAATTTCAAAACAAATTTCATTCAAAAATTGAAATTTCAAAAAAATTTATAAATACAAAATTAAAGCTTATAAAATTTTCTACAGATTTGATTTACTAAGATTTTTTGTAGGACCAAAGGTTTCTGAGCTACGAGGTGACAAAAACGGGATTTTCGAGTTTTTTGCTATAAAAAAGTAAGATTTTAGAAAAGTCGGAAAAAGCAAGGAAGGCGTTTTCTAATCAAAAAAGCATGCTAAGTAAACGTTGTAGAGAATTCAATTTCCATTAAAATCAACTATCGTAAAATTTTCAAAATACATTTTTTACTCCAAAAGGACCTGTCGCCTCGTAGCTCAGATACGTTTGGTCCTACAAAAATCTTACAAGGTCATATTTGTAGAAATTTAATAACCTATAATTTTGTTTTTATACAATTTTTTGAAATTTGAATTTTTTCAATAAAATTTTTTGACTGAATTTTTTTGAGTGTTTTGAAATTTACCCCCACCCCTACCTGTTGGTCGTTAATTGATTCTCGATAGTTGATTTTAAATGGAAATTGAATTCTCTACAACGTTTACTTAGCATGCTTTTTTGATTAGAAAACGCCTTCCATGATTTTTTCCGACTTTTCTGAAATCTGACTTTTTTCATAGGAAAAACTCGAAAATCCCGCTTTTTTGTCACCTCGTAGCTCAGAAACGTTTGGTCCTACAAAAAATCTTAGTAAATCAAATTTGTAGAAATTTTATAAACCTTAATTTTGTTTTTATTCATTTTTTTTAAATTTCAATTTTTGAATGAAATTTTTTGAAATTTACCCCCACCCCGACTTTTGACCGTTAATTTTTTTTTAGGGTTGGTTCTTAAAGGTAATTAAATTCTCTACAACTTTTATTAAGTACACTTTTTTGATTAGATGACGTCTTCTGTCCTTCAGAGGTCAAAATAGAAAGCCATGGTTTTTTTTGCAACCTCGTAGCTCCGATACGTTTGGTCCTACAAAAAATCGTATTAGCTCAAAATTATAGGAAATTTAATTATCTTTAATTTTGTACTAAAAATCTTTTCGCCTACGACCTACGGTTTTCGAGATATTAGGAAAAAAACGAAAAAAAATCACCTTAAAAACGCTCTAGACGCCAAAGCGCACGGGTTTCGGTTATGGACTTTTTTGTGGTTAATCAGGGGACCAACCCCTACACATTTCCGTAGAGAAACAAAATACCTTTTTTCCCACCCCCAGGCTTAGTTTGACTGGACTATAGGAATTTTCGTTGATGTACGTTTCCTTGCTTGAGAACCTTCTTACTTGAAGGCTTAACGTGCTACAACTGTAAATCATTTTCGTCTATAGTAAATAACATCTCAAATGTGAAAAAAAGTGAGTAAAAATGGGTGTTACAGTTTGGATGGACGAGTACGAAAAGGCCTTGATCATAACACAATATACTCTTGATCAAGGAGGGTGGCTGTGAATAGCTGCCTTAGGGTCTCGGAATCTAATAGAATCAAATAAAGGGTGAAGAGGGGCAAGTCCATACAAGTCCCTTCCTTTTTTGACAAACCGCACTAAAACGTGGACGAACTAATCAATTTCGGAAATCCCCTTTTTTCCTCCTCGCATTAATTCCAGGTTTCCTGGAAAACCGTCCGGAATAAATGTTTGAGTAAAGATACTTTCACATCAAGAGAGCTACTGTTTTCAGAATTAGATTTTAAAATTCCATCCTTCTTTGCTTTGGAAAAACTGAATAGAATTTCTTATAAATTAGTTGAAAGGTGGACTTTCATCCTTTTTCGAAGAAAAACGACACTTTTCAACGAGAAAACTCAACAAAGGATAAACTGAAACAAATAATTTTATTTTATATTTTATTTTAACTATTATTAAGTACAAAAAGTTTTTTGAGGTAGCCGTTATTTGAAGTAGGTGCGTGAATTCTGGAAACAAAAAAAAATTATAAATATTAGTAAAATCGCTATTAAGGGGCCGTTTAGCGCCTGTCTCTCTATCTCAGCGAGGGCGTGGAAACCCCGAACTCCTCCCTCCCGCCCATCCCCACTCATTCATCTGGTCTCTGATTCGTTTAAAAACCCGCGTGATTCTAAACTTATTGAAATAGTATTTCAATGATTACTAAAGATTGAATCAGCCGAACTGATTCAAAATTTGCACACCTATCTTTTTCAGTATGTGGAGCGCCTTAAACTAAAAAGGTTTAAACATTTTTTTTAATATAAAAATTAAATAATATTACAATAAGTTTAGTTCAATGCGCAGATAAATGAATAAGCTTCATTTTAAAAAAAGTCCGGTTCAGATCGGATCATTTTTCTATGAGCTATCATTGAAAAACTGTTTTCACGGCCCCCTAATTAAGGAGTAGAGAGCCAACCTCTATAGGAAAAGAATGAAAAAAAAACTTAGTTTAAAGAACTCTCACTGGGTTGCGTTACAGTCATGCATTCACGTTTTCTGTAGTGTGATATTTTTGACGCAAAAACGTGCTCTCACAACAACAAAAAGCCGCTAAAAACCTTATTTTGGCAATTCGGGCGAGCTCTAGATCTACTGATTCCATGGACAAGGCAAAAACTAGACACTTGAATTTGATATTAGAAAAAATCTTAAAAAATGCCTTTTCTGAAGAATTTTCAATAAGAATGATATTCAAGAAATAAGCAAATAAAAGCCACCTTGGAAGTTTAAACCCTCTAGACTTTCCCCAACATTCCAAATCAGCCCGCCAACATTCTCGAAATCCAATGAGCCGCTTTACATTTCAGGGTTCATTCTTTGAGGAAATAACGAAAAAATGTTTCAGTTGGCGGATGACGACGGGTCTATCGACACGGCGGTCATGAATTATTTGTTCGCCAAACAGATCGTGAACAGGCTGAGAGCGCAAGGTGACATCACAGACCTCCAAAGGAAAAGGAGCTACTGGAAACAATGCGCCTTCAACGCGGTTTCATGTTTTGGCAAGTAAACCCCCCACCTTTCGAGTTAAACCGACAAAAAAAGGCTCGAAATTCCTTTTCATATATTAAATAATAATTTAACTTAGAATTTCAAAATCTCATTGTATCAAAATAGATGTATTTACCAAAAGACGAGCCTTTTCTTCCTCACACTTTCCCAAATTTCCTCGACTGTTATCTCTTGTGAATCGTCACCGACCTGCAAAACATTTGTAAGGCATGTTTTAATTAAAAATAAATAAAATAATAAAATTTATTTTACTCGAAGCACATTGTGTAGTTATTATTTAAAATTTGTTATATCAAAAAACACAAAAAAATCCCATACTCCAAATTATTAGTAGAATGGGCTTCCTTGGAAAAACGAAATGTAGTTTTGCACATAAACTTCTTAGAAACTTTTTTTTTATGCACAGAATTTTAGATAAATTATATAAAAATTGACGATATTAGATTTTTTTACGAGCATAGGTAGGGCAGGAAAATTACGATTCAACACGAAAAAATGTCAGGATATGATTGTTTTAGGTTTATTTCTTGGGTCCAGACGTTTAATTTGATACTCAGAGAAGGCAGAAAGGGGTTGAATTGGCTTTTGGCTCGTACGGGAGAACTAATAGTCCCAGAGAGTCCAGACAGGGAGATCGATCCGGCCACAGAAAGATAGTTTTAGAATATCGACTTTTATGCATAATTTTAAAGTTGAAAAAAAAACAACTTAAGATTTAAAACCTTTAAATTGGACCAATCCGGACAGGGTCGGACTAACAGTTTTCCCGTAGAAGCCATTAACGTGTGGAAAATCGTTATTTTAAAATATCAACTTTTATAGTCAATTTTAAAGTCTAAACATAGATAAAGAAAAGCCGATTTTTAGTTTTTTAGTTTTTTTATTTTCTATGATTCAAAATCTTTAAAATTAAATCGCTCCGGACTCGGTCGGACTAACAGTTTTCGCGCAGGAGCCACAAAGTATTTAAAATCTGGACCGGACTCACTGGGACTATTAGTTCTCCCGTAATAGGCACAAATGGTCCAAAAAATTCATCTTTAGCCTCAGCTGACGCAGAATTTTTCATTTTTAGCGGATTTCCGGAGGAAAGCAGGCTATTGGGGCCGGCCTCACAGAGGCTTTCGGTTTTATGGTCAAAAAATTGAATATTTAAAGGTAAAAACACGTTTTTATGTTAAAACTCTTCTGTCGTGCACGGAGAAAACTAAAGCCGTCTGGGTCCAAAATAAAGCTTTTTTTTACCAATCCTGCCATCTTTTTCGGGTCCTTTTTTGTCTAATTTTCCTGTCTTTAGGGTCTTTTTTTTTATAAAAAAAATTTTTATTCTTTAGGTCAAAAACGTGAAGGATTCCAGACCAGAACGCTCGTACCCACGCAAAGGAACGGACGATGGGACTTCTTTAAAAGACTTTTCTTTTTTAGAAAATAAATTAGGGAGCAATAAAAGTAAATAAAAAAAAACACTCAATTTCATGTCCAACGAAATTTAAAAGTTGTCACTTTCAATTTCTTTTCTGTGTAAATAAATTATTTTAAAAATAAAATTTAAAATGAAACATTTACGATTCAATTTGGTTTTTATTTTATTTTCCTTGTGTTAAGGAAGCTCATTCGATTATGAAATTCGTATGTGAGTAATCAAAAGGATAAACTGAGCGGAAAGTTTATTTATTTCATATTTTTCTCGAGTCTTTACCGCATGACAGATATAAGAAAAAAACACTGCGTAATCAACCGAATATTCCGACCAAGAACCTCAGAGGCGCAGTTTTCTACGTGAGGTATTTTTGAAACGATGCCCATTTTATTATTTAGTCCATAGAGGGCCAACAGGAGGTTACACTTTCTTTAAAAGCCCCAGGGGTGCCAAAGTAGAAACAAAGGGAAATAATTTATAAGCGCTTTCCCCCCAAATTTTGAAAACACCAAATTATGAATGTTTTGAATGCGATGCCAAAGCTGTGATAGATTAAGAAAACTTTAAATACATTCTACATTAAAATTCCTTTAAATTGAGCCAAATCTGGTACCTATCGATTTCTCTAGAACCAAAGATCGATATACTTTAAACGTCCCAAACTTCCTAATTTCCAATCCGATTTATTTCATAAATACACTGTTCGAAAGCTTGTCCACCACACTCAGATTTTGACTAAAAGACTGAAAATTGAGCCAGAAAAATTTATTTTACAAGCTCAAAGTTTCCTTTTTTAATGTTGGCACCCCTGGGCTTTTAAAGAACGTAACCTTCTGTGACCTCGATAGGACTAAATGGCAAAAACGTCAGTCTTTGATTTTGAGCATGTTTTTGAGGTTAATGAACTTTAAGACGATTTTTGAACCTTTTTTAGCATTTAATGGCTTTAAAAGGTCCTTATAATTAAATCGGTCAAAAAATAAGGAAGTTATGGGAAAAAAGTCTAAAATGAAAAATAAATGTCTGCCTAAAATAAAACGTCAAAGAGTTGGGGCTTTTTTATGGGCGAAACGACGGTAATTATTAAACCTTAAGATTTTTAGGTCGCTAAGTTTTTAATGATTCAACTTTAGACTTTTGTTCGTCTGGCGCACGTGTTATAACGAATCTAATTACCGAGTAGCACAAAAACTCCGGACAATCCGCTAGTTTTTAACAATTCACAAAGGATTTTTTTTTTAAATATACGTTAAAATTTGAGTAAATGGACCTTTTATGTCAAAAATGAAATATTTGACTACTTGTGAGATTATCGCCACTAAAGAAACATCGCCCCATTATCATCCATAACAGAATTATTTTCGTATAATTCAATTTTTGAGGGTAAAAGGTGCTTTCGATCCAGTTTAACGTCTGAGGAAGGCTATAAACAGGGAAATAAGGAACAAAATCAATTTTTAAAGGTTCCTTTTTTGGGAATTTATTTCTAGGCTGAATTTTTTGCCCGACAAAGAGCTTTTAAATCAAAAGCGTTTACATGGAGTGCTCTTCTCGGTAAACGTGAAAGCCCACCATTATTCGGCTCAATAGTTTATTGGACGTTTGAGGTTTAAAATCAGGCGGGGAAAAAAAACAATCTCGAATATTCTATTGTATGTATCCGTACAATTTTAAAAGGTTTTATGACGTCAGTTAGCTCAAAAAGAGGAGTAACAAAATGTTCGAAATCATCGAAAAATCGATCAATTTGGTTCTTTTCCACTAGATCATTTCCAGCACCTTTTTCGTTCTGGAGTCAAAGCTATTAATCCGATCGAGACCGGATTAGGCTTATTTCAAATGTGGTTTAATACAGAATGAATTTCAAGTTGTCCGAATCCTCTGTTGTAGCTTTGGCCAAAGAGCCAAAAAGGTAAAAAAAGTGTTTTTGGATGAAATCTGGTTGTGGAGGGAAAGCTAATAGTCCGAACGAGACCAGATTAGGCTCTTTTCAAACCTAGTTTTATACAGAATGTTGTCACGATCCTCTAACTTTTGTAGCTTTGGCTGCAGAGGCAAATATCTTAGTCAAAAGGTAATTATTGTAAAAAGGCGTTTAGGGCGAAATCTGGCTCTAGAGAGTGACCTATTAGTCCGAACGAGACCATATTAGGCTCATTTTAAAGATTATTACAGAATGTATTGCAAGTTGTCTGAATTCTCTATCCCCAGTAGATTTGGCTTAACATTAGGAAACATAAGTCAAAAATTGATTTCGAAAATGATTTTTTGGACGAAAGTGGAGCCAAAGCTTCAAAACTGGAGCCAAAGCACTCTATTTAGACAACTTGGAAAACATTTTGCAATAAAATGCCTTTGAAATGATCCTAATCCGGTCTCAATCGAACTGATAGTTTTGGCTCCAGAGCCAAAAACGTCAACCTACCAATTTTCAAAGCAAGTGGTCATCAAGGGTCATTTTTTATACTACTTTCATAAGCTGGGCGTTGAATAATGGAAAAAAGTGAACTGTAAAGAGATTGAGATGTAATTATAGCACTAAAAACCCTCTTTGTGGTAACCTTTAGTGTTAATTGCTTCTCGAAAGCCACTCGAGTTTCACCTCCTCAGCCACCAAACGTAAGTATTCTTTTCAGTACGAAATTCCGATTTCATTTGATGGCGACATTTCAGGGGACCAAGCGGAGTCTTCGCCATATTGCCTTCAAAAATGGTTTTTACAAGAAAAATATCGATTGATATATAAAAAGGAGGGCAGTAACAATCTGTCGGAAAAGTTAAAAGCTCAAGGGAATTCAAAACTTATTTGCCAATTACCTTAAAGAGGTCAGAAAATGAGGTCATGAAAACTACATTATTTTTAGACTTCAACTTTATCCTTAAACGAAAAATAAGGGACATATCAAATGCTCAACTTCAAGGCTTGGAATCTCTCGAGTATGTAGCAAATTGATACTTCATGAGACAAGAATGATTTATTGTTGTCTTATTTTTTTCATATTTCTCAAGGAGATTTATGTCAAGGGATGATGTCATGGAAGGGTCGTGGGGTCATAATGACCCTTGGTCTCCACCGAACATGATTTGACTGGGGAAGTGAGAGGAGGGGAAAATTCAAATCTCCCCGAAAATTATTTATCCCCTAAAATTTATCATAATTTATACATTATTAAAGAAAGTTTTTGTCTCAGGCACTTGGAACAGCACTTTTTTCCTTTTTAAAACGTATTTTCCTTCTTTGGTTCAAAATTAAAAATCAAATTATAAACTAACCTTGTTTTCCACAATGATATGGGTCGGAGTTTCTTTGCCTTCGACAACGTCACCGCCGTATCTATTAATAAATTAAGAAAATAATATATAAAAGGGCTTTGACTTAAAACTTTTCAAGATGGACGTTCAAGTTTGTCCAATTAATTTGTTATGACGGATAAAGTTTGTCGGATATTGTTCAGTGTCGATGAACTTGTTTATATTCCGTCCAAAAAGGGCAAATAAAAAAAAATAAATAAATAAATAAAAAATAAATAAAAAATAAATAAATAAATAAAATAAAATAAATAAATAAAAAATAAATAAATAAAAAAAATTAAAAAAAAAGTATTTTGTTTATCTACGGAAATGTGTAGGGGTACCTCCCCTGATTAACCACAAAAAAAGCCCCCTACCGAAACCCTTGAGAATTGGCGCCTAGAGCATTTTAAGGTGCGTTTTTTCCTTTTTTCTGCAATATCTGGAAAACCGTTTGTCGTGGCGAAATAATTTTTAGTACAAAATTAAAGATAATTAAATTTGCTATAATTTTGAGCTAATATGATTTTTTCGTAGGACCAAACGTTTCTGAGCTACGAGGTCGCGAAAAAAATCGGGGTTTCTATTTTGACCTCTAAAGGACAGAAGACGTCATTTAATCAAAAAAGTGTACTTAATAAAAGTTGTAGAGAATTTAATTACCTTTAAAAAACTACTCTCAAAAAGCAATTAATCCATTAAAGCAGGAGTGGGGGTAAATTTAAAAAAATTTTATAAAAACAAAATTAAAGCCTATAAAATTTGCTGCAAATTTGATTTCATAAGATTTTTTGTAAGACCAACCATTCCTGAGCTACGAGGCGACAAAAAAGCAGGATTTTCGAGTTTTTCCTAGGAAAAAAGTCAGATTTTAGAAAAGTCGGAAAAAATCAAGGAAGGCAATATCCTATCAAAAAAGTGTACTAAGTAAAAGTTTTTTTATGTGTTTTCTCATCGACCAATTTTTAATAGTTGTTTTGGAGTAATCTAGAGATGGTCTTTGGGTGAAATTAAAAACGGTTTTTTTGGCCAAGCTTTCGGGATTTAAAATTCCATCATCAGGACCTTAAAAACATATTTTAATTAGTTATATAAAAGAAGTTGAGGTGAAACATTTTGTTCCAACGTTTTGTTTCTAAGTAAACATTGTAGAGAATTCAATTTCCATTTAAAATCAACTATCGAGAAGCAATTAACGATCAATAGGACAAAGAGGGGGGTAAATTTCAAAATATTTAAAAAAAAGTTTCATTCAATAAAATTTAAATTTCAAAAAATTTCGAAAAATTGCATACATACAAAATTAAAGAGTATTAAATTTGCTACAAATTTGACCTATTAAGATTTTTTGTGGGACCAAACGTATCTGAGCTACGAGGCGACAGATACTTATGGGGTTAAAATTGTGTTTTTTAAATTTACCGCCGCCCCTGCCTACTGATCGTTGATTGCTTTTTGAGAGTTGTTTTTTAAATTTAATTGAATTCTCTACAACTTTTATTAAGTACACTTTTTTGATTAGATGACGTCTTCTGTCCTTTGGAGGTCAAAATAGAAACCCCGGTTTTTTTTTTTGCGACCTCGTAGCTCAGAAACGATTGGTCCTACAAAAAAATCATATTAGCTCAAAATTATAGCAAATTGAATTATCTTTAATTTTATACAAATAACTATTTCGCCTACGACCAACGGTTTTCGAGATATTGCAGAAAAAACGAAAAAAATCACCTTAAAATTTCTCTAGACGCCAATCCTCAAGGGTTTCGGTAGGGGACTTCTTTGTGTTTAATCAGGGGACCTACCCCTACACATTTCCGTAGATAAACAAAATACCTTCTTTTTTTTATTATTATTTGACTTTTTTGGGCTTAGATTGACTGGACTATTAACAAAAGGATACGCTATGATGTATCTTTTTAAGTCTTCGTTCTTCTGGATGGAGAATGAGTCCAAAAGTTTGATCTTCACACCAGAAAATACGTCAGGAAAAGGCTGAAATTTTTAAAATTATAAGAAAATATGAAAACTTAAAAATTATAAATTACATCTTTGAGCTTATATTTGGTCGTTTTCATGATTTTCGTTTGAATTTTGCTGTCGTCTTCATTATGAGGCCTCTGAAAGAAAAAAAAAATTATATAAAAGTAAGTTTTTAAATAATTATTTACTTTTCTGACGACTAGGTCGGTTGTGTTTGAACTATAAGATGCCAAATTGAAGTTTGAAGTTTCTTTTGACTTTTTGAAAATTTCCTACAACCAAAATATAAAGAAACTTCAAAAATAATGAATTTACTTTAAGCTCTTCGAGATTGGTCGCTGTTTCCCAGTTTTTGTCTTTCCTGATTTTAGTGACTCGGGGAAATCGGACTGAGATTCCATCAGCGGTGTGGACCAAATGTTGAGTCAGTTCTGCCCCGGTTATTTCCCAAACTGGCATTTTCTAATAAAATAAAAAAAAATTAAAATCTGAATAAAAAAAGTCTTTAACTTCAAGACAAAATGCTTACTTTTGGATCTTTAGCGACAAAATCTGGAACCATAGTTTTAGTACAATTTAACCAAGAAGGAACTTTGGTCATGTCTTTGCTTATTTTGTCCATTTTGAGCTCATCCTGAGAAAAGAAACAAAAAATTAAACCTACCACCATATTTTTAAAAAAAACCAAACCTGTAGTTTTTCTAAAGTTTTATCGTCATGGCCGGTGTGGACTTTAGTCACTGTACACCAGACATTTTTCCTCTTATCAAGGCATCCCATTAAAAATACAGACATCATTCCACCTTCAAAAAAATTGTAAGAATTCGTTATGGTGAACAATTGAAATTTTTAAAAACCAACACCATACCTAAGACCTTTATACTCAGTTTTTATTGATTTTAGACAAATAAAAAGTCGTTTTACCCAATTTTGTATGGTTTAAGGAGGAAAAACAGTCTAATTTCGCTTAGTTTTAGTAATACAGACCAGAAAAAATAAGTCCCACTAGTGATTTCGCTATAAAAACCGTCATTTTACCCCGTTTTTCATGGTTTAAGAACGAAAAACAGTCAACTTTCGTTAGTTTAAGTAATTTAAACCAGGAAAGAACAGATACTTTTGCTTCATTTTCAATGATTTGGCTAAGAAACAGTCATTTTTCCCAATTTTTTCATGGTTAAGGACGGAAAACAGTCGTATTTTGTTAGTTTCAGGGGTTCAAACCATGATAAAACAGAGATTTTCGCTCCAGTTCAATGATTTGGCTTATAAACAGTCATTTTACCCAATTTTTACATTGTTTTTGGACAGAAAAACATCGTTATTACCCAATTTTATGTTCAGAGGCAAAAAATAGTTGATTTTGCATAGTTTTGTAGATTTAAAACAAGAAAAAATGTCGTTTTCACAAATTATTTGCCGCACCTTTTTTCCCAGTTCCATACCAGGCGCCCAAAACGACCAAATCGGCCGAATCAGCCATCGCTCCATCGAAAAGATAATCTTTCTTTACTTTCAACCAATGTCGTTTCCCAGGCTCGTAAATACCCTAAAAATGCCAAAACGTACAACTTTCAAGAAAAGAATAATAAACAAACCTGAATATCTTTAAGCATAAGACCTTCCAAACCTTGTTGAAAAACTTTATTCATCATCGATTCCAAACTTTTTCCATCCTAAAACCATCATTTTCAACAAAAGTTGCAAAAGGCGCCAACAGGGAGCAGGTAAATCAATGTAATCAACCAAAATACATACATAAATCTCTTCCATTTCAGAAAAAAGTATTCTATGAGGTATTTCTATCATGTTTTTATTTAAAATTTCTCTTCTTTCACGCAAAGCGCTAAAAATTAGCTATAAAAAAAAGATGAAAAAATTTCAATGAACTTACACATTGATAAGAGATTTCCCGTTATAATATAAGCAATCGAAAATAAAAAGACAAACATTGGCATCTTTGTAGTTCTCTTTCTACAAAACCTTTAACAAGGTCACTCACAAGGAACTTTCTCAAAGGTCTACAGATTTCGGGGGATCCATAAATTTTGGGGGAAATGAATCCTTTTTTTCTAACATAACTTGAATTTGGTGATAATTTTACGAAAATGGGACTAATTTCACTCAAACACATTATAATTACCTAATTAGTTAATTAAATAATTAATTTTTGGAAAAAAAATTTTCAACCATAACATGAATTTGGTGATAATTTTCTAAAAATGGGACTAATTTCATTCAAACACATTATTATCACCTAATTAGTTAATTAATTAATTAATTTTTGGAAAAAAATTTTTTCAATCATAACATGAATTAGGTGATAATTTTCTAAAAATGGGACTAAATTCACTAAAACACATTATAATTACCTAATTAGTTAATAAATTAATTAATGAAAAAAAAACTTTTTTTTCAATCATAACTTGAATTTGGTGATAATTTTATGAAAATAGTACTAATTCCGCTCAAACACATCATAATTACCTAATTAGTTAATTACTTAATTAATTAATTAATTTTTGGGAAAAATTTTTCAGTCATAACTTAAATTTGGTGATAATTTTATGAAAATTGGACTAATTTCACTCAAACACATTATAATTACCTAATTAATTAATTAATGGAAAAATTCAATATAACTTGAATTTGGTGATAATTTTATGAAAATAGTACTAATTCCGCTCAAACACCTAATTAGTTAATTAGTTAATTAATTTTTGGGAAAAATTTTATTCAGTCATAACTTGAATTTGGTGATAATTTTATGAAAATGGGAAAATTAAGTTAATTAGTCATAATTACCTAATTACATAATTAATTCTCTAATTAGTTAATGAAAATTTAATCGGGATCATGTGAAGATTATTTGGTTAAAATTTGGTGAAGATCGGATCGGTAGAAAGCCCGTAGCACATTTTTGCAAACTTTAGACAGACATATCTCCGCCATTTTGTCGAATTTCAAAAATCGCTCTCGTCACTTTCAAGATAACCACGAAAGGAAGATTGTGTGAAAATTTCGTAAAAATCGGATGAAAATTGTGGCCGTGAAGTGTTCCGGTAAAAAAGGCGACGGACGGACGGCCGGCACCACAGACTAAGTCATGTCCGGCAAAGATCAAAAGTCAGTTTGACCCTAGGGGGTCTGGAAGACCCTTCCCCAAAAACCCGAATCCGACGGTATTACAATAACTTCTCTTTGAGAAAGTTAAAAATTTAGATCTAAAAAAAAAAATTAGAATTATTGAAAAGTTGAAACCTTATGTTTTCCGAGTGTGCCGAAAGGTAAAGGTTTTCCAGTATGAGTGTCAATCATTAGGATTTCGCTGTCCAAAATAAGATCGTTGCCGGTCGGAAAAGCTTTTGGGATGTGCTCTTCAAAGGTTTTTATCTAAAAAAATGTATTTTAGACGATTATTTTGTTTTTAAGTGGTTTACTTTATGAGGTAAAATTGGTTTGAGACTTCTTGAATAGTATTTGAATGTATTTCCTTTTTTGTGGACTTGGACTCGTTCGCCGTCGTATTTTATTTCCGAGTACATTCCGTTGGGGCATTTTTTAAAAGCTTCTTCTACCGATTTACACATTTGGGCCTTGAAATGAAGAATAAATTAAGAAGGTTTCAACATTTTAAACTTACTAGCATTGGGAGTACAGGAACGAGGATGTTTATGTCAACATTGATTGCTTCGCCTTTTTTACCTTTTTTCGGCGAATCCGGATCAAGCTGAGCTATTATCGTATTTATGTCTCTGGATGCTTGGAAAGCTTGATAAGCATTTTCGTCAACAGCATCTAATCTAAAAAAACAAAAATTAATAATGGAAAATTAATATTTTGAAGTCAATTTCAGGGTACTTGCTACTTGGATGGAATGAGTGACAATGATGCCAAAATTTCAGGTTATAAGCAATAAAAAGTCTTTTCTCGTGAAAAAGGTCCAAAATCTAGCTAGATAGGGTCTTCTTTTATCAAACAAGGTTCAAAACCAGAAAAGAAAGGGTCTTTTCTTGTGAAAAGTGTCTTTTTCTTGTCAAAAAGGGTCAAAAATTGTCAAAAAATGGTCTTTTCTTGTCAAAACAGGTTTAAAACCTGACTAAAAAGTGCCTTTGGTATTGAAAATAGTCAAAAACTGTCTGAAATATGTCTTTTCTAGTCAAAAAGGGTTAAATTCTGGCTGAAAAGTGTCTTTTAACAAACAAGGGTCAAAATCAAACCAAAAAGGATCAAAAACTGTCTGAAAAGTGACTTTTCTATTCAAAAACTGTCTGAAAAGTGTCTTTTCTAGTCTGAAAGGGTTAAATTATGGCTGAAAAGTGTCTTTTCTTAACAAACAAGGGTCAAAATCAGACCAAAAAGGATCAAAAACTGTCTGAAAAGTGTCTTTTCTAGTCTATAGGGGTTAAATTATGGCTGAAAAGTATCTTTTCTTAACAAACAAGGGTCAAAATCAGGTCAAAAAAAGGTCAAAAACTGTCTGAAAAGTAACTTTTCTATTCAAAAAGGGTCAAAAACTGTCTGAAAAGTGTCTTTTCTAGTCTAAAAGGGTTAAATTATGGCTGAAAAGTGTCTTTTCTTAACAAACAAGGGTCAAAATCAGACCAAAAAGGATCAAAAACTGTCTGAAAAGTAACTTTTCTATTCAAAAAGGGTCAAAAACTGCCTGAAAAGTGTCTTTTCTAGTTAAAAAGGGTTAAATTCTGGATCAAAAGTGTCTTTTATTAACAAACAAGGGTCAAAATCAGACCAAAAAGGATCAAAAACTGTATGAAAAGTGTCTTTTCTAGTCAAAAAGGGTTAAATTCTGGCTCAAAAGTGTTTTTATTAACAAACAATGGTCAAAATCAGACCAAAAAGGTTCAAAAACTGTCTGAAAAGTGTCTTTTCTAGTCAAAAAGGGTTAAATTCTGGCTCAAAAGTGCCTTTTCTTAACAAACAAGGGTCAAAATCAGACCAAAAAGGATCAAAAACCGTCTGAAAAGTGACTTTTCTTTTCAAAAAGGGTCTAAATTTGTCTGAAAAATGTCTACCCTTATTGAATAGGGTCAAAATCATGCTGAAAAGTGTCTTTTCTATACAAACAAGGTTAAAAAGTGACTTTTCTTGTCAGAAAGGGCAAATTCTGGCTGAACAGGGTATTTCTTTTCAAATATTTCTCAAAGTATTAAGCTGAAAAGAGTCTTTTCTTGTCAAAAAAGGTTCAAAATCAGGCTGAAAAGGGTCTTTTCGTATCAAAAAGGGTCTAAATATGTCTGAAAAATGTCTTTCCTCGTCAAAAAGGGTCAAAATCTAGCTTAAAAGTGTCTTTCCTTGACAAAACAAGATTCAAAATCAAGTTTGATTATCTCTTTGGACTTTTATCGTCCCAACAATTCACATTTTACATTTTTTTCAAGCTGGTTTTTGTGGTTTGATACAGATTTCTAACTTTTTTATGCTAATATCAAGATAATTGACAAAATCCATCTTACATGTGTTTTGCTCCAGCATTGATTCGAAGGTCATGCTTAATCAATCTAATTATAAGTTTCAAGTCGTTCACTGTACAGCTAAAAAAAAATTAATTTTTCTTTTCCAATCATTTTATTTTATTTACTCTTTAGCTATGGAAGAAAAAAGTTCGACCTGCTCTTGTTCCTTAGTTAGAGTACTCAGTTTTTCTAAAAATTTATCGACATCGTAAATGGTGAGAAGACTTTTTTTCGACGGCATCAATTTTCGACTTTTTTCAAAATATTCGCTTATAGTTTCAGCGACGTCGCCAAGTTCCAGATGTTCCAGCATCTTTGCCTGGTCCGTATTGAAAATCTTAAAAAAATCGATTAAATAACAGCGGCCTTGATCTCACTGGATGATTCTGGACAGTACAAGATTTTAGCCAAAACTCACTCGAGAAAATAATTTGATTATTTGCTTCGACTGCAAATTGTAAACTCGTTTGACGACACCGGGAAGAAGAAGCTTTATAATAAGTAAAAGATCGCCTTTAAAACTTTCTAAAAAAAAATAAATAAACAATAATTGTGTTCTAAGGTCATGGAAAGATCATTCAACCTAAATCATTAAAATCTACGATAAGTTCGATTAAAAAAAAGATTTATTGACACGCATTTGATTCCCATTGAGGATTTGATAGTATCAGACGAAATATGAATTTGAACACAAATTTTGCATCATCAAAAACATCCTACAAATTAGTGACAGGTAAATAAATTTTTTTTCTAGCTCAAAAACATTGGACAGAAATTTGATGAAATTTTTACCCAATGTTGACCTTTATGATAGGTAATTTTGAAAAAATTGGTGACCCTCTGAAAAAAAATTTAAATGTCAGGAAAAAATTCGAGAATGTTTTTCGGGGTGGTGAACTTTAATTTTTCTAGGTGAAAGTGTCATCTTTTTTATTTTTTATTTATTTTTTTTTAATGGTTCTAGACAGGGGCGGACTGGGACCTTAGGGAGCGGGTGGGTTTTTAGTTAAGGGGGCGCCCGGTTGAGAGAAAATTTTGACAGAAAATTGGCTCTTAGAAAAATATATTCAGCAAAAACAGAGGTTCCCAATTTTTTTCACAGTGCGCCCCCCTTTTAAACAAATTGAAACCTTTGCCCCCCTCAACCCCTAAAGTTTTCAATATTAACTTTGAGGTTTTTGAATGAAATTTGGGTTTTAAAATGTTGATTTTGAGGTTTTTTGACGAAAATTTGGCTTGTTGATTTCGAGGTTTTTTTTAAACCAAAATTGGGCTTTAGAAATGTTGATTTTGAGGTTTTTCACGAAAATTTGGCTTTATAAATGTTTATTTTGAGGTTTTTTGACGAAAATTAGGCTTCATATATGTTGATTTCGAGGTTTTTTGACGAAAATTGGGCATTACAAATGTTGATTTTTAGGTTTTTCACGAAAATTTGGCTTCATAAATGTTGATTTTGAGGTTTTTTGACAAAAATTAGGCTTTAAAAATGTTGATTTTGAGGTTTTTTGACAAAAATTAGGCTTTAAAAATGTTGATTTTTTTACGAAAATTTGGCTTTTTAAATGTTGATTTTGAGGTTTTTGTATGAAAATTAGGCTTCATATATGTTGATTTCGAGGTTTTTTGACCAAAATTGGGCATTACAAATGTTGTTTTTTAGGTTTTTCACGAAAATTTGGCTTCAAAAATGTTGATTTTGAGGTTTTTTTGACAAAAATTAGGCTTTAAAAATGTTGATTTTGAGGTTTTTGACAAATATTTGGCTTTTTAAATGTTGATTTTGAGGTTTTTCACGGGTTCTGTCCACCCCCCCCCCGGGCCAGTCCGCCCCTGGTTCTAGAATATTTTATTTTCATTGAAATTGTGAAAATCCTCATACCATTTTTTCAATTTTCGAAAAGTCCTATTTTGACTTGAAAGAGGTGCCACGCCCCTCCAGAAAGTC
Source organism: Orius laevigatus (assembly GCA_018703685.1). Taxonomy (NCBI): domain Eukaryota; kingdom Metazoa; phylum Arthropoda; class Insecta; order Hemiptera; family Anthocoridae; genus Orius; species Orius laevigatus. The sequence continues at coordinate 78,351 of JAGWEN010000390.1, read as the reverse complement.
AATGGACCTAAATAAAAAGAAAAAAAATTTTAAGGTATCTTCTACAGGTCTGCCAAGTTCAAAAATAGATAACATTAAATACCCTTGAAATTAATAAAAATATTTGAAAATTTTAAGTGATCTAATTGATTTTCAGTGATGCAATTTTTTGATGCGATTACTAATTAAAAGTAATTATCCAGACACGAGTTATCAATATCTTAAGAAAAGATCAGTCTGGGAATTATATTATAAGAAAAAAAAAGTGAAATTTTTTCGATGTACTGCGTAAAATAAATTAATTAATAAAAATCAGGGAGAGCATCAGATAATTTTTTCTCTGAAAAGAGATGTATGAATAAAAGGAGGATTTGGCAGTCCATTAATTAGAAACCTTTTAATTTGATTAAAGATTCTACTTCTGAAAAGTACCTTTGTCTGTTCCATAAGTAATAAATTCTTTAATTATTCGCGTTTTGTCTAAGTAGCCTGGAACGTTGGCAACGTTTGCGCAGAGTCGTCTGAATTCTCGGAAACTGTTGTCTTTATGGTCTGGATCGCTTTTTACCTTTGGAGGCGTCACCGGGGTACTTTGGGCGCCTTTTTTGTCGTTTTTGGTTTTTTTAGGTTTTGACGGGGTCATTTTGGATGGGTCGGAAACTAGAGGATCACTTCCGTCGCTCCTTTTTCTGGCACCTGTGAATTTTTTAGAAAGGTTTAAAAAATTAGGGAAAGTTAATTTTTTTATTTACTTTCAGGAAGTCGATCAATTATTTCTTGTTTGTCTTCTGTGGGGAGATCGTCCCAGCCTCCAATATCGTCGACACATTCTATTTTGGCCGTCGTAGCTCTTTGTTTGGCAAATACCTATGGAAAAAACAAGTTATAAACATTTTGCAGTTAAACATCAATTTTAAAGGCTCCTATCCTCAAAAAAAAAAAAAAAAAAATTGGCAACTTTTTAGGCAACTGAAAAATTTAATTGCTCATTTCTCGAAAACGACTGGTCCTAGACGAAAAATGAATAAGGAAGAAATGAAAGGAAATTAAATTTTCTACAAAAAATAGTTAATTCATTTTTGTCATAGGATGAGCAATAAGCCCTTTAAACCAGAAAATTGCCAGAAATCATTTACCTGAAACATGCAGTCGACGTGATGCCACATTTTCATGAGTCCGCTTCCGAAAGGACTCGGCCCGACTTTGGCCATCCTTAGAGTATTCGGCTCGATTTTCTGCTTGCATTTCTTACATCCGGCTCTTCCCGTTTTAGCACGATCAGCGAAAAATCGATAATCCGGAGTCGAATTTTCGTCCTCTTTGTCCGACATCTGAAAAAAATTGAACGCCAAATAAAAACTTCTTTTCATAAACTCTCCTTTTGAAAACACAGAAAAGAGGCCAATAACTCTTAAAATATCTCTTGAAAACCAATCATAACGTACGTCTTTGCTACCTCTTTATATTTCGTGTGAATTGAGGGGCTTTAAACATGGAGGAAAAATATATTTAAGGGGTTTATCGAATAAGGATTTTACGGATAATTGGATGGACTTTTATTATTCGATTGCGTTTCCAATCAAAAGAAATAAATGATTCTTCTCCCACGCTTATTTTCCCAATTTCCAAAAAACACTTCGATCATGCAAAAGAAAAAAAATCCTCTTCACGAAATTCGAAAGAACCCGGAGGCTCAAAATGGCCAAAAATAGGTCGTTTTCCATTTGTAGCAAACTGGGCTACGTTTATTTAAGCTCTTTGCCTGTATAAATCGCCCAGAAAGGCAACCTAGCCTGTAAATACCAGCCTAAAAGGGGTCCAAACCACATAAAAATGGGTACAATTTAGTCTAAAAGGGGTCCAAAATGATGAAAAAGAACCCAAACAAGCTAAAAGGGGTCCAATCCACATAAGAAGGGTCCAAACCAGTCTAAAAGGGATCCAAATGGATAAGGAGCTTTGTTAGCGAGAGGAAAAAAATTCTCCCGTTCAAATCGCTATAGCAACGCTGAATACTGATTTTTAAAGCTTTTTAACTTTCTCAAAGAGAAGTTATTGTAATACCGTCGGATTCGGGTTTTTGGGGAAGGGTCTTCCAGACCCCCTAGGGTCAAACTGACTTTTGATCTTTGTCGGACATGACTTTGTCTGTGGTGCCGGCCGTCCGTCCGTCGCCTTTTTTTCCGGAACACTTCACGGCCACAATTTTCATCCGATTTTCACGAAATTTTCACACAATCTTCCTTTCGTGGTTATCTTGAAAGTGAAGAGAGCGATTTTTGAAATTCGACAAAATGGCAGAGATATGTCTGTCTAAAGTTAGCAAAAATGTGCTACGGGCTTTCTACCGGTCCGATCTTCACCAAATTTTAACCAAATAATCTTCACGTGATCCCGATTAAATTTCATTAACTAATTAGGTAGGTAATTAATTATGTAATTAGGTAATTATGACTAATTAACTTAATTTTCCCATTTTCATAAAATTATCACCAAATTCAAGTTATGATTGCAAATGCTTGCAAAAAAAAATTTTTTTTTTCAAAAATGAATTAATTAATTAGGTAATTATATTGAGTTTGAGTGAAATTAGTCCCATTTTCATAAAATTATCACCAAATTCAAGTTATGACTGAAAAAAAATTTTCTCCAAAAATTAATTAATTAAGTAATTACCTAACTAATTAGGTAATTATAATGTGTTTGAGTGAAATTAGTCCCATTTTCATAAAATTATCACCAAATTAAAGTTATGATTGAAAAAAAATTTTTGTTTAAATTAATTATTTAATTAACTAATTAGGTAATTATAATGTGTTTAAGTGAAATTAGTCCCATTTTCACAAAATTATCACCAAATTCAAGTTATGACTGAAAAAAAAATTTCTATAAATTAATTATTTAACTAATTAAATAATTATAATGTGTTTGGGTGAAATTTTTGGATCCCCGGAAATCTGTAGACCTTTGAGAAAGTTCGTGTCTCTGGGCAAGCTCCAGGACCAATACTTTTATTTTTAATTCAATTTTTAAAAAGTTTTTGCCCTAAAACGCTTAGTTTTAGGCTACATTTAATCGTTTATACTAATTTTAGTATATTTTTTTTTGTTTAAGGAAACTGAGGGAGAGAAAAAAGATGCCAACGTTATCGAGTAAGTATTTTAAAAATTTCCATGCCACTCTGTAAGATTACATGAATTTTGACGAACTTGAGCGTCAACACTAGTGACGTCAAAGATTTGTCCAAGTAGAGAAAAAGAGGGAATCTAATGGAATTTATGGCCTCAATTAGAGGCGAATAAGTAAAAGTGTTAAATCAAAATGGGCACCTACGTTTCCATGTTTATCGCCAAATAAACTGTGGCGATAAATTCATTAAAAAGCCTTTCAACGGAAACGAATAATGATGCTATTGAAGGTAGAGGATGAAATATTTTGTTTTACTTCTAATACGGCTTAACAATAAATCCTTAAAAAAGGCGCTCTAATATTCATATTTATAATCAATAATCATAATTAACAAGGAAAACTTAGGTTTTCTGGGAAAAATTTATTAAGGGATTTTCCTTAAAACTCTCTCGACGGAAACTTTCAAAAACTTTGGTATGCAGGAGGAACCCCAAACTCGAACTTTCTTAAAAATTTGGGGCTCTACAGACCTCTCCACAAACACCAATATATGGTGCAAATTTGGTAAAAATCGGTGGTGTTTTACGGAATTAAAATTTTTTGGAAAGGCGGAACGCTGCCGAGTTCCTAGCTCTAAACTCCTAATTCCCTACCCTATTTGGTGAAGATCGGACCGGTAGCACGCGAGTATTGAACTTTCACCAGCAGACATACAAACATCAAAAACTATTGATCTATTGAGAAATTCACTTTTTGAGAAAACTCCCGTCTTTAGATTCAACTCTTCTTTTAAATGCCTGGGCGATCTGACAAACATAGATTAACTACAAAAAAATTTATAGATGGGCCTACTTCAGAAAAATTAGCCTACGACGAATTAGACCATATTTTTCACACTTTTGAGTCTAAAGAAATACTATGTAAGCACGGCAAAAGGTCTGTTTAACCAACAACAATGATAGAATAATTATAGAACAGTAGAAACGTACATGCAATGTACATTTTACACGGAAGTCAACAACAAATGGGTACAACACGTGACATATGTATGACAGATGAATTTACAAAATTATAAAGTTAGTAATCCTAATCAGTATTTACCCTTATAAGCATAATTTGGTAGGGAATTTCATTTCATAAATATTTTATATTTATTGTAGAATTGGAGAGTTAAGAGTCCAACAGTTTTAACTTTCACAAATCGCAACTGTCCGATCTTCACTATTCACCATATACCGGGTAGGGTCTTAGGAGGCTGGGGTATCTAGGACTATGGAGGGAACCCTCTTTTTGATTCAGTTCTAGTTTTGGCAGGTTCCTCTACTCCTACCAGACCAGACTTCGTAGGTACTGAAAAGTGAATGAAAACGGACAAAATACAATGGGTTACTTTTCTCGGACAAAATACACTATAAGCCGGACGAAATACACGGTCTGATGCGACCTTTAGTTAGGACAAAATAAAAGGTCTCCTGAACCTTTTTTTCGGACGAAATACACTGTAAATCATAATAGAGCAAACAAAGCGTGATGAAGTTTGGATAAGTGATCGGATGAACCAATATGCTTTAAGTTTGATAACTTTTTTTTAGCTCTTGCTCCACGTATGTACTGCAAGAGCCCCTTGCCTCAACCCCCTGGGGATAGGAGGGGGACTACAGGACCGTGATCGGGACTGGACGGTCACCCATCCACATCCTAACCACGGCCGACAATACTTAACTTCGGAGATAAATGGGAACCGGTGCTTTATTGCCACTAGCCCATAGCCGTAGTTCGATAACTGTAGAGGGATATTTTTTTCCTCTCGCGAGCAAAGCTCCCAACCAATATGCTTTAAGATGGTTGTTTTTATTGACCTTGGTGTAATTTTGATATTTGAGATTGGTGGAGAAGGTCAAAAAAGGCGAAAGTATAACTGCCAAGCTTTCGACGTATATTTACCAAAACTCGCCCCGATGATGATGTAAATATACGTCGAAAGCTTGGCAGTTATACTTTCGCCTTTTTTGACCTTCTCCACCAATCTCAAATATCAAAAATATGCTTTAAGTTTGATAACTGTAGAGGGATTTCTTTTTCCTCTCGCGAGCAAAGCTCCGAACTAATATGCAGCGAGTTTGATAACTCGATTCTTAATTTTTGCTAAAGGTGAAAATATTGATGAGGTGTCTCGAACAGGAAACATCCAGGTTTTCAAGATTTTTTTTGGAAAATTGATGATTTGAAAAAAGCTCCACACCACCGAAATATAACTTATTCTCATGAGTAGAAAGGTAGATAGATAAGAAGTGACAGTTCTCTAATACAAGAGTGCCCTGAAAATTTCAAGTTGGTGGGCTCACAGGGAGCCAATTTTAAAATTCAATTCCTTACCTGAGATTATACCTGCTTTTCTACCTGATTTTTTACCTGATATAGTGTATTTTGTCCGGGGCGATAGTGCATTTTGTCCAACCTCTAAAATAAAACAATAGACCGTGTATTACGTCCGGGAATCAATCTCCCCAGATAAACTTTCTTTGCCGAGAAAGGAATGAAGCTCAGGATTTCGAACCCAAAACTACACTGAATCCCTTTATTTTATATGCGTTACATACTGTTTATACATATCCATAACGAAAGAGAAATTAGTAAATCAAAAATTTAAACGGTGGATAATATGAGCGGCATGCGCCTTGCGGGGGTGGCCACCACGTTATATAAACCCTCGTTAACTTATATCGTTCTTACTCTTCGTAAAGCACTCGGTCAGACATGATGGGTAAGTTTTGACAAAAAAACAAACTTTTTCAAACAAACAATAGGTACCTTACGATATATAATTTAAAAAGATAACTCACCTCAATAGATTAAATAAAATAAAAAATTACTTATTGCACTATTACATATATTTTGACCTCTACAATGAAATCATCGATAATTATCGTTAATGCAGCACACGAACCGGAATAAATCGGAATAAAAGATCGGACCATTTAATCATTTCTTTTATCCAAAAAACGACCTAAAAAAACGAGATTTCGAGTGGTTTTTTTTTTCCTGATTGAAAAAATAGTCTATTTAACTAAAAATTAATTAACAGGTGTCCGGCCGTATTCCTACAAAATCTTAATCCGGATGAAGTCCGTAAAATTAAATTAAAACAATAAACTTAACCTTTCTCAGATTTAATCTTTACGAGAGAGCGTATATCTTCCATACGTGTGTGATGCACTCTAAACTAAGATCCTTTATTAATTAATATTTATGCACTTAATTTAACCTTACCTTAATAAACTTAACAGTTATTTACAGCTTTTCCGGTACGTAATAACGAATATAATTAGCAATAAATTTGAGTCAAAAAATCTGAACACGAGATAGAAGAGATCTTTTTTTGGAGGAATTTTTGGACCGCAAAAAGGCCAAAATAGACGAAAATTGTGATTGTTTCTGGTCGAACTATAAACAACTTTTCACATCAGTTTTGGGATAAAAATTTCATCACTGTAGGCTGGAGTCGATTTTTAAGGAATAGAATTTTAGAGGCCTTTATAAGAGCTTTCTAACGGCGTATTTATCGAGTAAATCTGTCAACAATTGAAGAAAATATGGACGTTTAAAGTTCCACAACTTGGACAAATATCCTGGTCAGGGCCCGTGGACAGAACCCGTGAAAAACCTCAAAATCAACATTTAAAAAGCCTAATTTTGGTTAAAAAATAAAAACCTCGAAATCAACATTTAAAAAGCCAAATATTTTTCAAAAACCCTCAAAATAACATTTTTAAAGCCTAATTTTTGTCAAAAAAACCTTAAGTCAACATTTTTGAAGCCAAATTTTCGTCAAAAACCTCAAAATCAACATTTTTAATGCCTAATTTTGGTCAAAAACCCTCGAAATCAACATATATGAAGCAAAATTTTGATACAAAAACCTCAAAATCAACATTTAAAAAGGCAAACGTACAAAAACCTCAAAATCAACATTTATAAATGCCTAATTTTCGTCAAAAACCCTCGAAATCAACATATATGAAGCCTAATTTTCATACAAAAACCTCAAAATCAACATTTAAAAAGGCAAACGTACAAAAACCTCAAAATCAACATTTACAAAGCCAAATTTTCGTGAAAAAAAAAACCTCATAATCAACATTTATAAATGCCTAATTTTCGTCAAAAACCCTCAAAATCAAATTTAATCAATCATTTAAATTAAATCAACATTTAAAACATTAAAACATTAAAAACTTTTGGTTAAAAAAAATAAAAACCTCGAAATCAACATAATATATGAAGCCTAATTTTCAATCAACATTTAAAAAGCCAAATATTCGTCAAAAACCTCAAAATTAACATTTTTAAAGCCTAATTTTCGTCCAAAAAAAACCCTCATAATCAACATTTATAAATGCCTAATTTTCGTCAAAAACCCTCAAAATCAACTTTAGATTGAAAATTTTTTGTCCAAAACCTCCAAATCATGGTTATAAGAGCAAATTTTTTTGTTAAAAATCTCAAAATCAACGTTTTAAGTGCAATTTCTTTTGTCAAAAACCTCGAAATCAACATTTTAAAACCCAAATTTCCTTCAAAAACCTCTAAGTCATTCAAAATTTTAGGTTTGGCGTATCATTTGTTTAAAAGGGGGGCGCACTGTGGAAAATTTTGGGAATCTCTATTTTTGCTGAATATATTTTTCCACGAGCCAATTTTCTGACAAAATTTTCTGCACCCCCCTTAACTGAAAACCCACCCACACCCTAAGGTCCCAGTCCGCCCCTGATCCTGCTGCCCATATTTTTGCTAGACATTTTTTTTTTCTGGGACCTGATCTGAGGTCGCAAGACCGACTGATTTTGAGTTCATAACCTTCTTAGAGCATATTTGAGACATCGTAAACCTATTTTAAAGTTTTAATGGCTTCCATAAACATTAAAACGTGAGTCTTACGAGTTGGTGTATCACGTCAAATTAATAAAAAAAAACGTTTTCGCATAGTGTAATAACGCCTTTTCATTTTCAGCTTCTTTTTTCGAGTTCTTTTATTCATTATTTTTGACCTTTCATATTTTACTCCTACGCCACTACTAGGAAACTGAATTGAATTTCTTGAAAACTGTTAATATTCATTCCAAATTTAACGGTTCTCTGCACGAAAGAGGTAATGCAGCGAATAAATGGCACTTTTTGGAGAAAAACAATTACCAGGGGTCGACAAGTTAGAATAAGGAAGTCAAAATCTAACTATAGTTGAAAAAAAAAATCTCAGGAAATCATCGAATTTCAAGATCGTCCATGTTTTCCACAGCTTTCCAGGGGTCAAAATCACAAAGTTTTAACTTTATTATTTTCTACATTTTTTTATTATGAATTATTTAATTAATTGAAAAGCTATACCATTTCTTAATCAAAAACGTCGATTTATTCTCATAATTAAAATTTAATTTGAAAATAAAGGTGTTTGGATCTTTTTATTTTACTATTTCGAGATGTTAGGTTGATTCCGGAGGAGTCGATTTCATGAATACATAATGGTAATACGCGGGGGTGAAGAAAATTCTATTTCCTTTTTATATTTATTTTCTTTTCCTATATTTGCTCACCAGAAATGATATTTAAAATAATTGAAGCGTTTTATAAGTAGAAAAAATACTTTTTGACACAAAAATTTTTAGTAGGTATTATCTATATCTTTTATTTATAGATTCTGGTTTTTGGCGATTTTAAGGATAAAAACACGAATCTTAAGTCAATTGAAGCCATTGGTGGAAGAAGGTGTTAACTCATAAAATCGATTTTTACAGGAGATCACTTTTTGAGTAACCAGTTAGAAGTTTTTAAATAACGGGAAATTTCGTCTTGTTAAGGTTTTATGGCAAGCATGAGTAGTTAAACTTATTAAATGATAATTTGAATCAAAAAATTGATATCATTCATAATGGAAACATGTGTGGTGAAAAAAATTTTTTTTTAAAAAATGAGTTAACACCTTCTTCCACTAATGGCTTCAATTTTGGGATATGAAAACTTTTTGATTTTTCGACCTCTCAAAAAAAGGGGGGGATCCTTTTCTTCACTTTTTTTGCTACAAAATTTTAATTTTCATCCGAATTCTCGTTTTTGACATTTTTATGATGAAAAACACTAATCTAAAGTCCATTTTTGGATATGAAAACTTCTTCATTTTTCCACCTCCCTTCTCCATTTTTTTACTCAAAAATTTTAATTTTTTGATCTCATCCAAAATGTTTTTTTTTACGTTTTAGCGGATTTCCGGAGGAAAGCAGGCTATTGGGGCCGGCCTCACGGCGGCTTTCGGCTTAGAGGCTTATATATTCGTGATCAGGACGATCTCCTGATCACGAAAATATAGGTCATTCCCAAAGTTGGCGATATATATATATATATATATATATTTATATATATATATGTACCGACGCGATAACTCGAGCTAGGATTGTTTGAATTAAACGAGACTTGGTATTTAGAGCTTTTGTCTCACCAGGTAGAAGCCTATTGAAAATGGCTTGAATCGAGAAAGCGGTTCTGGTACTTCGCTTAGGGCATAAAGGGCATTTTCGTGATTTTCTCGGAACCTGAAGGTTTGAGATGGTTAAAAATCGTGACGGGAAAGTCCTAGGGGCCGAGGATCATAGTTAATAGCAGTTCAAATTTCAAAATCGGTTCTGGGACTTGTCTAAGGGGCCTAAATGGAATTTCGTGATTTTCTTGTAACCTTAAGGTTTGAGATGGTTGAAAATCGTGATGGGAATGTCTGATGATCCGCAGACCGTATTAAGAACGGTTCAAATGACGGAAGATGTTCTGGGACCCACGTTAAGGGGCCTAAATGGAATTTCGAGATTTCTTCGATACCGGAAAGTTTGAGATGGTTGGAAATGGTGACGGAAATATATTATGGCCCGAGGACCATAGTAGAAGACAGTTGAAATCGCCTAAGCGGTTCTGGGACTCTCCTGAGGGACTTAAATGGAATTTCGTCATCTTTGAAAATAAGAGCAGGAGATGGTCGAAATCGATTATAGGAGCTGCTCATGAACTGAGAATTCACATTTGACAACAGATCAAACCCGCATACGAAGAAGAAGCTACTTAGGGCATTGATGAAATTAATTTTAGAATTTGAACTTTTGGCGGTGAAAATCATGTGGTTTGAGTTGATATTTCTAGGCTGATTTCTAGAGGAATTGAAGCTATTGTGGTCGGTGTGATGGAGGCTCCGGGCTCAGAGACCCATTTTATTTATTTTACTGAGGTGGTGGGGGGGGGATAATTAGGACATCAAAGATAGGCTTAGGGAAGGCCTTTCCGGAGGAAATCCGCTGCTTCTCGAGGCTGCCTCGAGGCTTTTTTACTATTTTAAGGGTGAAAAACACGAATGTGAAGTAAATTTTTGGATTTAACAACATCCCCCCCCCCATCATACCAAAGGAGGGGTACCCTTATTCACTTTTTTGGCCCAAAAATTTTCATTTTTGATTTCCAACAAAATCTGGATTTTGGCTATTTTAAGTGTGAATCTTTCCAACATAAACAAAATATCAAAAACTTTTTTGCTAAAAAAACAAATCAAGGATCAATATTTCCTATCGCCCACAGACTCACCAAAATTCAAAATTGAGTAATAAAATTTATGATAAACTTCATGCCTTTGTCATGGAAAAAAAAATTACCCACGTTGCCGTTTTCTTTGAGCCATAACATTATATTAGATAAAAGTCCGACAAAAGTAAAAGACGTTCCGCTAAAAAAGTCTGAGAATCGAGTTTGAGATTATCCCCAAGAAAGGATAAAAAAAAATACAGCATTCACATTTTAATACATACTTTTATTCAAATTGATTAAATTTTCTTTTATTTCTAGGCTGGCCCGGAATGAGATTTAAATTTACAGATTCAATTCATTGTTTCAAATCGGTAATGATGGGATATCGTGTTAAATCAAAATTAAAAAACCATTTTAGGTAGATTTTTTTGTTTCTATACGAGTACGAAAATGCCACAGCCGTGTGAAAATAACGTTTTATCGCACAGTAAAAATGTGATTGGCTCATAATTGACTTATCCTACCTTTTTATTCGTAATGCTTTTTTATATTAAATATTCCAATTTGATTTTCTTGATTTAAATACGTCAGTACCAGGAAATTTATTCATACAGAAGTTCCAAGGGATCATAAATAGTTGATTTTCGGAGTTGAAGATAAAATTTAAACATTTTTTTCGTAACGGATATCCATTAAAAGTAAACAAACTTGATACTAATTACCTTTTTTCTTTGTTAATAATAAAGCGGATGTTCTTTTTTTTTAAAAAAAAAAAAAAAAAAAGGCGACAACTTAGACTAGAGACTAATGAAAACCTCCATCAAAAGGTGTGATGAACTTTTGGTCTTTGTCTTTTGAATTTCGTCTCAAAAAACGAATGAAATTCCTTTTGTCCGTATTTGTAAATTCTGAGGAATTAAAAACCATTGATTCTTATTCATTTCGTGATCAAAGAAGCATAAAATTATAAAGAGGAATTACACGAAATTAAATCAACAGTGAATTCGATTTCGATAGTGATTCTTTTTCACAAAAAGGGAAGAAATAGAAAAGGATATCTTTCTGGAAAAATATCAGGACGTTCTTTTGATCCAACAAAATACCTTGGAAAATTAATTTCAAAATAAATTAATACAGAGAGCCCTAAATTAGTGAGTAGAATATCCCCAGCTAGAGATGGAAAAATTTGGTTAGGGGCTGGTCAAAACATCAAATCTAGGTGGACATGGCCAATTAATGGCCACTCAATGAACTATTAATGGCCACAAAAATCAATTACCAATTTTTTCATGCCGCAAAGTGGGTAAAGGTGGACGAAAAGCACTATGACAACTTAAAGTTTTGGAATTTTCCTAATTTTTGAATTTTTTATATGCACTAAACCAAAAGCAATATTAAGTTGAATATCACTAAAATAGGCTCTAATTACCCTTAAATTACCCCTTTTTAAGAGTTATATGGAAAAAATTTCATTACTGTACTCCAATTCTAAATCTTTGTCGAGATAGCAAAAAAGGATTTCCCAATATGGTTAGCAAACAATGTTTAATAGGCATTTCTTTGATTTTTTGACTTCGAATTTTGACCCAATGTCCACTTAGATCAGGGGCGGATCCACGCCCCCCCCCCGTGACCCAAAACAGAGAGAGAGAGAGAGAGATGGGAGGAAAAGAAAGAAAGAACACAAAATCCCCAAAATTCACGTTAATGAAGACAATTTTATAAAATAATTAACAAAGCAAAAAATTAACAAATTAAAACCAATTATTCGTCAAAAAAATGAGTCCCGCGGCAGCAGGACTAAAGAGGTAGATTTCTTTCAGATGTTTAGATCTAGAACTTTCTATAATTCGAAGAAAAAAAAAATCATCTGTTTCCCGGTAAAAATTCAAAAAATTTCTTTTTTACCTAGGTTCAAATCTATTGCGCCCAGCTGATCCAACCAACTTTAAATCTTTCTTAGCCATCCCCATAACATTACTTTTAAGTTTTAAAGCGATTGGATGAACGGTTTGCGAGATTCGCAGGTTAGGCCCTAAGTAAAGTACCAAAACCGCTGGTCCGATTTCAGCCGTTAACGAACTCATAAATTCTATTAGTTTAAAAGCCCTAAATACCGATTTCATGCTGGTCAAGTAAAAATTACTCAAGTTATCGTGCGAATATATACATATATACATATATACATATATACATATATACATACATATATATATATATAAACTTTTGAGTTGAGGGTGGTTTGGGGGTCCAGGGGGTCTGAAATGAAAACCTATCACAAAAATTTTGAATCTGAGACTACTGCCCCCATTGCAATAGGTAGATTTTCTGAAAGAAATCTACCTAAAACTCGTCAATATGAACATTTTAAGAGCGACTTTTTCATCAAAAACTTCAAAATCAGGGTTTTAAGAGCCAAATTTTCGTCAAAAACCTTAAAATCAAAATTTACAAAGCCAAATTTTTTCTTCAAAAACCTCAAGTTCAAGGTTTTAAGAGACATTTTTGCGTCATAAGCTTTAAAATTAACTTATTTTTCGTCAAAAATTCTCAAAATCAACGTTTTAAGAGCTAATTTTCGTTTGAAAAACCTCAAAATCAACGTTTTGTTAGACAGTTTTTCGTCAAAAACCTGAAAATCAACGTTTTAAGGTTCTCTTTCGTCAAAAACCTTAAAATTTACATTATTTGAGTACCAATCTTTCTTCAAAAACCTCAAAATCAAATCAAATCAAAAATCAAATCAACGTTTTAAGAGATAATTATTTTTCGGCAAAAACCTCAAACTTAACGTTTTAAGAGATAATTTTCGTTAAAAACTTCAAAATCAACGTTTTAAGAGACAATTTTTCGTAAAAACTTCAAAATTACCGTTTCAAGAGCCTTTAAGAGATTAAGTTTAAAACTTTTTTTTTAGAGGGGGGGGGGCTTTGATTTTTAGTCGTCCGCGGACAAATTCCTGGATCCGCCTCGGACCTAGATTTGATGTTTTGACCAGTGTGAGGTGTAGGGAACTTGAATTCGGGGCTCTAGAGACCGCTCCCCCAAAGCCACCACCTCCCCCATCCTCCTATCGCTTCCTCCGATCCATCCCCACCCTTCCCCTTCTTAACACCCACCTCCACCTCAAAAAAGTGGCCAATTCCCTCCACCCACGTGTCCATCGTTTTCAATTCAACCATTCCGACCAATATTTTCTATTAAAAACCGGAGGCGACCAGTAGAGCCAATAGCCGCGACAGGAAATTACCATTTTCGACATTCACAATAGCTGATTTCCTGATACAAAAAACTATAATAAGCACATAAAAAAATCTCAAAAGTCATAAAAAAACCTTTAAAACATTCACAGAAAAATATGACTAGCTGAAATTGTGTTAACGCTACGTTAAGCCGAAAAATCCTTTTCGAAAGGATAATGACGTTTTTTAAGTATTCAATTTCATTTTCAGGAAATAAAGCCTCGTGAAGGAAATTTACTTTTCTAAATTTCCGCATTTTCCTACAATCATACAAAAACATGACATAATTAGCGTCAACAAACTTAATTGGATTGAAGTCACAAATCCCTTTAAAAAAAATTTCCAAAACCGATAAATTGGCTTCCTCATTAAATCACAATTTTTTAATTGTAAAAACGTACTCAGGATTATAAGATTTTTTTTTTAAATCTCATCTCATACTGTCATTTTTGACGCCCTTTTCAAAAGAATAATTGGTTTTGTATCCAGGATTTCGTCCCTTTTTTAATTGTTCCAATATTGGACGAAAAGTGCCAGTTTTTTTTATTTATTTCAAAATTGAAAGATGTATATGAGAAATTGAATGTTTACCCTTGATGTTAGCTTTGAATTCTGTCTGCTATTTTGAACTGTTTGCTACGTTTTAGGCTCATAAAGGAAACCCACGTTAACACCGCTCGGGGTAAAATTATCAATTTTAAAATTAATTACAGAAAATTTGACCTACAAAAAATTCAATTTTCCTTATAAAAACATGCGGGGAATCAAAAAGAATATTTTACAAAATGAAAAGATTAGGTCTTCAAATATTCCAAGTTTCAACATAGGTTAAAAGGATATAAAAAGGTTTTATTTAAAATTAATGATTTTAATTTAAAATAATGGTTTTGGATTGATCAAAAAAAGATGGTCTTGGGTTTTAAATTAGGAAAAAAAAAGTTGATTTAAAAAAATAAAAGTAGAGGATTACTTATAGAGGAGGGATCTGGCATCATTACTTGCGGAATGACGATACGCCGCCTCCGGGTTCCGTTTTTGTTGACTTTGACCGGCTCGACCTGTTGACACTAAAAGTCGTCGGGGGCGGGGAGGAAAAACATTTTGAACGAGTCAATCAAGTTGAAGAGCTACCAGACCCATTCTTTAAAAAAAGGCGGAATTTCCCCGAAAGTCAATTTTTTGCTATAATAATTTTTTTAAGATGGGGAGGAGAGGACAAACCCACGCCAGGATTCTTCTAGTTCAGTAAATTTAGTGGATTTTTATTATGTTTTCTGGGGGCTGAATATGAAGTTTGCTTTCTCAAAAGGAAACCACAAAACCTCAAAAAATAAATAATTTGGCCAAATCCAAAAGTTAGAGGAAAAGTTTAAAAATCTACATAGTTCCTCCCCTTCTTCCCAGGGGGGTGAGGCAACGGAACTTCGGTAATGCTAAGTAGGAGCAGGAGTTTAATTAAAAATTTTAACAGAAAATTGGCTTTTAGAAAAATATATTCAGGCAAAAACAGAGGTTCTCAAACTTTTTCACAGTGCACCCCCCTTTTAAACAAATTAAATCCTTTGCCCCCCTCCCCCCTAAAGTTTTGAATGTTAACTTTGAGGTTTTTGGATGAAATTTGGGTTTTAAAATGTTGATTTTGAGGTTTTTGACAAAAAATTGTCAATTTAAAGTTGATTTTGAGGTTTTTTGACGAAAATTTGGCTTTATAAATCTAAGTTGAATATGAGGTTTTTGGACGAAAATTAGGCATCATAAATGTTGATTTCGAGGTTTTTTGACCCAAATTAGGCTTTAAAAGTGTTGATTTTGAGGTTTTTGGACAAAAATTAGGCTTTAAAAATGTTGATTTCGAGGTTTTTTGACCAAAATTAGGCTTTTTAAATGTTGATTTTGAGGTTTTTAACAAAAGAAATTGCACTTAAAACGTTGATTTTGAGAGTTTTTGACAAAAATTGGTCTTACAACCATGATTTGGAGGTTTTTGACGAAAAATTGTCAATTTAAAGTTGATTTTGAGGATTTTTGACGAAAATTTGGCTTTATAAATGTTACCTAGTTGAATATGAGGTTTTTGGACGAAAATTAGGCATCAATGTTGATTTTGAGGGGTTTTTTTGTTTTTGTTTTTTGACGAAAATTTAGCTTTTAAAATGTTGATTTTTAGGTTTTTGACGAAAATTTGGCTTTTTAAATGTTGATTTCGAGGTTTTTGGACGAAAATTAGGCTTCATAAATGTTGATTTCGAGGTTTTTTGACCAAAATTAGGCTTTAAAAATGTTGATTTTGAGATTTGGGAGCCACTGAGCAAAACTTACTTGGGGGGGAGCCGCCTCTACCTATTCAAGGGCCCCTGAAAAATCATGAAATCCAGCTAAATGTAGCTAGAAGGGAAATTCCCATTATCTAGCTATTCTAGCCGAATCTACCAGCAAGACTAAGCATTTTCCCCCATTTTTCCCTCTAATTTTCCAGGCCTAAAAAGAGAAAATATTCATTCAGGAAAAATATTTTGTCGTTGTCACACTATTCCTCCCACTCTAATCGTCCTATTTCCACGAGATTACTCATCGTAATGTCATGTCATCGCTATGGATTTCACTGAAAACGCAGACATGGAAATAAATTGAAATTTTAGACGTAAATTTTTAATAATGTGGGTTATTTTTATAGGTGTCGTCCGGCCAGTGTTGATCTGCGCCGTTTTCTTAGGGCTTCTATCTCAAGTCCCGGCCTCTTCCGAAGAACACACGCCTTTGACACTTCAAGACATATCGATCCTCTTAGACTATTTACAGGTACTCCATGATCCTAATAATTTTTTTTTTCGATAAAAAATGTTTCCAGAATAAGGAATTCAATGGGAGCGAAAACCGTCTGAACGAAATCAACAACTCGTACGAAGACGAGACTGAAGAGGAGCCGAAATCGACGGAAAAACGAGCGAAAATGGCCCTCTGCCACTTCAAGATTTGCAACATGGGAAGGAAACGGACGTACTCGGACCTTTTTCGCACGAGAAAAATGTGGCCGTGGTTTTAAAAACGAAAATACGTGTATAAATTTAAACCCCCCCATTCTTAAACATTTTGTTTTAAATTTATTTGACAGTATTTAACGAAAACGACGCTTCACTATCGTATTTTCCCCGGTAAGGAAGCGCGGGTTCACTCATCCATCCTCGTTTGTAAATTCTATTCTAGAAAATGCGTGTAGTATCATCAAAAAATTTTATGTATACCTGCTATTATTTATTTTTTACTTTAAAATTGTTTTGAATATACTCTTTGAATAAAGTTATTTTTGTGGATTTTTATTTATGGATGATATGAGGAAAATCTAAGTCCTAAGTAAAAAAAAATAAATAAATAAATAAATAAAAATAAAATGTGATATGGAGAAGGAACCCCATAACTCGAACTTTCTCAAAAATTCGGGGCTTCATAGACTTATTCCCAAATACTTCCCCACCAAAGGTGAAGATCTTCACCCATTCAAAGGTGAAGATCCCTGAAGAAGAAGAATTTCCATGGTTTTAGGTCAAACCCTTGTAGTACTCGAGTTTTTAGCATTTTCCTACCAGTATTTCCCTCATATATTGAAGATTCTAAACCTTTAAAAAAGGGTCCATAATTCACAATAAGGAAAAGAAAGAAAAAATTTATAACAAGGAAAAAATAGGTTTCCAATTTTGTTTCCTCTCCCTATTGAGGTATGTAATAAGAATCCTATTGAAAACTGGCCATCCAAATAATTCGAATGTTTACATACTTCCCTGCGTTTAGTTAACAAGAGGATTTGGAAGCTGTTTTTGTTTTTTCAAGGGCGTTTCTATACAAATTAGAAGGTACTCATCTATGTTTTTCTCGTTAATTTGAACAAACAAAGGAAAATTTAAAACGATAAAAAAAATGGTTCATGAAGGAGTTACCCATTTTGTGTGCCTTGAGGGGTTTTTAAAGCTTCGCCTGCACAATTCGACTCTCATTTACAAATAGAACATCAAAACTTGATCATGGAAAAGAGGACCTCGATAGTCAACAGCAACTCAAAAAGTAAGTTGTGTTTTCTCAGCTCCTTGAGGACTTATAGACTTGAAATTTGACAAAGATCTCCTTCAATGTGATAAGAAAAATCCCTGAAAATTTCAACTCGATCGGTCCACAGGAAGCTGAAAAAAACTGAGAAAATGGGGAACATCAATGTTTTCAACAACAAGAACTTAGACGGTTCGAAGTTTCCCACCTATAAAAATTATGAAATCAAAAGCTGCAATAAATATAGAAATGATGAGGTTAAAGGGTACTTCAAAAATAATTCCGATGACAAAAGGGCATGTCATTAAGATGCATTTATGATAGAACAACAACGGTGCAATCATAGTGAGATTGGAGATGGGAATTGATTTATTATAATCTAACGCCATCAGACAATTACGTACTGACAATTCATACACCATCCCCCATAGGACAACCCCGCTTTCGAACCTCGATAACGTTTTTTTGACTTGTTGGTGTCGTTTTTCTTCTTCAAATGAAATAATATGTAAATATATGTGGAATCAGGTAACGACTATCACAGAGTCAGGAGCAGCTATCGCTACTACCTAACTGATCCTCAGCGATTCACCCTGAGAGGCAGAGAGAGTCTAGGGTCCCCGCCCCGATACGGGAAGGCAGTCTTCTTTCTGCTCTTTCGAGGGACACTTGGCCTTGTAGAGCCGGAGAGCCCAGGGGTGTCTCGCGTAGCGACTCGCGTGTGCCTTATTCTGAGATGGTTCACAGTTTGATGTTTATCATTGATTATCGTGTGTTCGAGGAGGGGGAGATACCCCTCCAATATATATAAATAAACAAGAACTGGAAAGTTCTATATTTTTGTGATCTCCAAAGTCACAAATACATGTATAGTATAGGTCGCTAAGCTCGGAGCCGCCATCGCACCGACCGCAATGGCTTCTTTTCCTTTGGAAATCAGCTAAAAAATTAGAGCCTTTTTCCATAAAATTTAAAGAAAAAAGAGGCCAAATCGTAACGACCTAATTTGTTATAATTAAACATTTCTCTCGAGATAACCTGCACATTTTGAAGTTACGTAAATGGGACTTTTATGTTTTCCAAGCGCCTTTGTTTAAATAAGGTTCGACTTATTCGTTATAAAGGGAACCGTTTTTCCTGAAAAGGGAGGTCCCAAGTTCGATATGCATGATTGACTATTTACCGTCAAAACCCGGAGGCGGACGCATAATTTCGGCTTGATTAAAACATAACAAGGAATAATCGAAATTGCAATCTAAACTCTTTTTAAAGATTCGATTATGCTCGGGGCGATGAAGGCATCAAGAATTTTTAATTGGGGAAAATCAAAAAATTTTCAATTTGAACCCTTTTTTTCCTCGAAAAATAAATCAATTCTTCACATCACTGAAGGAACAAGATGATGGAACGAATGGATTCGTGATTGACATTTTTTTGATAAGGAATAATTTTTAAGGTTTTTCCGGGAAAACAATTTTGCACGTCCGTTGATGCCTGATTGGGCGATTAATTAAAAATGAAAGGTGGTCTGGTAGTGCCGATTTCAGATACTTGTTTTTCACCCTATAAATGGTCAAAAACCACATTTTGGGTGAAATCGAAAAATGGAAATTTTCAAGTCTAAAAAGTGAAGAAGGGTTCCCCCTTGGGTGACGTCGAAAAAAATGTTTATATATCCCGGAACCTACTTCAGAATCTTGTTTTTCACCCTAAAAATGGTCAAAAACCACATTTTGGGTGAAATCGAAAAGTGGGAATTTTCAGGTCTATAAAGTGAAAAAGGGTCACCCCTTTGGTTAGGTCAAAAAAAAAGTTTATATATCCCGGAACCGACTTCAGATTCTTGTTTTTCACCCTATAAACGGTCAAAAAACCACATTTTGGATAAAATCAAAAATGAAAATTTTCAGGTCTAAAAAGTGAAGAAGGGTCCCCCCCTTGGGTGAGGTCGAAAAAAATGTTTCTATATCCCGAAACCGACTTCAGATTCTTGTTTTTCACCCTATAAATGGTCAAAAACCACATTTTGGGTGAAATCGAAAAGTGGAAATTTTCAGGTCTATAAAGTGAAAAAATCCGCTAAAAGGGTCCCCCCTTTGGTTAGGTCAAAAAAAAGTTTATACATCCCGGAACCGACTTCAGAGTCTTGTTTTTCACCCTAAAAATGGTCAAAAAACACATTTTGGGTGAAACCAATGAGTATTTGATGTTGTGGAGAGGTCTGCAGTGCCCCGAATTTTCAGAGATGTTCGAGTATGGGGTTGGATAGGTAGTTCACTTTTCGACCAAAAAAAGGAGAACCAAAAAAGGAACTCCACACGCCGGACCAGCAAGACTTCCCAGCGTAAATGGATTAGTACGTTTTATTTTATTTTTTTATTTAAATACATTTGATTACATAAAGTTAAAATCATTTCGAATGTCACACCCTATCAAGAAGCATTCATCATAGTGAATTCGATAGACGTTTCACGTGCTTATACACGCTTCTTTTCCTCTACTTTGGAACGTCAAAAATTACGTCTATCAAAATTAATGTTTATATGAATGATTGCATAATTTAAAGGGGAGGAAAAATAAAAGAGAAAGAAATGAAAAAGCATTTCAGAAGCCTTAAACATTCAAAGGTCTATTCAATATATTAAATTGTTTATTACGTGCCTATTTCGAGGTTGGAAAAGAAAGGAGAAGGCGAACATTTTTTGGTAAATAAAATTAAGTTTTCCTTATTCCGCTACATCATCTGGATACTTGTCTGGAGATGCCGCGGCGAGAACTTCCTCAGAAATCCTCCCACCAGCCTCCCCTAAATCCCCCAATAAAACAATAGATAAGCCCAAACCTTTCCCTTGTTATACAATCTGGCAACACTGAAAAGTAGCCCAATTTTTGAAAAACTTCCAATATGGCAACACTGTAAAACTAGCCCACTTTGTGATAAATGGCAACAGGGGCGGACTGGGACCTTAGGGTGTGGGTGGGTTTTCAATTAAGGTTGACAAAAATTAGGCATTTATAAATGTTGATTATGATTTATGAGGTTTTTTTTGGACGAAAATTAGGCTTTGTAAATGTTGATTTTGAGGTTTTTGTATGAAAATTAGGCTTCATAAATGTTGATTTCGTGGTTTTTTGACCAAAATTGGGCTTTAGGTACAAATTTTGAGGTTTTCCACGAAAATTTGGCTTCATAAATGTTAATTTTGAGGTTTTTTGACCAAAATTAGGCTTTAAAAATATTGATTTTGAGGTTTTTGACGAATATTTGGCTTTTTAAATGTTGATTTCGAGGTTTTTCACGAAAATTTGGCGTAATGGGGCAATTTGTAATAAATAGTTGTAGTGGAAGAGGTCCCCCCAACTTCCCAGTTCCTCCCACCACCTCTCCTAGCGCCCTCGACCTCCCATTACCTCTCCTACTCTCCTCAGTCCTCGACCCTCCCCTCAACTTATGTACCATGTAATCTGTATTTTCGTTTATGATTGGGGTCATGTCTAGTCTATCGGGACAGATCGTTAGAGTCCCCCCGGCGACTCACTTTTGAACTTGGTTGGTTTTTTATGATTGGTTTTTGCTATTTACAGACTTAAACCTTAAATAACCTTAATTGTATAGCGAATTTCAAAAATCCCCTCTGAATCCTGTGACATTTTCAAGGTAAGAAAGATTTTGGTCATTCGGACCCTACCACTACGTTACCAATTCTAAAAGATCAACTACTTATTTCAAAAATCGACTATTTCCAAGGAATAGTAACTTCATTCACACAAAAACTTCCTTTTTTCAGGAATTTTATACATAATCCAATAAGCCAAATTTTGACAAAAGGTTTGTCATGAAATGAGCAAAACTTACATTCTTCAGGGGGTTGTCCTCAAAGAAAAATATCCAATAATTTCACATAAAAATAGGTAAAAAGTTTATTCGTAATTTGTATTTTGGAACCAGGTTATAACCATGAAATAACCTTACCAAAACAAAAGGGCGCCAACTGATAACAAATCATAACACTGACAAGATATTTGCTTATTTTTGTTATGTTCCTCGTCACCGGTTTTAATGAATTCGGTCAACTTGATGAACTTTTGGACGAAAAAACGTCGAAAAATTACCTGACAGAGTTCGTCCCTTGTTTTTGTAGTAATTTCCAAGACTTTTGCTTTAGTTGGAGTAGCCTTGTAATCATAAAAAGTAACTTCATCTGTGTTTTTCTGCATATTTTTAAGGTTTTATCTTTTAGAAAACGGTTTGTCTATAAGTGGATTTTTAAATGGAGAAATTGTCAAATCTAAAAGGCTTGAATTGCCTTTCGATCAAAAAGTTATTCAGGTATAAATTGTGATTACAATTATTGTATTCACAGTCTGTTTGTGATTACTGGTTGTAATCCTTTGTTTGTGACTACAGGTTGTGAATCACAATTGTAATCATCATTATGAATATTATCACGAACTCAAATTATGATTACAGTAATTGTAATTATGATTCTTTTAAACAACAGGTATCAGCATCCAGAGAAAGGTGGTTGTTGATAACAGAAGATAACGAATGCTGGGAGTTTGCAAATAACAAATGGCGAACTTTGACTCATATGTTTCCTCAAGAATCATGCGATGAGAGAGCGAAAGTCCGTAAAATTTTGTGCGGGAGCACTTTGACTATCGGAATCACTGACAATGGCATCGTTTATAATATTCCGAACGTTTTAAACTTCAAAGAAACTCGAATAATTGATGTGGCATGCGGTTTCGAACATGGTGTCGCTTTGGGCGAAGATGGACGAGTCTTCACTTGGGGGTCTGGAACGTAAGATTCTTTTCTTTAAAGAAATTTCTATTATTTTGTCAGGAGAGGTCAATTAGGGTCAGGAAATTTGGAAAGTAGCGAAGAACCGATTCTGATAGAAGAACTTATTGGGATCAAAGTGATTAAAATTAGCGCTGGAGGATGGCATTCAGCCGTTTTGAGCGAATCTGGCGACGTTTATACCTGGGGATGGAATAAACAGGGTCAGCTAGGTCATCCTTGTATAAATAGTAAGTACCAAAAATTCCCAAAACTGAGTTGGTGTCAACCCTGATAAACTCTACTCATGATTTTTTTCCAGGTAAAGTTTGGGAAGGAAAAGTTGGCGTTCTTGCATTACCCCGTGTCGTCGACTTTCCCCAAGGACTAGATGTAAATGTCGAATCTATATCTTGTGGAACCACTCATACTGTCGTAAAATTAGGTAGGTTGATTTAAAAATGACGTTTTTAGACATTTTTCTCTTGTTCCAGATAATGGAGAAGTTTGGGGCTGTGGATGGAACAGATGGGGCCAATTGGGACTAAATAAAACCAAATTTAGAGACACGATGACCAAATTGGAAGTCCCCGATGACCTCAAAGTTGTCCAAGTTTACTGCGGAGCATGGAACACAATTTTACGCTGTGATAAAAAAATCAAGTGATACAAACGTATATTTCAAAAATAAAAATTTCTCCTCATAAATTTAAAAATTTGCTGGCAAGAGCGAGAACTGGAGATCCGGTCGCAGGGTCTGGTACGTTGCCCATGGTTGGGGCGATGTCGAGATGGGTGTAGCGAAGCGGTTTGTCCGAATCTAGCCCATGCTTGTCTAAACCTGATGACAGCATAAGGAAAGCTGCGGGGCCTTGATGACCTCTGGCAGGAGGCGACGGTTTACTCGGACACTGAAGAACATCTTCACCTTCCGCGGTAGCTGATCAAAATGATATTGAATCCAAAATAAAACATTTATATTACCTTTGTGCTTTGAAAAGTCTTCTCTTCTCACAATACTGACTTCAAGCATATCACCAATTTCTTCACCAACAGCCTGCAAGTTGTATGCAAATCCAGTTTTTCTAGCAGGAGCGTTATCCATTCCAATCTAAAGAAGACAATGAACCTGCTGAATATAAATTGATGACTTACAGTGTAACCACGTCCGACAGTCCGAGTAGCATGCCCTGTGAGAGTAGCGATGGTGAAAAGATGAGGATTTTTCTCATTAAGAGCCATTTCTTTAGCGTGGCATAAAACGTCGGCCATGATCATACGACCTTCAGCGTCAGTGTTTTCTACTCTGACTGTGACACCAGCCCTCGCCTTGATAATTTCATCGGCAACGTAGCTGTTTTCGCCGCATGAATTCCTAACCATGCTCATCATCCCGACCACTTTAAGATGAGGCGGTTTCAACAAGCTGATGACTTTCATGAAACCGGCGACTGCCGCAGCACCGCATTTGTCCCTTGACATGCCCAGCATGATTCCGTTCGTTTTGATATCGGCGCCACCAGTGTCATAAGTCACTCCTTTTCCAACAATCAAAAGGGTTTCTTGAACATTCGAACCCTCATACGTCAAATACATAATTCTTCCTTTATGCCTTTCAATAACTAAAAAAAAATCATCATACTAATAATTAAAAAAAAATATATATATATATATATCCCCAGGTTTGGAATGACCTACATTTTCGTGATCAGGAGATCGTCCTGATTACGAATATATAAGCCGAAAGCCGCCGTGAGGCCGACCCCAATAGCCTGCTTTCCTCCGGAAATCCGCTAAAATTTTACGTACCACTGGCAGCCCTATTGACGGCAGCGAATAAAGGGTAATCTTTAGCAAAAACACCTTCATCTGTTATAACCTCCAATTTGATGCCTGAACTTGCAGGAAATGCATTACGAACGTATTCTTCAACTTTGGGCGGGCACATTCGCTCAGGATCAGGTCCTCCGATATCTCTAGCTACTATCCTACAAATCGAGTCCAAAATTCGGAAAAAGTTGACAAAAAAGAAAATTACCTTCCAATTTCAAGGATTTTCGCAGTCTCGACAAGTTTGTCAAGAGTCGAAGCATCGTCCGACCAGACTCCGAGTGTCTTGGCTTTGGGATATTCTTCAGGACAAAACTCACGATGTTGAAGACCCTAAAAAAAGGTTTTTATCTTATAAATAAATATTTTAAAAATTTACCATGTAAAGACCCTCCAAAACTCCTAAAAGCGTAACAAGACGCGTTTTCGGAAAACGATTGTTGTGTACGAGAGCCAACAATGGTTTCGTCACGCCGCTTTTCAGAGCTCTGAAATATTTTTAAATTATTTTTTTCTTTCATAATTGAAAAAACCTTTGGATTCCTTTTTTGGCAGCTTCGCCAAAGCTTCGGACATCGTGGTAATCGGAGTTTAACTTCCCAGTAGGGGAGTAGATGAGCCTTCTGGACGGAAGGTTGGTCTTAAGAACAGAAACCGTTTCATGGATGAGAGAATCAATCTAAAAATATAAAAAATGAACAAAAAATTAAAATTATACAGAAATATACATACGCCTGCAGCTTCTTTTATACAAGTTCTGATAGCTTCGGGTATTGTTTCTTCTTTGCAGCCCTCGGATACAAAAATTATTCCATCATAGCCGCCACTTGAAATATCCTTTACAGGAATCAGTCTAAAAATACAAAAATGTTAATTATCTGTGGATTTAAGGGTTCCTACTGGAAGATTCTCCCAGAAGGACTCTAAGTCCTGGGGAGATCAGAGGAACTTAAAACGGATATTGAGTTTTCTCAGGTACCTTTCAAGTGATCAACTTGAAATTTTTAGGGTTTTTTCTTATTATATTAAATAAGAATTCCCCAGAAAGCAGAGAAAATGCAATTTCTTAATACCCCTAAAGTCAAAATTTGAGTATGAGTGGAGACTCAAACCAAAAAGGACAAAAGTGATACTCTCAGCTACCTTAAACTGAGTGAAATTGCTAGAGTTCTTCAATTTTTTTTTACGAAAAAATACTTAAAATTTCAAGTCAAACGCAATTTTTTTTAATATGCTTTTTTTTTTTTTAAACTTCATTATTATATAAATGATAATTTGTCTAACTTATGAAGGTATCTCTTTACTCTTCAGAGATAAAAGTAATAAATCATTAAAGTCAAATACAATAGATAATTTTAAAAAAAAAATTGTTTCAAAAATTTTCCATAGAAAACCAAAATTGAAAGGTTGTCTGGAGTAAATGCATGATGGTCAATATCGAAATGCATGATTGGTAACATTCAAATGAGAGGAGGTTGAAGATTTGGGGGGAAATATCGAAATGCATGATGGGGGTAGATGTCAAAATGCATGATTTGGGGGGATTCTGTGTATCGAAAGTCAGGCTCGGGCTGGCCCGAGAGGGGTGGGTGAACAGAACCCCCGAGAATACATAGAGGCGGCGCACCCCCAGGGTCAGTTTTGCTCAGTGGCTCCCAAACCGGGGGGCGCAAGCCAGTCTCCCCAGGGGATGGGGGGGGTGTGGGAAAGCTCAAGATATTTTTTTTTTTTTGCAAATATCCCCAAAAATTCGTGAAAAACCTCAAAATCAACATTTGTAAAGCCCAATTTTGGTTTAAAAAAACAAAAAAAAAAAACCTCGAAATCAACATTTATGAAGCCTAATTTTCGTCCAAAAATCTCGAAATCAACATTTAAAAAGCCTAATTTTCGTAAAAAACCTCAAAATCAACATTTGTAAAGCCCAATTTTGGTTAAAACCTCGAAATCAACATATTTTATGAAGCCTAATTTTCGTACAAAAACCTCAAAATCAACATTTAAAAAGCCAAATTTTCGTGAAAAACCTCAAAATCAACATTAATTGTAAAGCCTAATTTTCGTCCAAAAATCACGAAATCAATATTTAAATTGACAATTTTTTGTCAAAAACCTCAAAATCAACATTTAAATGCCCAACTTTCGTCAAAAAACCTCAAAATCAACTTTAAATTGACAATTTTTGACAAAACCTCAAAATCAACATTTAAATGCCTAATTTTCGTCAAAAAAAAAACCTAAAAATCAACTTTAAATTGACAATTCATGGTAATAAGAGCAAATTTTTTTGTCAAAAAATCTCAAAATCAACGTTTTAAGTGCAATTTCTTTTGTCAAAAACCTCAAAATCAACATTTTAAAACCCAAATTTCATCCAAAAACCTCAAAATTAACATTCAAAACTTTGGGGGGGGGGGCAAAGGATTTAATTTGTTTATAAGGGGGTCGCACTGAGAAAAAGTTTGGGAACCTCTGGTTTTGCTGAATATATTTTTCTCAGAGCCAATTTTCTGTGTCCCCTTAACTGAAAACCCACCCACACCTTAAGGTCCCTTAAGGTGCATGATGGGGGGACAGAGTTGGGCAAAATGTAATTTGAATTACAATGTATTTCATATAGTATTTCAATAAAAAGTAATTTCACCTACAATGTAATTCAATTACATTTTGCCCAACTCTGTTTTAGTAATGAATGATTGGGGGAAATATCTAAATGCATGAAGGGGAAAAATATCGAAAAGCTAATGACCAAAATTTGCTAGCATATTGCATTTCTAGTAACCACTTTGGAACAATTTTGCTTAAATTTATCATTCAATGGATTTGCAATAAATAATTAGTACAAAAAAATTCAAGATAAGCCACTTACTCTGTATCCATGGTTACAGATAATTCTTGAATTAATTTATGTTAAATGGGGCAGTCTTTGTTGAACACTGCACTAGTCAGAATGAAAATTCAAATTTGAGAAATAAAAATATTTGAAGGGCAAGGTTATCTTTGTGGAGCGTGGAAGGTGGCGGTGCGCCCAAGAACTAAAAGAATTCAAACTTCCAAGAGCTCAAAAGGAAAATTTGCAGACAGGAAAAAAAAATTATTGAGTGCAAATTCCACAAAAGACAAAAGGAAAATTAAATTTTCGCTTTTTAGCGATTTTCGGCAAAATCAGGAGGGTGTTTTTGGTTTTAGATTCGAATATCTTGAAAAAGAGATGATTTAGTGCCGGACTTTTGGTTAATTTAAAATGGTCCAGCCGTTCTCGAGATATTGAGGCTTAGAGTTTAAAAACGTAACTTCTTGATTTTTAAACTCTCAAAAATGGTTGTTGTTGTTGAACCCAGGAGCGGACTGGCCCGGGGGAGGGGGACAGATAAATTTTTGTCAAAAACCTCAAAATCAACATATATGAAGCCTAATTTTCGTCCAGAAACCTCAAAATCAACATTTAAAAAGCCAAATATTCGTTAAAAACCTCAAAATCAACATTTTCAAAGCCTAATTTTTGTCAAAAAACCTCAAAATCAACATTAATGAAGCCAAATTTTCATACAAAAACCTCAAAATCAACTTATAAAGAGCCTAATTTTCGTACAAAAACCTCAAAATCAACATTTTTAAAGTCTATTTTTTGTCCAAAAACCTCGACATCAACATTTTAAAGCCTAATTTTCGTCCAAAAAAACCTCATAAATCATAATCAACATTTATAAATGCCTATTTTTCGTCAAAAACCCTCAAAATCAACTTTAGATTGACTATTTTTTGTCCAAAACCTCGAAATCATGGTTCTAAGAGCAAATTTTTTTGTTAAAAAATCTCAAAATCAACGTTTTAAGTGCAATTTCGTTTGTCAAAAACCTCGAAATCAACATTTTAAACCCTTTTCTTCACTTTCAAACACCTCTTGAAAATTTTAGGTTTGAGGTTTTTCATTTGGGGGCGCACTGTGGAAAAGTTTGGGAATCTCTGTTTCTGCTGAATAAATTTTTCTTTGAGCCAATCTTCTGCGCCCCCTTAACTGAAAACCCACCCACACCCTAAGGTCCCAGTCCGCCCATGGTTGAGCCAGACCACTTTAGATAGAAAAAGGCCAAAAAGAAGTGAATCTACAAAATCGGTTCAGTCGTTCTTGAAATAATGGTTTAAAGTTGCAAAAAAGTAACAATTCAGCTTGATATGTCAGTATCTTGTAATCGTTCTAATTTCTAATATAGATAAATGAAAAAAAATTTCCTTTTTCATAGTTTTCCTTCAAATAACATCTGGCAACACTGTCAACAGAAAGGCAACGCTGTTTGTTATCATTCTTATCAGTTATCTTCCTCATTACTTTTCCTTTGGCAGATCGGCATTGATAAGAAGTGATAACAAACATAAACGTTGAAAGAATCGTCATTTTATTAAGATGGCGTAAGAAAAGTTAAAAATCAACTCCCAGATTCCATTTTAAGGAATTTTTTTTACAGATTGGAGTATTCGGTCATTGCTGTCGATTCGATCGCCAGTTCTGAATTCGACGGTTTGATCTTCATCTCGCATGGATGTAAAGAAGAAAGTATTCCAGAAGAGATTAAAAACGCCATTAAAGTTGCTGCAGGTGTAAGTTTTCGTCATGAATCTCCCGCAAGTTTAAATTTATGATTTTTAGATTGATTCTCTGATTCATGATACAGTGTCTGTTGTGCCTGTTGGTTTGCCGGCGGGTCGCATAATTTATTCTCCGACTGGAAATTTGAATACCGATTACAGCGATGTCCGCAGTTATGGCGAAGCTGGGAAAAAAGCCATTGTTCGGTAAATTGATCCTTAATAAAGTACACCCCTCCCTGCAAAAACCCTTCTACAGCAAGCCTGCCGCCTGTTGTTATGGGTGGTTTGACTGGATTTGGCTTTTTTGGTGGTTTGGGTGATTTTGACGGTTTAGGCCAAGGATACTAAAAACCGGGTGTTTAGTTTTAGTCCAGTCAATCTAAGCCTGGGGTTAAAAAAAAAAAGGTATTTTGTTTTTCTACGGAAATTTGTAGGGGTAGGTCCCCCGTTTAACCACAAAAAAATGAGTCCCGCGGCAGCAGGACTAAAGAGGTAGATTTCTTTCAGATGGTTAGATCTAGAACTTTCTATAATTCGAAGAAAAAAAAAAAATCATCTGTTTCCCGGTAAAAATTCAAAAATTTTCTTTTTTACCTCAATTCAACTCTATTGCACCCAGCTGATCCAAACCAACTTTAAATCTTTCTAATCCATCCCCTTAACATCACATTCAAGTTTGAAAGCGATTGAATGAACGGTTTAGGAGATACCTAGTTTAGGCCCTAAGTAAAGTACCAAAACCGCTGGTCCGATTTCAGCCGTTAACGAACTCATAAATTCTATTAGTTTAAAAGCCCTAAATACCGAATTTCATGGTCGTCAAGTAAAAATTACTCAAGTTATCGTGCGAATATATATATATATATATATATATACATATATATATATATATATAAACTTTTGAGATGAGGGTGGTTTTGGGGTCCAGGGGGTCTGAAATGAAAACCTATCACAAAAATTTTTGATTCTGAGACTACTGCCCCCATTGCAATAGGTAGATTTTCTGAAAGAAATCTACCTAAAAGTCCCCTACCGAAACCCGTAGGGAAAAGTGTCTAGAGCGTTTTTAAGGTTAATTTCCGTAGATAAACAAAATACCTTATTTATTTTTTTTATTTGCCCTTTTCGGGCTTAGATTGACTGGACTAACAAGCGCTAGACTTTTCTCATTAGTCATTATGTTCATTCCCCATTTAGTCATTTTTTTTTTGTAATTTTCAGAGCTCTCAAGTCCGGTGTCAAAAGTCCATTGCTTGTGCTCGTCCAGAGCCCTCGTTTTCCCAAAAACCAACTCGTCACTTTGTTGGGAGTCCTCGAAGGGCTTTACGTGGTTTGTATTTCATTCAAAAAAGGAGGAAAAAATTTTGATTCCATTTTAGAATCTTCAGCACAAAGAAACCTGCCCTGAGGTCTCACCGAAAGTTAAAAAATTAGGTGTTTGGTCGGACAACCTTTCTTCTCTTCCTCAGTTGATTAAACAAGCCGTCACACTCGAAACTGGACGGTAATTTGACTCAAAAGCAATTTTTTAAATTTAAATTTAACAGTTCAATCGCTCGGGATATTGGAGGTCCCGATCCCGAACGTATGTGCCCTCCTAAAGTTGAAGAATATGTCAACAATGTTTTTCAAGGGACTGAAATCAAAATTGAAGTTATTAGCGACGAGAAAAGAATCGAGAATGAATATCCTCTTTTTTGTGCTGTTAACCGTGCTGCATCAGGTAAAAAATATAGCTGAAATGTACAAAAAATTTGTGTTTTTTTAGTTATCGAGAGGCATAAAGGTCGCATTATTTATCTAACTTATGAAGGCGAGAAAGTAGAGCAGACTTTATTCATTGTTGGAAAAGGTGTGACTTATGATACAGGAGGCGCTGATGTCAAAGCTGCCGTCGCCATGGCGGGGATGAGCCGAGACAAATGCGGTGCTGCTGCTGTCGCCGGTTTTATGAAAGTAAGCTTCCTCTTTGAATCTCAATTAAAAATTTTTAAAAGATTTTAAGCGTGGTAAAACCTCCAAATCTCAAAGTCGTCGGTATTATGAATATGGTAAGAAATTCCATCGGTGAAAATTGTTACGTCGCCGATGAAATTATAAAAGCGAGAAGTGGAGCAAAAGTTCGAGTCGTCAACACAGATGCTGAAGGAAGATTTATAATGGCAGATGCACTTTGTCATGTAATTTTTGTAATTATATTAGGAATACAATAACTTCCAAATTTTATAGGCCAAAGAAATGGCACTAAAAAGTGTAAATCCGCACATTTTTACTATCGCCACTCTAACCTATCACGTTATGCGGTCATACGGAAAAGGTTATACGGTAATAAATGCAAAAAATCAAGAAAAAAAAATTAATTTTATTTTTCAAGGGTGTGATGGATAATGGACCAGCTAAAAAAACAAGATTTGCTTATCAGTTGCAATCACTGGGCGATGAAATCGGAGAACCGTTGGAAGTCAGCGTTTTAAGGCGTGAGGATTATTCTAATTATAGAGGTAATTTATTTTAATTATTCATTTTTCTATTATATAAGTTTTTAGCTCAAGAAGAGGGTGTCGATGTGGTCCAAAGTGTGCAGAAGCCGCCTTTCTCTCGAGGTCATCAAGGAGCTTGTGCCTTTTTAAATCTAGCTTCTGGTCTCGACAAATATGGAATCGATTCCGAAAACCCTTTGCTTTACACCCATTTAGACATTTTGGGTGCGATGGGCGAAGTCCCCGATATACCGAATGCCGTCCCTATTCTTGCTCTTGCTAGCAAATTTATTCAAATTTAAATACTCTTTCGAACAAAATACATCATTTTTACTGTATTGATATATTTTTTGATAATTTGTTTGAGTAAACAATTTAAAATTGTTTTTTTATGACAACCACTCAACCCTTTTCCCACTTAAAATTTGGTCCAAAATGTGATTCTTGAGGTTTTTTAGGTGCATAATATTAATTTATTTGATTAAAAATCTATATTACACAAATTAAAGCCTAAAATAATGAAAACTAGACAATAATACAATATTTACATAATTTTTTTATACACTTAAATGAGCAAATTTATCAGTTCCTAAAAAAATATTGGCAAAAAGAGTCTTATCCTCTTTTGAATTTGATTAGTAAAATGCTAAGTACAGAAAGGATGAGAATCCATATGCCAGTGGCAATGTATCCTTGATAGACTGCCGGCCTGTGAATGTCCCAACCACGGGCGAGCATCGACCTTAAAGATTCAGTCGAAAGAGTCAACGGAAGGATAAAGCTGACACCTCGGAGGAGATGATGCATCCCTTCGACCGGCCAGATGATACC
Source organism: Orius laevigatus (assembly GCA_018703685.1). NCBI lineage: Eukaryota > Metazoa > Arthropoda > Insecta > Hemiptera > Anthocoridae > Orius > Orius laevigatus. The sequence continues at coordinate 45,892 of JAGWEN010000390.1, read as the reverse complement.
GCAGAGCATGACAAAAGGAAGGAAACTTCCCAGCGATAAATACGTCGCATTTCTTTCACTGCTTGTCACACATGAAACTACAAAACCTAAAAAAAAATTCAGTTTTTATACCTTTTTATTTCTTTTAGTACCATAACACATTCCACAGATGCCGCACAATACGGTGAGAACTGTCACCCAAAAAAAGCTTCCATTGTTGGTCACATCAAACACGTACAATGAAAGCACGAGGACAATAGTAGTCTGAATAACCATGACAATAAATTGTGTAATAAAGTGAGAGCTCAATATTTCCAACCCCGTAATGCCTGAAAAACATTTTTATAAAATTAACACGGCTTTGAAATTTTCAATTTTTGTTTTACCAGAAACTAAGCATCTTTCGAACATCCCTTCACTTTTTTCAAAAAGAATTGTCACCGATGTTACAGCAACAGCGAGGAAGAAGACGACCCTGAAAAATTCAAATTAAAAAAAGTCCTTAACCTAAGAGGTTATAACCTCCTCAAGATTAAAATGGACTTACGTGAGCATAATTCCGGGGGCGGCAAAGTTAGTAAAATTTGGAACCTCCTCTCCATAAATTGGATCATAGAACTAACAAAATATTAATTTATATTATTTTATGATTAATATTACTTTGACAGGGCTGTCGACAGATTTGAGAGGTACATCGCAGCTTTTGGCCATATCCAAAGCGAAATCCCTCATCGAATATAAGAAGTCTCTCTCAAGCATAAATGCGATTTGTTGATCTAAAAATTAGTTTAAATTTAAAATTTATAATAATTTAAAATTTTACTTGATTCGTCCAGTCTTATGATGACTTCGCTTCCATCCAGGACTGTATCGTTGGCATCTTTTCCTTGTTCGACTTTGTCCCAGACGTTTTGCGAAAATTGTGGTGGAATATCAATGGAAGCCCATGCTTTGCCTTTTTTAACCGCATAATTTGCATCTTCTATGTTGTCGTAAGGTATCTAAAAAGAATTTTTTAATTTTTTTTTCTTTTTTCATTTTATATCTTACTAGTTTATGATTGCGGCCATTTAGATGATGAAGATATCGACAAGAAAGGCCTTCTACCACACATGACTTGTTATACATGCAGTCGATCACTCCAGGATTTTCGCGGTTGACGATAGCCAATGGAAGTCCTGTCGGGTCATGACCGATTGATAAACAGAATATCCCGATTTGCAATGTAGGCATCAAAAATATAAAACACATAGCACTAAAAAATCGTTAAACTTGAACTTTCATTCGTTTTTATGACATACCCGACGTTTCTCAGCAGCCAAAGAAGATTTTTCCAAACAAGGGCCTTCATGTGATTCCCTTTGTAGATTGTAAAAATATCCTTCCATGAAAATCTCACTTCTTCTTCTGGAGGGAGAGGGTCAGCCTGGAATAATTTGTTTAAAAAATTCGTTTTTTATGATAAACTTACATAAACAGGTTGCTGAGTAGGCACGTTGACATTACTCATGCTCATATTGTCACCGAATTCTCCACTGATTTCAGATTGGCTTTCAAAAGCTTCATTTGCCACCCCGATGTTTGTCTCTCTCAATTCCTGAAAAAGTTACATAACCTTAAAGCCTTAACCTAAACTTGTGATTGCAGCGCAATCTAGTGGAAATTTCTAAAATTTACTTTTTTGCTCCATTTTTTTCAGACTCTATATTTTCGCAAAGAATACTTACCGGAATAGCTGGAGCGTTTGCTGCAACAACATCGCTTATAATGCTACTTCTCCTTCTTTTGAATCGATTCTGGACGATGCTGAGTTTGAGGAATGCATCTTCCAGTGATTCTGAATGATATCTTCTTAGTAACTCAGCAGGAGATTCTTCGGCAAGGAATCTTCCTCCTCTCATCAATCCGATCTTGAAGAAAAATTTTTGTATTAATTTTTTTTTTCTTTCTTTTTACTCACAGTGGTTGCTTGTTTGGTCTCGTCGATGTAATGAGTGGTTATTATTATGGTCGTCCCTTTCAAAGTGGTCAACTCGACCAAGTAATCCCATACACTAAAATTAAATTGAAGATTTCAGTCATAAAATTCACAATAACCCTAGTGGCGGCATATAGTCCAACCTAAGCCTGGGAGCGGAAAAAAGAAGGTATTTCGTTTCTCTGCGGGAATGTGTAGGGGTTGGTCCCCTGGTTAGCGGAAAAAAAAAATTTTCGCCAATATCTCGAAAACCGTAGGTCGTAGGCGAAAAAATTCCATGCACAAAATTAAAGCTTATTAAATTTTCTACAATTTTGAACAAAACAGATTTTTTGTAGGACCAAACGTATCTGAGCTATGAGGCGACAAAAAAACTGGATTTTCAAGTTTGACCTCTGAGGGAGGGAAAACTTCATTTAATCAAAAAGTTTATTTCGTAAAAGTTGTAGAGAATCTAATTATCACCGAATCTAATTATAAAAACCGCACTCAAAAAGCAATTAACGATCAATAGGCAAGATAGGGGGTAAATAACAAAAAATCGCCTTTAAACCGCTTCTGAAGACAAACGGCACGGGTTTCAGTTTTCCTTGGAACTTATAGAAAATGGTTTTTGGCATCATGCTTATTCCTATTGGTCTGAGGAGGATAGAGGAGGTGATGGGTGAATGGTGGGGTAGGAGGTTAGTATTTCGTATTTTGGATAGGTTTGTAGAGCCCAGAATTGTTGAGAAAGTTCGAGTTCCTCCATAACACAATTTTTGAAGGAACAAGCGTTATAAAGCTACGAGGATGCCAAAAAAACCCTAGCAATGATGAGTATGCAAAACCCCGTCAGAATATTTCATAACCTGACCACGATAACAGGTGATACGTTATCATTGGGTTCTAAACGAATCTAATCTTTTGAAGATTTTTCCCTCAAAACCATCAGTTATAATAACGAAAACTTTGATTTGGTACACCATAAACTTGGGAAATCCTAAAAATTTATTCAGGGTCGCAAAAAGTAGCCACCTTTGTCTAAGAATTGGGTCCACGCCGACAGTTGGTTCGTCCAAAATCAAAAGTTCTGGCTCATGTAAAAAGGTGGCAGCCATCGAAACCCTTCTCTGCTGTCCTCCACTAAAAAATTCCATTAATTAATAGTTTTTAGAATATTTATTCGTAAACAAACCTGAGTGATTTGACAAATCTGTCCCTGTCAGGGAGGGCCAATAGATTGAGTAAAAAGTCTGTCCTGATTTCGATATCTTTCGTCTTCATCCCGGCAATCCAGCCGAAATACATCATCGTTTCTAAAATCGTGAATTCTCCGTACAAGGCTAATTCCTAAAATGACAAAAATTGACGGTTTTTTAAAAATAAAAAGGGTGAAGTTACTTGTGGCATGTAGCCGATCCTTGGTCCAGGGACTCCGCTCCCTCGGCTTCCGGGACGACCTCCTAAGACCCAAATTTCGCCGGAGTTTAAACTCCTCCGTCCCACGATGCAGCTCAAAAGGGTCGTCTTACCGCATCCTGAAGCACCCAGAAGGCCATATCTGAAGTGGAATTATTAAGACGGAAAGTTTAATGCTGGATAGTTACATGACGCCTTTGGGTACAGTCATGCTTAAGTTGTCGAGGATGATATGCTGATTGTTCTTCGGGCCGTAGGTCTTTCTAGCACGCCTTACGCAAACGGCGTTTTGCCTTCGTGTCCATACCGTACTCTGCTGTGTGAGAAGCTGTTTCGGCCTTGGCCTAGGTAACGATCCTTCTTTAAAGGACATTCTGAAACCATAAAAACCCAAAATTAGCTCCTACTTGCACAACATTGTCCATCTCTTTCTGTGTGCTCTCAAAGCTGGATCACCAATCTGGCTAAAAACGCTATATTCCAGGATCAATACTTTCATATCAGGTAAAATTTTTAGCCAGAATATCCTCAAAGCGAATAAGAATGTCGATTTGCTGACTATTTATCCGCTCAAAACTGGGTAAAACATGCATATTTTCATCCTAAATGACCTAAAATTAGGTAAATCTAGATGAAAATTGAACATTCTCAAATCTGTCTAAAAACTTCTGATTTCCTTGCCATATCCCCTCAAACCTAGATCCTAAATCTTGCAATAAAATCGCCGAATTCCAGTCTGAATACCTTCAAATCTGGTGAAAAACGGCCTTTTTAGGTAAATTTTTTTGGATATGTCTAGGTATCAAAATCTCAATAAAAATTCTAATTTGACGTCTATGTGGCATGCTGAATACTCCTAAATCTGTGTACAAACATCGATTTCCTTGCAATGTACCCCAAAACGTGGATCTTTTCCTTTAATTCTTTCCCTGAATATAGGGGCGGACTGGGAACTTAGGGTGTGGGTGGGTTTTCAGTTAAGAGGGCGCCGCAGAAAATTTTGACAGAAAATTGGCTCTCAGAAAACTATATTCAGCAAAAACAGAGGTTCCCAATCTTTTTCACAGTTTTAAACAAATTAAAACCTTTGCCCATGATTTGGAGGTTTTTGACAAAAAATTGCCAATTTACAGTTGATTTTGAGGTTTTTTGACGAAAATTAGGCATCATAAATGTTTATTTTAAGGTTTTTTTTTTACTAAAATTAGGTTTTACAAATGTTGATTTTGAGGTTTTTGACGAAAATTTGGCTTTTTAAATGTTGATTTTGAGGTTTTTGTAAGAAAATTAGGCTTCATAAATGATGATTTCGATTGTTTTGTTTAACCAAAATTGGGCTTTGCAAATGTTGATTTTGAGGTTTTTGAAGAAAATTTGGCTTGTTGATTTCGAGGTTTTTTTTTTGGACCAAAATTAGGCTTTTTAAATGTTGATTTTGAGGTTTTTGTAAGAAAATAAAATTAGGCTTCATAAATGTTGGTTTTGAGGTTTTCGACGAAAATTAGGCTTTTAAATGTTGATTTTGAGGGTTTTTTAAACCAAAATTGGGCTTTACACATGTTGATTTTGAGGTTTTTCACGAAAATTTGGCTTTATAAATGTTGATTTTGAGGATTTTTGACGAAAATTAGGACTCATAAATGTTGAGTTTGAGGTTTTTTGACGAAAATTAAGCTTTACAAATGTTGATTTTTAGGTTTTTCACAAATTTTTGGGGATATTTGCACAAAAAAAAAAAATCTTGAGCTTTCCCACACCCCCTGGGGACAGCTTACTCCCCCCAGTTTGGGAGCCTGAGCAAAAATAACGCTTTAAAACCTGACCCGGGGGTTCTGTCCACCCCCACCCCACGGGCCAGTCCGCCCCTGCCGGAATACCATAAAATCCAGGCAAATACTGATTATTTAGCAAAATACCCTCAAATCTGAGTAACAAAGCTAATTCTGCGTGAAAACGGCAATTCCTGAAATTGGATTAAAAATAGATAAAGTCCGACATTTTCTGCAACTATATTTAGCGACTTAAATGGTGCAGTTGAAAAAAAAAATTAGAATCCTTTCCTGCCAATTCTATTGTGCCTTTTTAGAACAAAACTGTGACTTTTCTATATTAGTTTCAGGTCAAAGAAAAAGGAAAAAAAAAATTATGTGCATTTTTCTTCAAGGGCGCGTGGAATATGCCGTTTAAACGAGTAAACACGCAAAGGCAATTGCCGACTCTGAGATAAACGGTCTGCTCGATCATCGAAGAGCCCCCGCGGGACGGAAGGCGGGAGTGAAAGTCGCTCGCACGTCTCATTTGTTCAGCTTGGACGTTTCGATTTGGATTACTCGCGGCCGGCCAGTTCGGTCCTTCACCTAGATCTAGACCTGCCTTAAGTAGGCGGTCCGACAAGTCAAGAGGCCTATCTAATGGCAATCTGTCATCATTTCCCAACTCATGCAAGGTCCAAAACGTGTAGAAGTGACCATGGTCAGTTTTCTCGAATTTTTCAAAAGCCAAACGTCAGTCAAAAACTTCAAAAAAAGAGGTCAAACGCGATAAATCAAAACTATCTACGCCTCCCTTATTGATCTGGCTAGTTAACAGTAAAAATTTTCTCTGGTGGCTTTATAGTCCAGTCAATCTTACATTGAACATGGAAAAAATTGGGGACTTTTTGAAACTTTTACAGTTTGTTCGGGGCTAAGGTGGGATGACTCTCTTAATTTTTCAAACTCGAGAAACCTGTGCTAACCTCAGGAGGGGCGAAAAACCAAGCTGATTTTCGGTTTTTTGCCTATAAGTCCTAAACTAAGCGTTTTATGACAAAACACACTCTATTCAATATTGTAGGGCATACAATTTCCAACAATTTATAATTTAATAAATTTTCCCGTAACCTTACTGCTTATCGAGATACGCCCTATCAAAGTTTGAGATTTAAAAAAACAAAAACAGATGGTTTTGGCCCTCTAATAGGTTCAATTAGTCCAATTAGGCGTCTGATGGGTCAGTTCTATGGTTATTGATCATAAATTTCGTCATGCTGGAACACCTGGGTGGAGGGGAGAGCAGAGACCAACCTCCTTTTTTTTTTTTTTTCGCTTTTTTCTTTCTTTCTCCTTTCAACTTTCGTTCTTGAACCTTAATAAATATTGGTAAGTAGTTAAGGTCATAGAATACCATGAAAAATCGTTTGATTTCCACTTTAGTAAGCTTTACGGGAGAACTACAAGTCCTAGCAAGTCCGGATTAGTCTCATTTTAAAGGTTATTTAATTGCTAAGGACGAATACTAAGAGTCAAATTTCGCTATCGTTTATGGTTTGGAAGTGATAAGGCTTTGAACTTTGAAAAAATGGCCAATATTTTCACAATTTTCACAACATTTTCACAATATTTTCACAACCTTTTAAAGATGGCGGCCGATTTTAAGGGTGCCAAAATGGATAAAATTTAAAATACTAATTTTTGGGTCATATCTGACATAAGAAGACATAAAAATCATCGTCAGCAATTTGAAAGTGGTTGAGAAGGGGTGGCAGACGGCCAGTGTCAGGCTGACGGTGGTTTGATTTCCACTTTAGTCAGGTTTACGGGAGAACGCCAAGTCCTAGCAAGTCCGTATGTGACTCATTTTAAAGGTAATTTAATTAATAAGGACGAATACTAAGAGTCAAATTTCGCTATCGTTTATGGTTTGGAAGTGGTAAGGCTTTGAACTTTGAAAAAATGGCCCATGTTTTCACATTGTGTCATACATTTAGTGGTGCTACGGGAGAACGCTGAGTCCTAGCAAGTCCGGATTGGTCTCATTTTAAAGGTAATTGAATTACTATGGGCGGATACTAAGAGTCAAATTTCGCTATCTTAAGTCCCCAATTTCTTCCAGAAGACCCCCTTTTTATTGCTCTGGCGACTTAAACCCCCACCCATCTCTCATCACCTCCACTACCATCCTAAACCCTCCCACACCTCCCCCACATCTGACTACCTCCCCTAACCTCCCTTCGTTACCACTTGGCAGGTCAATTAGACCCTACGGGGTCTCCTTGACCCCTTCTCAAAATCGTGGATTTCCTGGTTATACAATAACTTTCATTTTGAGAAAGTTAATTGCTCGCACGCCAAAGCTACTCGTCCAAACGAGACCAGACCAGGCTCATTTTTGAGATACTTTATAGCAGAATGTTGTACAAGTTGTCTGTTTTCCTTTTCTAAAATAGCTTTAGCTCCAGATCCAAAAATATCAATCGAAAAATTGAAATGAAGTTCTTTTCTTATGGCATTGAAGTCTCCCAGGACTCAATTAATTCTCATTTCAACTCGAATCTTTGAGCCATAAAAAACGTCAATCATTTGAGAATAATTCATTTCCAATTATCGTCAAACGATTATCAACATTAGCATAAATAAGGATGATTAATGTACACTTGAAATAATGAAATTATTATTGTTTTCTTTTTTCTTAACTTCATGACCTTACGAAAGACGCTGAAATGACAAAACGATTCAAGACGAAAATAAACAAGAGTTTAATAAGTCAAGGCTCTACAACCTTGGGATCAACAAACTCCGGATATTAACGATTTCTAGTGGAAAAGTTAGCCCATTATCATAATTCATAGGATTAAAGGTTTTTAAACGAGAAAATGAGTTGGCGTTTTTATGGAATAGTGGGACTCGGGTCAATAGTTTGATTTCTAGTCTTTCCATTACTTTTACTTGTTTGGATGATTCATGAAATTGTCGTAACAAACTGGACGTTGTAATAGTCCACATTTTTACACCGACAATGCAGCTTTTCAACAATTTTTAAGAATTTTTAGCCAGATTTAGAACTCAACATATCAGCAGTATTACAACAGGTTTTGGTTTTAGACTTGAAAAAAGAGTTTTTTTTTCACAGGTTTGCGGGTTTTAAGGAAAGTGATTGCCATTTTTATCCAGATTTGAGGATTTTGATGAACGGGATTAGCGTTTTTAAACACATTTGAGGGTTTTCAGTGAGCAAATTTACGTTTTTTTTACCCAGATTTATTCTGAAAAATCACATTTTATTATACATTTGCCATGAATTGGCTTTTTACCCAGATTTGAGACAGAACATTGTGGTTTTAGGGTATTTAGTCATAAAATTCATGTTTTTACGCAGATTACAAAGTTTTATTTTTAAAACTAATAACGAGAAATTTTTTTTGCTATACATATATGATACATTCAGCGAGGAATTGGTGTTTTTACCCAATTTGAGGGTACTCAGCCAGAAAATAAATGTTTTTATACAGATTTGAGGGTTTTGGCGTTTTTAACCAAGTGTTTAGGTAGAGAATTATCGTCGTTTTTACTAAGATTTGAGGGTATTCGTCCAGAAAATGAATTTTTTTAGACATATTTGAGGGTATTTAATCAACAAATTTAAGTTTTTACCCAGATTTTCAAGTTTTTTATTTTTTTTATTTTATTTTATCAAATTTGAGACTTCTTATTTAGTCAGCAAATCGACATGTTTTCCCGTGATTCAAAGTTTCCCTAGATTTTGATAGATTTGCCAAAGAAGGCAATCAGGCACAGAATTGCCATTTTTACCTAAACATCAGGTTTTTGACTATTGATGTTTTTAATCAGATTTCGGGGACACTCAGGCAGGAAATCGATGGTTTTACCCAGATTTGAGGGTATCCAGCCAGGCGATCTACATTTTTACCCAGATGCCCAAATTTTCAAACCTAAAAGTGATGTTTTTATCGTTATTGATACTATTGTATTAACCTTTTGAACCCCTGCACTTTAGTGTTGAAATAACAGGAAATTTATAAAGCTTTTTTCCAATTAATATAAAAATATACAGTGTACACTGTACATAAATTGAGCGCATGTAAGAAAAAAACTTAAATCCATCCATAATTCATGCAGTGGGAAAAACACCCTGTGTTTAAAACTGAAGGTCGTGGAGAATTTATGGCAATAGAAGAATCATAATTAAAAAGAAAGAATTTATAATTAAAGATGCGCGGTATTTCCCATTTGAAGACAAGTGAAGAAATAAAAAAATTCCATAGAGACAGGACAGGGACTCAAAGTACAAAATCGTGAATGTTCAAAAGTGAGATTCGTCAGATCATTTTTTTTCGTAATAACAGTGATTTGAGCTCATAAAATCTATGACAGCCATTTCATCCGTTTTGTGGTCCTTTTTTCATACACGGTCCAGTTATTTTATGTGAGGAAAAAATAGTTTTCTTATTACGTAATTCAATAGAGATTAAGCAACCCTTGTAAACACGCATGGAATTGGGCTAATGGATTCACTAGAAGATCACGGTTCAGAAACGTAGATTTTATTAATTTTACAAGGTTTCCTATTCTTAAAAATCATAATTTATATGAGAAAAATATTTCGATTTCCGCCGTCCTTTGCCAACGACCTCGCTCCTGTTCCATTTTATTATTTTCTCTCGTATATTTCCAAGAGAAAGCCAAAGAAAATATTCATAAAAATTACATATTTTTGAAATATTGATGATTTTCGTCCTCGTCGTTTTAAAAAATTCAGAGGACATAGTAATTTTGTCCAAGGAAAACTTTTTTTCTTTGAATTTTTCAAAGCTTTCACTATTTGCGATCACGTTTCCTTAATTGGATTGAACTAGAAACGATTATTTAATAGTTTTACGCTTCTGCTTATGCAAGAAAGAGAAGAGAAATCGCGAGGAAAATCTTTAAATTCGCAATTCAAGGAGACCAAATTGGGCTATCCAAGGGTGACAATTAGAGCACAATTTTTATAAGGAGGTTTCCTTTATCTAAGGAGAAGGCTTGCCATATTAAAATTCCCTTTTTCGATTTTAGGAGTCGCCGGCCATGGAGGTATAATGTCTTCTCATACGTTTTATAAGCTCAATGCCACTAATAGCCGATTAATTTTCGAATCCTTAATGACTAATGGATGTTTTTCAACACTTTTAAGCAAGGACGAGACGATTAGATATTTGACAATCGGCTCTCTCAGTTACAATAGACGGTCCTCGCCTTGTAAAAAATTCAGAGAATCAAATTAGCCAAGAATGGACAAAAAAAGTGTAAAATGAAATCATCCGAACGCTCCTTTCCATTGAAAAAAAAACACCCAAAGTTATGAAATTCCGGAAAGCCCGATTCGCTCATATATTAACAGTAAATCCTGTCTCGTTTTTTAGGTTACAAGTTGAAATAAATTAGGAATTATAGTTGAATGTAGCACTTAGGTCACAGGTTAAAGTTCATGAAATCCAGTTGGACAAAATTTTCCTCTACTTAGCGCTTTAAATCTATTTTTAGACAGTTTTTACGTAAATTATGGGCTATGAACGGTTTGTTTTGCAATTAGCTTAAAAATAAAATTTTAATTGACTTTAATGTTTGAAAGGAAAAGTTTAGTGCATAAAACGAGTGATTTTAATTTCTATACATAAAAGGCTGGTTTGTAATCGTAGGTAATAAGAGATAATGACAGGTGTTCTCGAAAGGTCTGAAGAGTGACCTTCTCCCAGTTGACGAGATATAAAAATAATGCTGAACATCAATTTGTTTGTAAATTTAGAGATTAAATCTGCCCTGAATACAAGGGTGTAAAATATTTTATTTATGTCCTTGGGTTTTAAATCCAACGGAAACATTCATTTTTCCATGAAATCTGACTAAATTTGAGGATGTTGGATACATTATCTCTAGATAATTAGGCCTATTAGGTCCAAAAAAGTAGCCCAGTTTACGATAAATTACAAAAGCTGGCAACAATGTTTGAGGGTGTAAATCCAGGAAATTGGCCTCTTTAGCCAGATTTGAGGGTATGAAGCAAGGAAATTGGCTTATTAAACCAGATTTGAGGATTTACAGCCAGGGTCAACTTTGTGGGATATAAGATACCAACTTTGTTGGATTCCAACGTTGCCAGATTAGGCCCAACAAAGTCGCCCTATTAACGATAAATCACAAACACTGGCAACAATGTTTGAGGGTGTAAATCCAGGAAATTGGCCTCTTTAGCCAGATTTGAGGGTTTACAGCCAGAATATTGGACTCTTCAGCCAGAATTAAGGGTATACCGCCTAGAAATTGGCATTCTCAATCAAATTTGAGGGTGTACAGCCAGAAAACTGGAATCTTTAGCAAGATTGGAGGGTATACAGCCAGAAAATTAGACTTTTTGGCCAGAATTGAGAGTATGCAGGAAATTGAGATTTTCAAACAGATTTCTTTGTGTAAAGCTGGGGAATTGGACTCTTAAGACAAAGAGATTTTACAGTCAGAAAATCATAGCTTAAAATGATACGTGCCACATAGTAGACCTATAAAAATAACTAACTAATCTGAAACTATAAAAGCGGTTTTTTTTCAAAGGAAATAACCGAAACCGGTCTACATTTTGACGACCTTCGAGTTCTAAAACTCAGCGATTTTCTAGACTATTAAAAAAATTTAAATTAATTAATTTTTACATTACAAAGCAATTGATACAATACATTTTTAAGTGTTCCCTGATTGCAGTCAAATTGGAGTTTTTTTTCTTCTTTTTTTTCTCTATTATTATAAATAAATAAATTATAATGAACTATAAGGAAAAAAATAAATAATAATATTTTGAATATTGATTTCCATGAGTCATGACTTGACAGATGAAGAGATGATTAGGAGAAAATTAGAACAAAATTGGCATTTGTGTAACTATAATTTTTAAATGGAAAAAACATGAGTAACAGGATAAACGTGTTTGTAAAATAATTCAAAATATTCTTACTCAATGGCCAAAAGGCAATAATGTGCCCCCTCCGAAGGCCATGGCTCTCCCCAAACGGTAAATTAACTAAATAAAAAAACGTTTAAATCTAAAATATATTCATGAAAACCCAGGGTTTAATATCAAGTCTGAACCTGAGTCGATAGACCTTAAAAAATTCCACGAGGACGTTTGACGTCACCTGTTTAATTAATTTATTAGCAGGCTCGACGAGATTTTTTTTTACAAAAAATTACTTATTGACGTCAGTTTGGAATCCCCCATTCTGAACTTCCATAACTTTAAGTCAACCTAAAAATTGCTTAGTAAAAACACGCCTAAATACATAATAAAGATTTACGGTTTAACCCCTTTCTTTTATTCTGGATTATGCAATTTGAGGACAATAGTCGAAGAGAATGCCACACAAAAAATAATTTTTTTTTCTTTCGATTATGTAGCCAAATTTTCTTCACCTCAAAATTAAAGATTTAAGAGTCAAATTTTCGTCATGTCATAAACCTCAAAACCAACGTTTAAAGAGACAATTTTTCTTCATTCATGAATCACCTTAAAATCAACGTTTTAAGTGCTATTTTTCGTCACAAACCTTAAAATCAACATTTTAAGAGCCAATTTTTCGTAAAAACCAACGTTTTATGAGCCAAATTAAAAATCTTAAAATCAGCATTTATGATGCCAAATTTTCTAAAACCTTTAACGAGGTCCCTTTAACTCGATTTTTGATCCTTTTTGAGCACTAGGGGCTGGTTTAGCTTGAATTTTGATCCTTTTTGGACATTTGAGGCCCTTCTTAGCTAGGTTTTTGATCTTTTTTGGACACAAGGGGCCCCTTTAACTAGGATATGGTTCTTTGTGACGAAAAGTGCCCTTTTTAGCTTGATTTATAATCTTTTCTAGACACTAGGGGCGCTTTTAGCTTGAATTTTGATACTTTTTGGACACTGGGGATCTTTTTTAGCTAGGTTTTTGATATTTTTTAGAAACTAGGGGGCCTTTTAGCTTGAATTTTTATCTTGTTTGGACACTAGAGGCCCTTTAACTCGATTTTTGATCCTTTTTGATCACCAGGAGCTGGTTTAGCTTGAATTTTGATCCTTTTTAGACATTTGAGGCCCTTCTTAGCTAAGTTTTTGATATTGTTGTCCGCCTATGGAAGGCTCAAAGTATAAAGTCTAAAAAATTTAACAACCTGAGAACGGCTGGACCGATTTACATTTATCAATATTTTTAGAACTCCGTTTTTAATCAATTATATAAACAATAAGGATAGTGGCCTTCAAAATTCGATTGTTTTTACGTAAAGAATGAAAATTCGATTTTGCGGTTTTGGTTGTTTATGAAAATTTTGGTAAAAAGTAAAAACTTCAAACTTTAATCAAAAACTCCCTTTAATCATTTCGATGGACTAAATTTTTCCCACAATTTTTTTTTCACAAATGTCGATTTTTCAGGGTTGCTAAATTTGATTCCCAATCATTTTGATGTTGTTTTCGAGTGAAATTTAGTTTTTGAGATATTTGGAGGAAATTGTAAAAATTAAGCAATTTTCTAATAAATTAATTTTTGAGTGGTTAAAATTTTGTACTCACTTGAATTAAATGTTGGTAAAGTTGTCCACTTAAAATTATAATTCGATAAAATTCGCGAATTTAGAATAAGAGCTTGAACCACTCCTCGGTCTTCACGGCATCTGCGGCCTAACAAGAATTACGATATTGGTAGAGCGCCGAACGCGGAATGAGCCATGTCCTATGTGGGATGTAGTTTACTACGCTGAAAGAAGACATATACCGCACGCGATCGTTTATTAGAGCTTGGTAACAGAGTGCCTTATTACTTTTTGAAATCGTGACCGTTTACAGTGAGATTTATTCTATTTATATCCAACAATCATTGAAAATAAGAAGTTGTATTAAAACAATCGTGTAGTTCTGTATATTTGATATGTTTGTCGACTGTGCCGCTTGTATTTTCGTCTTATATTTCATTTACTGGATTTGGAATTTGATGAATTTAAACTTCTAGAGCACAGAAGAGCAAATTCCTGATTCGTGTTGTGTGTTTTTAGTGCAAGCTACGTATGTGATTGAGCAGGGGCGGACTGACCCGCAGCAACCACCCGCGCCACCCCGGGTCAGTTTTTTTTTAAGCGTTATTTTTGCTCAGTGGCACCCAAACTGGGGGGCGTAAGCTGTCCCCAGGGAGGGTGTGGGAAAACTCAAGACTTTTTTTTTGTGTGCAAATATCCCCAAAAATTCGTCAAAAACCTCAAAATCAACATTTAAAAAGCTTAATTTTGGTTTTAAAAAAAACCTCGAAATCAACATTTATGATGCCTAATTTTCGTTCAAAAACCTCAAAGTCAACATTCACAAAGCCTAATTTTCGTCAAAAAACCTCAAAATCAACTTTAAATTGACAATGTTTCGTCAAAAACCTCCAAATCATGGTTGTAAGACCAATTTTTCTCAAAAAATCTCAAAATCAACGTTTTAAGTGCAATTTTTTTTGTCGAAAACCTCAAAATCGACATTTAAAAAGCCTAATTTTCGTCAAAAAAACCTCGAAATCAACATTTATGATGCCTAATTTTCGTCCAAAAACCTCAAAATCAACTTTAAATTGACAATTTTTTGTCCAAAACCTCGAAATTATGATTGTAAGAGCAAATTTTTTTGTCAAAAATCTCAAATCAACGTTTTAAGTGCAATTTCTTTAGTCAAAAACCTCAAAATCGACATTTTAAACCCCAAATTTCATCCAAAAACCTCCAAGTTAACATTCAAAACTTTAGGATTTAATTTGATTAAAAGGGGGGCGCACTGTGAAAAAGTTTGGGAACCTCTGTTTTTCCCTAATATATTTTTCTAAAAGCCAATTTTTTGTTAAAATCCCCCCCCCCATCCGGGCGCCCCATTAACTGAAAACCCTCCCACACCCTAAGGTCCCAGTCCGCCCCCGTGATTGAGACCAGCTTGAGGGTATTTTCCTGGAGGAACTTTTTCAATCCCATGCGAAAAACCCAAATTTTGATATTTTCGGCTCTCACAACAAAGCTATTCGTCCAATCAAGACCAGACCAAGCTTTTTCCAGTCTGTCAAATTGTAGGGATAAAACTTGGCTGAGTGGTTTTCAGATGTTTGTAGACTTTAGAGTGGCGTTATAACCACGATTTTTGTGGTTTTGGACGTTATACTGGCGTTTTTGGCAGGATTTAGAAGTTTATAGTTATAATCATGATTTGAGTGGTTTTAGAGGTTAAACTGGTGTTTTTGACAAAATGGCAGTGGTTTACAGACATTATAACCACAATTTAAAGGTTAAAATTGGCACTTTTGACACGATGTCAGGGGACTTTTTTTGACGATTAACGGTCAATTTAAGCACGATACCAGTTGTTTATGACGAAAACCTAGCATTAATAACACGACTTATGTGGTTTTAGAAGTTACAGGTCGATTAGTTAAGTTTTATTCCACTATGAGGCGTACTGAATAATGCAAATCCTCTGAAAAAGGTGAAAAAACGAGTTGATTCATAAAAAAACTGACCATTCCCACAACCATCCTGATTACAAAAACCTGAACTGCATGCAAATTTAGTTTCGACTGCATTCCATCGTTTTAAATCAGATATCACCCTGATGAGGATTAATTTTTTTCCTCTCTTTTATTAACTTTTTTCTATTTTTTAAAGGATTCTTTTTTCAAGATCAAACAGACAATGAATGTTTATAAAATTTATTTACAAGAAATTAAAATAAATTCAAAATTATAAAGTAGAATTGTGGGATTTCTTCTTTTTCTTAGGAGTTTGCTTTGTTGCAGACGCTAAAGACTTCCTATCATTTTTATTTTTTGACTGGACTTCCTGAGTTTTATTAGATTTTGGGCCAGTTGACACCTGCTTGGTGCCACTCTTATCAAATTTTGCTTTCTTTTTAGGCGATTCAATGGTTATAGAAGACTTCTGTTCATCTTGTTTTTGAGGGTTCGGATGTTTCTTTTTGGACTTTTGTTGGTCAGGATTTTTTTCATCGATTTTCGGTTTCTGGGCCGTTTTAGGACTTATATTTTGATTTTTCTTGGACTGGTTTTGTTTATTTTTTTGCTGATTCTTCGGTGAAGTAGAATTTTCAGCTCCTTTATTTTTTTGTTTTTTATTTTTATTTTTAAACGATTTTGAAACATTCGGTGTTTTGTTTTCTTGTGACTCATTATTTGTATTTTCCAAAATTTTGCCTCTGTTTTTCCCTCGGCCGTGTTTTGGAGCTTTCACTTTTGGCTTTTTGACTCCATCGTCGCTTTCCTCGGTTTCAACTTCCAATCCATTTTCGTCTTCTTCGTTTTCTTCTTTTGCTTCCCCTTTATTGGGAATTTTGTTTGAAAGCTTCTTCAATTTGGCGACAAAGAAACCATCCATGTTGTGCGTATGTGGGTAGAAACGTCTCGTCATGTTTAAAGAAGGATGAAACCTAAAATTCCTGTAGTTTGTAAACCCTGGAGTGCCAAAATCCAAGCCAGTCTCGACAAGTTTGACGTCCCTGTTCTTCAGAGCAAAATCGACGACCCATTCATTCTCTTCAGGCTAAACAAACATATAAAAACTAAAATTTTGACTAAAACCCTTACCAGAATTGAGCAAGTCGAATATACTATGTAACCTCCTGTAGATGATTTAAAATTGACACAATCGATAGCTTCCAAAATCAATTCTTTTTGCAAAGTGACACATCTTTGGACATCCACTTGATCTTTGTTGATTTTCACACTCGGATCTTTGGATATGACCCCTGTCCCTGTGCAAGGTGCATCAACAAGGACACGATCAAATCCTTTCATGACTTGAGAGAATTTTCGCCCATCATATGAACAAATGACAGAATTGATGACGCCCATACGATGGAAATTACCGACGATGGCTTTCGCTCTTTCTTTGGACGAATCGTTCGCAAATAATACTCCGGTGTTTTTCATAATTGAAGCTGAAATAAAGAATTTATAGATGTTCTTGGTGACCTAATGATTACCTATGTGGGAAGCTTTGCCGCCAGGGGCAGCACATAAGTCGAGGATTTTTTCTCCTTCTTGAGGTGCCAAAGCCATAACGGGGAGCATACTGGAAGCACCTTGGATGATATAATGACCAGCTAAGTATTCAGGAGTGGCACCAACAGGAACAGGCGATGTATAAATGACTAAGCCGACTTTAGACCATTTTCCGACCGGGTCTAAATTGACCCCTCTGGCAATCAAAGCCTGAGCCACATCTCGTCTTCTTGTCTTCAAACTGTTCACACGGATGGTCAACGGCCTCTGAATTTCGGACGCTTCCAAAAAATCCATGAGATCAGTCAGAGGGAACAATTCGATAAATCGGTCGATCAAAAACCGATTGTAGCTGAAGTAATTGCACAAATCGGTCTTGAGGAGTTCCAAATATTCAGCTCGAGATCTACAAAAAATTTAAAATATTGTCAAATTGTTTCCAAAATACCTTTCAGTTTCGCGGAATTTCTTGAAATTTGACAAAACCATTAAATTGTCTTTGATTCTCTGTTCGGTTTCGGGTATCCCAATCGGCTTTTCCAATTCACCTTCTTTTGGAAAACAGAAAATTTCACGATCGGCGATGTTGAGCTGCATTTCTTCTTCAGCTTCTTCTCTGTAATATTGAAAACCGTTATTTTTGTTTAAGGTTTGAGTTAGCTGACCTTTCTTTTTCCTGCTTTTTCTTCAGCTTTCGGGCTGCTTTTTCAACAGGGAGAAGATCTTCTTCGGATTCTTCATCGGAATCATCGCTCTCTTCTTCTTCCGCTTCTTCGTCTTCAGCTTCTTCATCCATTTCTTCTCCATCAGAGATATCGTCTAAAGTACCAACCTACAAACGTTTAAGAAAATGTTGAAAAAGTAGGGAACGTTCAGGCATTTGGCCCCAGGAAAACATTGTGGCATCCTATTGGCCCTATTCAGGCATCAACCATGAGAAATTGGCTTCCTATTGGCCCAAGGGAACAACAGGGAATCCTTAAGGCTTGAGAGTTTCTGGTCTCCTATTGGCACATCAGCTTTTGCCCTCCAATTGGTCCATTGGTAGATATCCGGTCTCCTATTGGCCCTAAAGTTTCAACCAGCTCTACCATGGTAACACCAAACCTGACAGTTGTATTTGACCATGAGACTTAGATAACTCACTTTTAATCCATTTTGCCCTTCAACTTCTTCATCACTCTCCTCTTCATCGGCGCTTCCTTCTTCAGCGACACTTTCATCTTCGTCACCACTTCCTTCATCATCATCGCTTCCTTCATCATCATCACTGTCATCCATCTTCCTTTTTTTCCCTTTAGGTTTCAACCACTCTTTATTATCATCCGTAAAACCCTTTGAAGTTTCGACCTCTTCTTCATCCTCAACTTCTTCAGAATCTTCATCCGAAGTATCCGAATCTACAAGAAATAAATTTTAAAACCGCCAAAAGCTTAATTCTAAAACTCACTATATTCCAGAGCTTTCTTTTTGGCCAACACCTTCCTTTTTGGCTGCTTCTTCTTGTTTTTCAAAAGATCTGCTTTCTTCTGGGCTTGCTTCTCTTTTAATAAGTCTTTCGTTTTTTGCCTTTTGAACGCCCTTTGCTTCTGACGATGAGTGAGAGCTTTGTCTCGTTCATTATCTACAAAATAAGGAAATAAAACGAAATTTTTGAGATCAAAAAAAATACATACCGAGCGGAAAAGGGAATGTAGGATCTTTTTGTTTTTTCGCCTTTTTCCCTGGACCTTTCTTTTCTTTTTTCTCGTCAAATAAAGCCTTACGACCCATCCTGACAATAAAATTATTGGTTTCAAACTTACAATAGTCACAAATATACTAAAAACCACTAAAACTTCAATTCAATTATCAACACGTGGGGAAGCGGGTTTTGATTTGACAGTGTGACCACTACACATAAAATTTCCCTTATTGAAATAATTTGCAGCCGTTTAGGGGCATTTTTCGAAATAAAAAAGGGTTTGCATCTTATTGTCTGGGTTTAGACAAAATTTACCAACCTTGAATGTGGATTACACCCTAATTTTTAGCGCATTTAAAATTCAATGCAATGAAAATTGCCATAGCTTTTCTTTTATTAACTTTTCTTCTCCGAGTCGTAGTTTTCGAGATTATTGAAAAAAAGTATTTTCTATCAGGAATTCCACAGAGATTTCTCAAGATTTGAAGCCAGTCGCTAGACCTGATTTTTGAATTTTTCCACAGATTTTTGTTAAAAAAGGTGTTGCCAACTTTGCTTTCTTAATTTACCTTTTTATTAGGTTGGCTAGCCTACGTTTGTAGATAAACATGTGCAAGGGTGACTCGTGGTGGGGGGGATTCAGTTTAATCATTTTATTTTTTATTTATTTTCCGCCCAGTAGTTCGAGTTTCACGTGTCAAGAATTTTCGTTATTTCGTGTAGCTCTTATGATTTAAATTCAATGTGTTTTTTATTGAAAAAAGTTGTTCAAAAATGAAAAGTGGTGGTAAAATGACTTTTAAGCCGGAGGTGAGTTCGACCCCTTTGAAACGTCGGCGCTCTTTGTCTTTGGTCGACGTTTCCCTTTTAGAAAAGGAGTTTACCAATTTAAAATCCGTTTCTGATGACACTTTGGGAAGCCACGTGTCCATCTTCCGCGATTCTGGATACAACCAAGGGTCCGAGTCGAGTTTGGGATCTGTCAGAGATCAAAAAAGAATTTCCGACTTGGAAGAGGAACTCAAATACAAGCAAATCCTCATCAAAGAGCTTGAAGATTCCAATTATTCGTTGCGTATTAAATTTGCTGAAGCGGAAAATAAAATCACCGAACTGCGGCTGAGATGTGAAGCCCATTGTGGTTGCTGCAAAAGCCATTCGGACCTCAACGATTCCTCGGTTAAAACATCGAGATTTAGCGACGATAAAATCGTTAAAAGAAGACAGATCAACTTTTATGAAAATGAAGACGAGAACTTCCTCAAGGTAAGGAAAAGAGGAAAATTTTTAATTATAAAAAATTCATTCTATGTATATGATATCATTCCATTGGTCTTCTAATATCGAAATGGAAGTATCTAAATGCAGGCATTATAGGAAGCATTAGGTAGGTCGTGTAACTCCACCTTATCTCCCCTACATTACCTACCGTTCATGTATTGCATTAGTTTACCTACCCAGAGGCGGACTGGGACCTTAGGGTGTGGGTGGGTTTTCAGTTAGGGGGGAGCGCAGAAAATTGCTATTTTCTGGAAAACTTAGGAAATAACTTTTTCAATTCTGAAAATTAGGCATTTATAACTGTTGATTTTGAGGTTTTTGACGAAAATTTGGCTTTATAAATGTTGACCGTACAAAAACCCTCCGTGTAAAAAACACCCCGCCTCGCAAAACTCCTTCTTCTTCAGCCGGAAAAAGATATGATATCAACTTTCCCGCCCGCCGATGTGCGAGAGGTCGGTATGATTTAGAGAAATAGGAGAGATGAAGCGCCCTTGCTCCCATTTTCAAAGCTCCCCTTGGCGGCATCGCGAAATACTTGTTTACAGGGTGCATTAGATGGGTAGCTATGCAAATACCTTGATCAGTGATTACTGGTTAGGATTGTGGAACTATTGAATGAAAATACATCATTGGAAGAGGAAAACAGTAAGTTGAATTTTTCACGACTGGTTTTGAAGGTTTCATATGCTGAACAACTAACTTTTGTACATTTGTAACTTTGCACTTTTTGTACTAACTTTGTAAGTGCAATTTCTGTTAAGACGTTAACGTTAGTTCTGGGTAACTTAAGTTAGGAGACGGATGGCAAATGCTCAGGAGCATCTCCTTGCTCAGTAATCACTATTCAGGTGTTATCGTATTTAAAAAGTAATAGTGGAGGAAACCTGCATAAACCATGATAATTGAATTTAAGAATTATGTTATCGATCAATCTGAAAGACTTACTACAGATGCATTATGTGCAGAGGTAACTGATTTCCCTGATAAAAAGTATTTCGCGATGCCGCCAAGGGGAGCTTTGAAAATGGGAGCAAGGGCGCTTCATCTCTCCTATTTCTCTAAATCATACCGACCTCTCGCACATCGGCGGGCGGGAAAGTTGATATCATATCTTTTTCCGGCTGAAGAAGAAGGAGTTTTGCGAGGCGGGGTGTTTTTTACACGGAGGGTTTTTGTACGGATATCACATCTTTTTGTAGTTGAAATTGTAGTTGACTTGGAACGTCCATAAGCAAGAATAGTAACATGTTGTGCTATAATTAAGCTAACTTGAGTAGCATTTAGCAAGACAGAACTGTACGTTCTCACCTACATTTTTGTTAAATTATCGGTAGGTATAGCAGCAACGCTGCAATAAAAATGTTATATTGAATGATTTTAAAAAAAAAATGTTTTTCCTCTTAGTAGGTCTCACTGTACAGTCCTGTCCAGTATCCATCGCGGAGGTAGCCACGCAGCGATCCCCCCGTCTGCCCTGGTACAATATGAGCCAGAAAATTGAACTATTGTACATATTGTAATTGAAATGTAATTATGTTAAATTTATAATGATATATGAAGGTAATAACATATTGAAGCAGAGCAGGCGGGTAAAAGTAGCGGCTTAATATAGCACAGCATTTTAGTTTTAGAGTACATTTATGTACTTTAGAGTACATTTTAGTTTTTTTGGTTCGGCGGATTTTTTAGGATCTTGACAGATTTTTTTATGTTATTTTATGTTTTGCGGTGATGAACCATTATAATTATGGCAATAATCTCAAATTTTAATTCGATTTCAATTTGAACTTTCAAGTGATTTGGGTGGTTTGGGTGTTTTTGGTGATTTGGGTGTTTTTGGTAATTTGGGTGGTTTGAGTGTTTTTGGTAATTTGGGTGGTTTGGGTGTTTTTGGTAATTTGGGTGGTTTGGGTGTTTTTGGTGATTTGGGTGGTTTGGGTGATTTTGGGTGGTTTTGGTGATTTTGGGGTTTTTGGTAATTTGGGTGATTTGGGTGTTTTTGGTAATTTTGGGTGTTTTTGGTGATTTGGGTGGTTTTGGTGATTTGGGGTTTTTTGGTTAATTTGGATGGTTTGGGTGTTTTTGATGATTTGGGTGTTTTTGGTAATTTGGGTGGTTTGGGTGTTGTTTTTGTGATTTGGGTGTGTGGCGGCTCTATTCGCCTTCGCCACTCGTTCAAGCAAAAGCGCCTGCCTCGATTTTCTTTCACTTTTGTACATTTTTAATAAAGAACAGTCTCTCGTTTCCTATTGGCCCCATCATCCCTTCCACTCGTCTAGACTCTCCTCTCATTAGATTGGCCAATACTCATCCCCTCCTTACCATCCAAATTTCCTATATAAGCGGGGCGAGAGACCTCGAATTTAATCAGTCTTTACTAAGACTTTAAACTATCACTATACTTCAAGAAGAAGCCGAAGAAACTTCAAGCGCCTCGCCGGGCTTCGGCCCTCGGCGCTCGCCTTTCTCCGGGCTCGAGACTCGATCGGACCCTCGCTACTTTCTCACGCCGAACCGCTCTCTCGCCCTCCCGGCTTTTACATCGGCTCTAGTTAGCCACCCTGGCCACTTGGCCTCTCACTATTCTCATCGCGTGGTTCTGGACGCTACGCCGGCCCTTTTCAGGACCAGCCCGTATTCCGTTACAACCACCGCGATAGGGTGGTTTGGGTGTTTTTGGTGGTTTGGGTGTTTTTGGTGATTTGGGTGGTTTTGGTGATTTGGGGGTTTTTGGTAATTTGGGTGATTTGGGTGTTTTTGGTAATTTGGGTGGTTTGGGTGTTTTTGGTGATTTGGGGTTTTTTGGTAATTTGGGTGGTTTGGGTGTTTTTGGTGATTTTGGTGGTTTAGGTGTTTTTCGAGTGCCCTAGGAAAGTGAATTTTTTTATTGGTTTGGCGTTTTTCAAGGTCGATGTTTGAGTGCGCAGTAAAAGTTGCGCAGTAGCCCTAAAATTTCAGTTTTTTGGTCATAACTTTTTTTTGCGACCAGCTATCGGGTTAAATCTTTCAAAAGGCACTGGCTAAAATTGAAACGAAGGTCCCTGTAAAATTTCAAGTCGATCGGTGCAGAAGTAGAGGCTGTAGCCCTGGCTAACTGAATAAGGAGAAGGAGAAGAAGAAGAACATGGTAAAGGCCGAAAACCGGGTTTTCAGAGTTCTATATCTCAGCTCCCTGTGAACCGATCGACTTGAAATTTTCAGGGCTTCCTATTATCGTATTAGAGAAGGTCTCTAAAAAATTTCAAGTAAACCGTTCCTCAGGAAGCCGAGATCCAGATACCCGAAAATCGCATCTCGTCACGTCCAGTAAACATACACTTGGTACCGTTTGAACTTTCGGACGGATTTTGCTTGGCGGGGCGGAACGCTACCGCGTTCCTAGATTATGAAGTTTTTGGACGAAAATTAGGCATCATAAATGTTGATTTTGTGGGGTTTTTTGACGAAAATTAGGCTTTACAAATGGTGATTTTTAGGTTTTTGATGAAAATTTGGCTTTTTAAATGTTGATTTTGAGGTTTTTGGACGAAAAAATTTGGGCTTTACCAATGTTGGTTTTGAGGTTTTTCACGAAGATTTGGCTTTATAAATGTTAATTTTGAGCTTTTTTGACGAAAATTAGGCTTTAAAAATGTTGATTTTGAGGTTTTTTGACCAAAATTGGGCTTTACTAATGTTGGTTTTGAGGTTTTTCACGAAGATTTGGCTTTATAAATGTTAATTTTGAGCTTTTTTGACGAAAATTAGGCTTTAAAAATGTTGATTTTGAGGTTTTTTGACCACAATTGGGCTTTACTAATGTTGGTTTTGAGGTTTTTCACGAAGATTTGGCTTTATAAATGTTGATTTTGAGGTTTTTGGTGGAAAATTAGGCTTCATAAATGTTGATTTCGACGTTTTTTGACGAAAGTTAGGCTTTACAAATGTTGTTTTTTAGGTTTTTCAATAAAATTTTGGCTTTTTAAATGTTAATTATGAGGTTTTTTGACGAAAATTAGGCTTTAAAAATGTTGATTTTGAGGTTTTTTGACCAAAATTAGGCTTTACTAATGTTGGTTTTGAGGCTTTTCACGAAGATTTGGCTTTATAAATGTTAATTTTGAGCTTTTTTGACGAAAATTAGGCTTTTTAAATGTTGATTACGAGGTTTTTGGTGGAAAATTAGGCTTCATAAATGTTGATTTCGACGTTTTTTGACGAAAGTTAGGCTTTACAAATGTTGTTTCTTAGGTTTTTCAATAAAATTTTGGCTTTTTAAATGTTAATTATGAGGTTTTTTGACGAAAATTAGGCTTTAAAAATGTTGATTTTGAGGTTTTTTGACCAAAATTAGGCTTTACTAATGTTGGTTTTGAGGCTTTTCACGAAGATTTGGCTTTATAAATGTTAATTTTGAGCTTTTTTGACGAAAATTAGGCTTTTTAAATGTTGATTACGAGGTTTTTGGTGGAAAATTAGGCTTCATAAATGTTGATTTCGACGTTTTTTGACGAAAATTAGGCTTTACAAAGGTTGATTTTGAGGTTTTTCACGTAAATCTTGGCTTTTTAAATGTTGATTTTGAGGTTTTTTGACGAGTTTTTTTGATTTTGAGGCTTCATAAATGTTGATTTCGAGGTTTTGACGAAAATTAGGCTTTACAAATGTTGATTTCGAGGTTCTTCACGAATATTTGGGGATATGTATTTGAAAACTTGAGCTTTAAAACCGTTTAAAGCTCTACCATTTCCAAACTTTTAAAGATGGTGAGGTCGTACTTCTTGGAAAAATTTCCTCAGTAAATTACCTCTGAAATGAGCCTAGTCAGACGGGTGGTTTTCCCGCAAAAAGAAAACAAACCACGTAGGACCAAAAAATTGGATTTTTTGACCTCCGATTATCAAGATCGGATTTCTCGATAACGAAACAACGCATCGACAAAAGTGATGCATTCATTTCGTATAAAATTTTGTCATGTTTAATTTTTAACTAAGTGGTCTTGTCGCTAGGACCCGTGGTTTTCGAGAAATAGGGGGGAAAAACTGAAAACTTTGACTTAAATCTCCCCCCTTGAGCTGTGGGTGAACGGGTCGGGACTATTGATATGTTCACCTTCTCACTGATCCAAGCACACATTTGAAGTCAAACCTTGGGTTCCAAGTTCCGTCCATTTCTTTCTATAATTCTTCGTTGTCTGAAAACTTTTTGCTTAAATTACCTCTTCAAAAATTTTTTGCCGCCTCGTAGCTCGGATACGATTGGTCCCACAAAAAAGCTTATAAAATCTAATTTATAGGAAATTTAATAAGCTTTCTTTTTGTAGTTAACAAGTTTTCGTCTACGACTTACAGTTTTCGAGATATAGGCGAAAAACCACAAAAATTCGCCTAAACGCCTGCTAAAGGACAACATTTCGGTTTAGATGATAGTGTAATAATATTTGTAATAAATCTGATAATCCTGCGCTTCCCGAATCAAAAAATTCAACTTAATGGTCCACTCTGATTTTTGTTGATACTCGATTTGTAATAATTTTTGATTCATGGTCTGCATTCCCTTCTGTTCTAAAAAAGTTTAAAAACCACAAGCTGCATCTCCGAAGGGAAGAACCTATTTTAAATCTTGAGTCAAACAGATGCTTTTAATAACATAGGGAGACCCCCTTTGATATTCTCCCCCATGATACACACAAAAAAAAGAGGAAGAAACCTCTTTCCCTAACTAATGAAATGTGAAAGATTAAAAAAAATTAATTTTAGACTCTTGAGTAAGCATATCCATTTATGAAAGAAAAGTCGAGATAACTTATCGACGATTTATCTTCGAGCTAATTCATCCTCGATAAAACGTCTTAAATATTTGAAAGGAAAAATGCTGGCATATCTGAGACCGTTAACCCTTTATGAAATGTGTCCTGGCAATAATAGAACGAATTTGAATTGTTGAATTACGCTTTGTTGACGATCATGTCCTTGCCAAACTATTAAAAAACACGTCCATATATTATCATTTAAATTATTCTATACGTAATAAATTTATAAGTCACCCTTGTTGAATAACTTCCCATGTATTGAATTAGTTAAGAGCCAATTTTTCGTCAAAAACCTCAAAATCAACATTTGTAAAGCCAAATTTTCGCCCAAAAACATCAAAATCCAGATTTCGAGTGCCACTTTTCGTCAATGACCTCAAAATCAACATTTCAAGTTTTTTTTTCGTCGAAACCTGAAATTAACACTTGAAGAGCCAAATTTTCGCCCAAAAACATCAAATTCCAGATTTTATGAGCCAATTTTGCGGCAAAAACCTCGAACTCAACATTTGTAAAGCCAAATTTTCGCCCTAAAACATCAAAAAAAGCTCCGTGAGTCCGACCCCAATAGCGTGCTTTCTTCTGGAAATCCGCTAAAATCCAGATTTTGTGAGCCATTTTTCGCCAAAAACCTCAACATCAACATTTTAAGAGCCAATTTTTCGTTAAAACCCTCGAAATCAACATTTGTAAAGCCAAATTTTCGCCCAAAAACATCAAAAGCTGTAAGCCTCCGTGAGTCCGACCCCAATAGCCTGCTTTCTTCTGGAAATCCGCTGAAATCCAGATTTTGTGAGCCATTTTTCGCCAAAAACCTAAAAAACAACATTGTAAGAGCCAATTTTTCGCCAAAAACCTAAAAAACAACATTGTAAGAGCCAATTTTTTGCCAAAAACCTCAAATTCTACTGTTTTAAAGCCAATTTTTCGTCAATAACCTCGAGATCAACATTTGTAAAGCCAAATTATCGCCCAAAAACATCAAAATCCAGATTTTGAGTGCCACTTTTCGTCAATAACCCCAAAATCGACATTTAAGGCTATTTTTTGTCGAAAATCTTGAAATTAACACTTGAAGAGCCAAATTTTCGCTCAAAAACATCAAAATCCATATTTTGAGTGCCACTTTTCGTCAATAACGTCAAAATCAACATTTTAAGGCTATTTTTCGTCGAAAACCTTGATTTTGAGGTTATTGACGAAAAATGGCACTTATAATCTAGGTTTTGATATTTTCGACCGAAAATTTGGCTTTACAAATGTTGATTTTGATTTTTTCGACGAAAAATAGCCTTTCAATGTTGATTTTGAGGTTATTAACGAATAGTGGCACTCAAAATCGAGGTTTTAAGAGAAGTTTTACACTTAAATTATTAGTCTGCAATTTGAAAATATCCCCCTGGTTTTGTATGTTTAATTAATTTGAGATAAAAGGAATAGGAAAAAATAGATAGCCTTAGCGGAGTTCAAGGATGTGACACATTTGGCTCCTTGCTTTTCTACCAATGACAAGAATTTTTGTGAAAACATTTCGAGTCTTTTATTTAAATTTTCCATTTTTTTAGGGCGGATTTTAATTTTGAGATATTTTTATATTCTCTTTTGATATTCAAACAAAATTTGAAGGTTCACTTAAGCAGATTTTCAGAAGGAAGTTATTAAGAAAAAATCTGGCTTCTAGGGTGAATCTCATTTAATTTTTTCCCTCCCAGTTCCTCTCCTTCCTACCCTTATTTTCATTTTTCAAGAGGGATGTGGGTTCCTTTTCAGAATATTCATTGTTTTCATTCTTCCTCAAATTCTTCGTTACCTGTGTGGTCTTAAATATTTGCTTTAAATTTTATATTTTTATCATTTCAGGTAAAATGGTGGCAAAATCAAATCGGAGATGGAACGAAATCCCCTGTCCCATCTTACACAAGCGACTACATTAAATCAAAATCAAATTTGGCATCACCTCTGTTGCTCACGACGAGCGAATCACGAGTCTCTACCCCAAGCCTTCCTCAGAGCACCACCACAAGTTCACCAAAGACCAACCGACGATTCAAAGACAAACCTCTCCGACCAAAGTAATTTTTTTTATATTTAAAAAAATAAAATTAAAACATCCATTTTAGGTTTCGACAAAATCAAGACTTATCATCAAGCGATTCCGATGAAAGCAATTCAAAAGACGATCTCAGACTGGATGAACGACTTAGCGGAAAAGATCTCTTTGAATACAGCAAAACTTCAAACTATAATTGTCGGAATCGAAAAGTAAATAAATTGTGTAGGTATTTCACTTCTTTTTAACCATTCATTTCAGTTGGAGATGGAAGAAAGAATAAAAAGTGGCATGAAGAGGATAGTGAAGAAAGGAAAAAACGATTTAGAGCCTTATGATTGTTGGAAAAACTCATTACAGTCAACTATGGAATTACAATCAGTTTCCCAGGTATTGCAAAACTATATTTATTAAAAAGAAATTAAATTCTGTTTCCACTTTGCGTCATGAATTTTAGCCGAAAAGAAAAACCAAATTCAAATGAAGAAAAAAGTAATTTGAAACAAATAAATAATTTCGTTTTTTAATTTATTTATCTTATTATGAAGACTTAATTCAAATGGGAGACGCTAATTAAAATGGGGGACGGGGAGAGGTTTGAATACGGTTTTAATTCACCCATCATGCATTGAAAATTTATATTTAAAATTATCCTTATCATTCATTGATTGCGAATCTAACCTTAAAACCCTAATACAAAAAGCTAAAATTGAAAATGAAATAATTACAGGTCGGAAGTTTAATTTTTGAGACGTAAACATTAATTAGGATTAGAGTAAGTACCTACTGGGAGTGATTTCGCTAACCAATTGTGTGTTGCATTAACCAAAGCTTTCGTCCAAGACTTTTCTAATTTGCCAATTTTGTACTAAAAAAGAAATTTCCCTCCTAATCATCTTTTGATTTCAGAATCCCCTTCTTCAAAAACTCAAAGAGATCAGACTCCATATAGCCGGCAGCTCAAATATAACTAAATTGATCCTTGAACGAAATCAGAATACTTAAGATTGTCGTTATACCACGAAATTAGTAATTTAAGTTGTCGAGTTCCTAAAATTTGGTAATTTAAGTGCCTTAAAAATAGCCTGTGATACTTCAGGTTCAAACGAGTGCATTTTGGCATCTCATAGGTTAATAATGTAAATTTTAATATGTGCCTTATTGTTATATTTTATTATTTTGACATTTTATTTTCAATCCTAGTCAGTAAATTTTTTTTTTCTTGCATAAAAGTAACCTTACAAAAGGTTATAAATGTATAATTCTAAAATTGTGTGGAAAAAAGTGCCTTTTTATGTTGCTCATCAAATAACTTTATTGATTTTCTATAAAAGTGTGTGAATTATTTCATTCATTTGTAGAATCTAGTTTTTTTTACTGATTTAATAAGCAATAAAGGATTTATGTGCATTTTTGTTGAATTTGAGAATAACCTCCCCATATTCCTGTGATGGCTTTTGGAGGTTATGCAGTTTGTAAAGAAAATGAAGGTTCAAAAGTGGTCATCGAAATATCACATGTTTTGAAAATTCGTCTTTATTTCACAACTTGTTAAAAATTATTTTTTGGAGCAAAGTTTGGGGTGTGTTTTTTTGGTGCAATCTTTACAGACTTTTTCATTGTCGGCGATGCACGATTTGAAAGTTTGGGGTTGTTCGAAGTCGATATGTTTTGGTGGTCCTTGAAGTTCGATGGTGAGATCGATGATTCTCTCTGCTTCTCTTATGCCGCTGATTCGTGCCCCATGGAGTGTCCCGAAATGTCCTGGACTTGTGGCCTCGCCGGCGAAAAGCAATATCGGCGGGCCTTCTTCTCCCACTCCTGGGACTGGCGACGCTAAAATGCATTGATGGAGTACACTTGAACCTAAGCCGAGATAGCTTCTTGCTCCTAGGAAATTGAGATCGGACGACCAAGAAGACATCAGGATTTCTTTAGGACACGGTAAAGATCGATCGCCGGACACTTTTCTCAAGAAATTCGTCATCTCTTCTCCCACAAGATTCCGTCCTGCTTGTTCGACCCAAATCGCTTCTTTACCAGCCACAGTCACTTTCAAAATATTCTGCTTCACTGGTAAAGCTTCTATGCTTGTTATCCCTTTAATCCAATCATCGTGATTCATTTTATCTGAAAGACTCCACGCCAATAAAAAGTCGACTTTTTCATTCTTAGCCCAAAACGGTTTCTCATATTCCAAAAATATCTTCGTCACATGGCCAAAACCAATGGAACGGATCGCTTCTAATTTTTCCTCTGGTAAATTCGGCAAAAACATGTAGCCTGCTCCTGCTTTGAGGACGCCAAGAGAGACAGTACAGATGACATAATCGGCCAGAAATTCTTCACCATCGCAACACTTGATTGCTGCCCTTGGACTATCGATTGAAAAAGGAGTAAAACGAACATTCTGAACAGTCCTTCCATATTTGATCTTTTCCTTCGGAATGTCCTTCATTAAAGCACTCACAAGACCCAAAGTCCCCCTTGGTATTCCAGCTTTTCCTCCTGGTATTTCAATATAACTTCCATAATTATTCAACGAAACAAACTGCAAATCTTCTCCTACTCTACAATGGAAAACCTTTAAGGTTAAGTTACGATAACCTAAAAAATAACCTTCCGCGAACTTTATTCAATAATCCGGAAATCACGACTTCCATGCTGTATCTTTCACTATGTGGAACATCTCTCATATATTCTTCAATTTTTAAACTCAAAAATTCTTCAAGGCTGATATCTATTCTGCATTTTGGTCTTGAAAAATAGCCAGAAGCTTCATTCAAAATCTTCTTTATTAAACTGAAAAAGATTAAAATTGCAAAAAAGGTTATAAAAGGTACTTTTTAGCTGCTGTGTTTTCCAAATATGTTTCACCGGCAGTGGTCAAGTAGAAGCGCTTTCTGCAGCATTCCCGGCGGACGAGAAGACACTTGAGGGCTGCCAAATTATAAATTGGGTTCGCCACGCAAGAACCTTCGATCGAATCGGCCCCGAATTCGATCAAACTTTTGCCCAATTTGGTACATCTTATCCTTCCTCCTGCACTAAAAAGGCGGATTAGATTGTTCAATGAAATCAAAAACCTTTTTTTGGCTTCAAGTATTTTGATGTCGGTTATCCCAGCCTTTATAAGTCGTTCTGCAGCCGATATTCCGGCCATTCCAGCCCCGATGATCGCCACAGAAGGAGGCCGAATGTCTGAAGGTAATTTTTTTGTTTTGTCCTTCGCCCTCGTCATTTCGCAGCACGGTACTAAATAATGGCGAGTCCATACTTCGGACTTAGAAGCCGGAAGAATGTCCGTATATGCCAAAGAAACCTTTTTAAACCCCCTCACATTTTTTAAAAAAACTAAATTTAAAATTTTCATTCTTAATTTTGAGATTAAAAATTCAAATGTTTTAAAATCATATTTTATATGAATTCATGGCCACGGGTCATAAAGCCAGCGAATTTTCTTTTATGCTGAACCAGCTCGATGTTCCCTTCAAATGACGACCGATCATGGTCTCCATAGAGCTTCATTACTTTTGTCGCATGGCGCCTTTGAGGTCGGTCGAAATATTGCCTTGGATCCATATAGCAACCTCCTCCACTTGGCATACCATTGAAATGATGTTGAACCTTCTTTTTGACCGAGGAACACTAAAACAAAATTTATTACCGATAGCAACCCAGGCATTTCAACATACCGGACGATCAGGACATGAAACTAAACCACTCATAACTACAAACTATTTAACACATGTTTTGACATCAAAATGCCATAACTACCTCAATTTCCAAAGTCCTCTAGAAAGGTTAATTTATAGGTTAACCAGTATAGGTTATAAAATCAAAATAATACTCCTAAATGGCTATAACTTCCTCAATAACCTAATAGCTTAACAATCATACCATCAAAAACCTAAGTCAAATTAACGTTCTTTTATTGTCAAAACCATTCCTTTAACCTCAAAAATCGATTTAAAGAAGCTACTAGAGAGGGGTGGGTTAGCCAGTATAGGTTATGTTATGAAAAGAATACGATCTTAACTTTAAAAGCCCATAACTTTCACAATTTATAAACAATTTGCCGTTTGAAAGCTCTTTTTTAAGCCCAATAAATTTTTTAGCACTCATAATCTCTCTTCACCCTTAAAAGTCAACCTTCAAACCCACACAACCGTTGAAACAAATGGTTCCCTGGGAAAAATAGCCAAAAAAAACTTGTTTTTAATATCATATGAGTTTCAATTATTTTTATACCATAATTTCATAAACTTTAGGTTTTTTCCTCTTTAAAAATACAATTAGCCAAGGCATGCCGTCCAGGAAATTAATTTTAAATTAAATGGTCTACAGAATGCTTAAAAGTAAGTACGGTCATTTGAGGCAATTTTTAATCCTATTTTAGGTAAAGGATGAACGAAACACAATGTCCACCTCCAGGTTCGCCGAATGAAGCTTGGGACAAGTGTATACGATCTAGCTCATGGATTATTAGTAAAAAAATACAATTATAATTTAAAATTAAATCTTTTTTAAGGTTTTGGAACAATAATAGGGGCTGCAGGAACTGTTCTTTTGGCAGCAAGTAATTTTTTTGGTTTTAAATTTTATTTTATTATTTATTTTCGCAGCCGCGCCTTTATTAGTCGGGACTGGTTTGGGTGTCGCAGTGTCTGTAAATCGATGCAGAAATTTGCTGAGGGAGCAAAACAAAAGAGACGTGAGATTAAAATGTTGAATTAATTTTTTTTGAAATGGATTTTTAGCGTGAATGCGAGGCCATTGGGAAGGGTGGACACTATGGCCCATATTATGGAGAGAATAAAGATAAATATGAAAGTAGAGATGAAAAAGAAAGCGAGGTGACGCCTAAAAGTGATGAAGAGGGTGCAGAAAGTTCGAGGGCTAAGAGAAGTGAAGATTATTATGACGATGAAGGAATGGCTTCGAAGGATGAAGAAAGGATAAGAAAGGAATGCTGTCCTGTTGAAGATAAAGAGGCAGCGCCTCCTCAACATGGGCAAGGGGATGAGTGCATTTGCCCGCCTGGGACGGAAGAAGTAAGGCCAGAAGATAAACCAAAATATTGCGTGCCAAAAGAAGAGCTCAAATGTACATGCCCTCCTCCTCCCCCTCCCCCAATCATATGCACATGCCCTCCCCCTTCCTCAAACGTATGCACATGTCCTTCCCCCTCGGGCGTCAACAAATTAAACGAGCAGAAAATGGAAGGAGGAAAAGCCGAACCATGCGCCAACAAATTAGGCTTTTCATGGCCTCCACTTTTGACTTTCTCCCAAGTAAAAACGAGCGAAGTCCCTCACAATTTAGACGAAGAACCATTTTGTACATGTGACGAATAAAATACTTCAATAAATCTTTATTAAGTGTATCCAGACACACAATTTAACACATTCTATGTACAAAGGAAACAAAAGGCATATCTACAGAAGGGAACCTATTGAAATTTTATGTATTTTTTGTTTGTTTGTTCTAATTTGAGGATAAGTTTATGATGCAATGCTGATGATTCGATTGATTTCTCGTTCGCAGTTTCCATATGCAAGGCCGAATCCAAATCCGGCGCCCATTATCACCGGCCATCTCCGTCCTAGAAAAGATCACATCAAAATGTTTCCATTGTAAAACGTCCGAAAAAGGACCTTTTTCGTAAGAAAGCTACCTAAAAATAATCTGTTGTCTGAAGAAGATTATGGTAGCATTCATAGTATGAGAATTCAGGAAAAAGGGGCGGATCGGGCCGCCGGGCTACCGAGCGATCGAGGTTCTAAGAGTAAATTTTTCGTCGAAAAACTTCGAAATCGAGGTTTTAAGAGTTAATTTTACGTCAAAAAACTTCAAAGTCGAGGTTTTAAGAGTAAATTTTTCGTCAAAAAACTTGGAAATAAAGGTTTTAAGAGTAAATTTTTTCGTCGAAAAACTTCGAAATCGAGGTTTTAAGAGTTAATTTTACGTCAAAAAAACTTCAAAATCGAGGTTCTAAGAGTTAATTTTTCGTCGAAAAACTTCGAAATCGAGGTTTTAAGAGTTAATTTTACGTCAAAAAACTTCAAAGTCGAGGTTTTAAGAGTACATTTTTCGTCAAAATACTTCGAAATCGAGGTTTTAAGAGTTAATTTTTCGTCGACAAAATTCGAAATCGAGGTTCTAAGAGTTAATTTTTCGTCGAAAAACATCGAAATAAAGGTTTTAAGAGTAAATTTTTCGTCGAAAAACTTCGAAATCGAGGTTTTAAGAGTAAATGTTTCGTCGAAAAACTTCGAAACCTAGGTTTTAAGAGTTAATTTTACGTCAAAAAACTTCAAAGTCGAGGTTTTAAGAGTACATTTTTCGTCAAAATACTTCGAAATCGAGGTTTTAAGAGTTAATTTTTCGTCGACAAAATTCGAAATCGAGGTTCTAAGAGTTAATTTTTCGTCGAAAAACATCGAAATAAAGGTTTTAAGAGTAAATTTTTCGTCGAAAAACTTCGAAATCGAGGTTTTAAGAGTAAATGTTTCGTCGAAAAACTTCGAAACCGAGGTTTTAAGAGTTAATTTTACGTCAAAAAACTTCAAAATCGAGGTTTTAAGAGTTAATTTTTCGTCGAAAAACTTCGACATCGAGGTTTCAAGAGTTAATTTTTCGTCAAAAAACTTCGAAATCGAGGTTCTAAGAGTTATTTTTTCGTCGAAAAACTTCGAAATCGAGGTTCTAAGAGTTAATCGAGTGTAGCTGGGGTATTCAATAAGTATTAAAAAAAAAAAAAAAAAATTTAAACGTTGATTCTGAGGTTTTTTGAACAAAATTGGCTCTTAAAACCATGATTTTGGGGTTTCTGACAAAAAATTGTCTCTTTTGAAGTTGATTTGAGGTTTTTTTTTTTAACGGAAATTTGGCTTTTAAATTTCAATTTTGAAGAAAAATTCGCTCTTAAAATGTCAATTTTATGGTTTTTGACGAAAAAAGGGCTCTTAAAACTTTGATTTTGAGGGTTTTTAAAGAAAATTTGGCTCTTATAATGTCGATTTTAAGGTTTTTGATGAAAAATAGCGTTACAATGTGTTCAGAAAGAGAAGAAAAACTAAATTTTTGGGGGATATTTGGGGGAAAAAAGGCCAGTCTAGTGGATGCGCCCAGTGGGCCGAAAACGGCCGATCCGCCCCTGGCAGGAAATGAAGATATTCTAGTACTTTCTGAACTTTTACCCAGTTGGTTAACTCTAGTTCACCGTAAAACACTGGCTATGATCTTTTTTCTGCAGCAAACGTCTAGCATTATAACTTGGTCTAGAGCTGGATAACGCTTCTTTTGGGTTCGAAACGACACAAAAATGGTTTTAATAGACTTACGTTTGAACAAAATTAAAGATGAGACGCCTCCGACGAGCATTCCAGCACCTTCAGAGACATAAATTCATAATGAGATGGTTGAGAAGTGAAAATTGTTGGGACATACCAAATTTGAAAAGGCCATCGGCCAAGCACCTGTCCCACCTTTTGCCCAATTCGTTTTCCGGGAAGATCGGCTTCGCCATTTCTCACTTTTCGAGCGACTAGAGAAAAAAGAAGGACGGGCACGTCGCGATTCGGATTATCGAAAGAAAAAATAATAAACGGAGAGGTTTGAATTTCATACGGTTATAGAGTCAGTGATGTAAAAACGGTCTAGAGTAAGTCCAGGCGGGACTGGGCAGCACGTGCACCGCTTGAAAAACTGCCTCCAGTTAAAAAGGCAGGCCAAGAAGGATATTTTTTGTAGGGAAAATTCCCATAGAGCGTCTCGTTTGTTGAAAACTGCCTAAATTGAGTCATTCCCATTGGAAAACTTCTTTAAAACGTTCTTTTTTACAAGAAAACCGCCGAAATTTTCGAATCTGCATAAAATTGATCCTTTTTTTCCCCTCAAAAATGTCCAAAATATGCCATAAGAGGGTCCTCCAAAATATGAAAAGAAAAGAAAACTATTTTTTTGAACTGTTTTATTTGATTGGAATAATTATCCAGTTGTACCTATAAAATAAAACAATAAAATCAATTTCGCTTAATACTTAGTAAAATCCAAGCAATTTTAGGTACTCGCATCAGATAAAAATTCATAATTTAAAAAAATTAACAATCAATAACAAATAAAAATGGCACAACACATCTCGACGTCTTTCATAACAAATGACTAGGATATTAATTTATAACAAATTATCTAAACAAATAATCGTGCACCACTATTCTTTGAAAAATCGTGAAATTTCAGGTTATAGGAAGGTGGGGTGACTACTGAGAGTAAAAAAAGCGGGGAAATTTTGAGGGCCCAGAATTTTGAGGGAATAGCACATGAATGCTAATAAAGGTAACTTCCACAATTTTTATCACAAATTTTACACAAAAAATTTTTTCGCCAGAAAAAGAAACGGTGCCATCAGACTTATTGTATCTCCCATAGCAGTCAGCGGAGAAAATGACCAGATGAAAAATACTGTAAATATTTTTGAGGTAACAAAATAGAACGTCTCATATAAAATAAAAATTAACAACTAAAATGTCTTTCTTAAAAAACAAATTTTGGCCCAGTCGCCATTTCCTGAAGAGTTTTACGATGTCAAATTGATATGTGACTAATTTGAAAACAAGTTATAAAATAATTAAAAATCGTACAAAAATGAGATAATCGTTTTGGCTATTTTATAGCTACCTAAAGATATTCAAGTTTATAAAATAAACAGGAATGCTGGTAATTTATTGATTTTTAGTCTAGTTTTTGTATCTAAATAGTGCTAAAGAATCGAAAAATGCTAAAGTGCATGACGATTCTAGAACAGGGTGGCCACCACGGGTCTATCAGAGTTTATAACCAGTGATAACAAAGAAACCTACCAACTGGATCTAAACAAGACTTATGGTTCCACAAAGAAAATTTCAGGTTTAACTTTAAAATGATATCCTATTAAAATTTAACGTCTAATTCTGAGTTTTTAAGCTTTGAGGAATATTTTAAGGAATAAATTGGGAGGAAAAAAATGGATTTAAGGCATTTGGACCATTTTACACTTATAGATCCAACTGATTTCTAAAACTGATTTCTCTGATTTTAGGTGGCCACCCCGAAAAAAAATTTAACCGAAGAAAAACAAAAAATCCTAAAAAACTGCGAAATCTAAAACGTTAGCCGAAAATGGAAGTAGTTAATTCTAAAACAGCCGATATTCTTGTTTATTCAATTTTTCATCACTCTTAAAAGGCTTCCGAGAATCTAATTTGAGATCTCGCTTTTCGAAGTGAAGATTATAAAAATCTTTTAAGAAATCTTTCACTTCAATTTTACTTGGCGTTGAAGTCCGGCCAGTAGTTGAGGTAGTAACGATGGGTCGAACCTTCAAAAAGGCGGTCCAGCCAATTCGGCAGACCGTCGAGGAGGTTATCAACGAATAAAACTTCGCCAAATTTACTCGGCTGAAAATTTCAAGTCAAAAACATTATGGAATCGTATTTAAACTTACTGCTTCCTGACGAAGTCCTTGCTCGACATCGGAAAGATCGCTTTCTGAAGTTGATTCGTCAAAACCCATAAAACCTCCAGGAGTCTTAATCGATGATTGGTTGTTCATAATCCGCTTCATTCTCTACCAAATACATCAATAAACTGAACATTTGAATTCTCATAACTTCCCCATTTTATGACCAATTTTATTAATATTTATATCGTTGGAAAGCTATTTTAAGGGACTTTCTAATGGTCTAAATATCAATAAAATCAGACAAAAATTGTGGAAGTTATGGACGTTTATAGACATTGTGGTGCATTGCATGTGTTTAAAAAAACCACAAACTTACAGTTTTTCCCCAATAACTTCCTTCAGGATGTTTAGCATGATAGATACAAAAATATTTCCTGAGACCATTGAGAGCCAAAACAGTTCCGATACAATTTTTAGGATTTATACTCAGATCTCTCGGCTCGGGCAGACTTTGCCCTAAAATTTCAGTGTACCAGTTCAGCCCTCTTTCAAGATTTAAAATCGCAAACATTAACGTTTTATTTCTAAAAACAAAATGTTCAATTCAAGCCATATTTGAGGATAAAACGTACTTTCGATAAGGCCAAACATGAGAATGGAATTTGGGCAAAAGTTTGTTTTTTGACTGAGAATCGACTAGAAGGAGTATTGTGCGACAACCTGGGCGTAAAAGTCTGACTAATCCGTTGTAAGTTTCAGCCCTCATTTCGTGTATTTTGAGCTGAGGTTGGTATCCATTGGTCTTAATACCATTCCCCATTTTTCCGCATTCGCCCATCACTCTCGCTTCTTCCAGCTTCCTTTAATTTATAACAAAAAAACAAAAAGGGAAAAAAAAAATTTTATTTAGTAAATTCGTCTTTTCTTTTGGCTGAACTGAAAAGAAGGTGGATTAAAAGAAATTTGATTAGGTTTGTCTTACATGAGGTAGTTCATGAAGTAGCCTGCGGCGACGATTACAGCGACAGTGGCGACCACCGAGAGTGCTGGTAGGATATGCTCCTTCCCGAGAGAGTCTTGAAGAGCATCCACAGTCTGGAGGATTTTGGTGAAAAGTTTGGAAACGATGCCTTGAGTGTGTTCGTCAATCAGTTCACCGATGACGGCTTCATTTAACAGCGTCTGCAATATTCAGAACACTTAATTTAACAGGATGCCGAAAAAGGGTCTTTTCTTGTTAAAAACTGCCTAAAAAGGATCTTTCCTTTTTATTCCTATTCCCTTTGGGCAGGGCGGACTGGGACCTTAGGGTGTAGGTGGGTTTTCAGTTATGGGGGCCCCGGATGGGGGGGGGGAATTTTAACAGAAAATTGGCTATTAGAAAAATATATTAGGCCAAAACAGAGGTTCCTAAACTTTTTCACAGTGCGCCCCCCTTTTTAACAAAATAAATCCTTTGCATTAGTTTTGAATGTTAAATTTGAGTTTTTTGGATGAAATTTGGGTTTTAAAATGTTGATTTTGAGGTTTTTGACAAAAGAAATAGCACTTAAAACGTTGATTTTGAGATTTTTTGACAAAAATATTTGCTCTTATAATCATGATTTTGAGGTTTTTGACAAAAAATTGTCAATTTTTGATTTTGAGGTTTTTGGACGAAAATTAGGGTTCATAAATGTTGATTTTGAGGTTTTTGGACGAAAATTAGGGTTCATAAATGTTGATTTTGAGGTTTTTGGACGAAAATTAGGGTTCATAAATGTTGATATTGAAGTTTTTGGACGAAAATTAGGCATCATAAATGTTGATTTCGAGGTTTTTTGATCAAAATTAGGCTTTAAAAATGTTGATTTTGAGGTTTTTGACGAAAATTTGGCTTTTTAAATGTTGATGTCGAGGTTTTTGGACGAAAATTAGGCTTCATAAATGTTGATTTCGAGGTTGTTTGACCAAAATTAGGCTTAAAAATGTTGATTTTGAGGTTTTTGACAAATTTTTGGAGATAAATTGGGAAAACTTGAGAAAATCCCACACCCCCCTGGGGACAGCGTACGCCCCCCAGTTTGGGATCCATTGAGCAAAAATAACGCTAAAACAAAACAAAACAGTCAGCCCCTGCCTTTGGGAAAGCTAAAGTACGTCATGAATTTTATTTATTTATTTATTTTTTTTTTCAGACTCATAAAATCTGCTGTTTTAGTAAACAAATCTTCGTTTTATCTTTTTTGATGCCAAAAAAATTCAGCAGTGTCAATACAAAGGCCGTTGCTGCAAAAGCTCGGAAAGCAGAAGCCCATGAATCTCAGCTTGAGAAAAAACAACGTGAGGATGAAAATGCATTCTGGGAAGATGAAGACAAAAACGCTCTCCGAAAACAACAAAGAAAAGAAGACAAAGATAGCAAAAAGCAGAAAAAATTAGACAAAAAAGCAACAGCCAAAGCTTTACTCGAGAGAGAATTAGGTGACATAAAACCAAGCCCTAAACAACCAGCAAAAATACATCGCGTACAAATTCAGGAAGATCTTAAGCGCCAATCACATACATCACAGGTTCAGCCTAAATCTCGACTAGAACCTCAAATTCCACTACAAGAAAACTTAAATCGTCTCAACAGTGAATTCATCCAAGCTAGAAACATAACGGAAGCCATTCAAGTTTTAAGTGTAAGTGACGAAAAAGATCGCCATCCTGAAAGGAGGATGAAAGCAGCATTCACAGCATATGAAGAAAAAATGATGCCGATAGTGAAAAGCGAAAATCCTACCCTTAGATTTACTCAAATTAAGCAAATAATATTCAACCAATGGCAAAAATCACCTGAAAACCCATTAAATCAAACAGCAGATTAATGCAAGGATTTGGAATAAATTTAAAAATGCCTAAATTGTTTTTTTCCCCCTCCAACTTATTGATAGTCCAGTCAAACTAAGCCCGAAAAGGCCAAATAAAAGAAAAAAATAAGGTATTTTGTTTCTCTACGGAAATGTGTAGGGGTTGGTCCCATGATTAACCAAAAAAAAGTCCATAACCGAAACCCGTGCGCTTTGGGGTCAGGGGCGTTTTTAAGGTGATTTTTTTCGTTTTTTCACCAATATCTCGAAAACCGTAAATAGTAGGCGAAATAATTTTTAGTACAAAATTAAAGATAATTAAATTTGCTATAATTTTGAGCTAATATGATTTTTTCGTAGGACCAAACGTTTCTGAGCTACGAGGTCGCTAAAAAACCGGGGTTTTCTATTTTGACCTCTAAAGGACAGAAGACGTCATCTAATCAAAAAAGTGGACTTAATAAAAGTTGTAGAGAATTTAATTACCTTTAAAAAAACAACTCTCAAAAAGCAATTAACGATAAATAGGCAGGGGTGGGGGTAAATTTCAAAAAATTTCAAAACGATTTTCATTCAAAAATTGAAATTTCAAAAAAAATTATAAAAACAAAATTAAAGCTTGTAAAATTTTCTACAGATTTGATTTACTAAGATTTTTTGTAGGACCAAAGGTTTCTGAGATACGAGGTGACAAAAAAAGCGGGATTTTTGAGTTTTTGCTATAAAAAAAGAAAGATTTTAGAAAAGTCGGAAAAAAGCAAGGAAGGCGTTTTCTAATCAAAAAAGCATGCTAAGTAAACGTTGTAGAGAATTCAATTTCCATTTAAAATCAAATATCGAGAATCAATTAAAAATCAACCGGTAGGGGTGGAGGTAAATTTCAAAAATAATTTTTTACTCCAAAAGGACCTGTCGCCTCGTAGCTCAGATACGTTTGGTCCTACAAAAAATCTTAGTAAATCAAATTTGTAGCAAATTTTATAAACCGTAATTTTGTTTTTATTAATTTTATGTTTTTTTTGAAATTTCAATTTTTGAATGAAATTTTTTGAAATTTACCCCCAACTTCGACTTTTGACCATTAATTTTTTCTTTTTAGGGTTGGTTCTTAAAGGTAATTAAATTCTCTACAACTTTTATTAAGTACACTTTTTTGATTAGATGACGTCTTCTGTCCTTCAGAGGTCAAAATAGAAAGCCATGGTTTTTTTTG
This sequence comes from Orius laevigatus, assembly GCA_018703685.1. Taxonomy (NCBI): domain Eukaryota; kingdom Metazoa; phylum Arthropoda; class Insecta; order Hemiptera; family Anthocoridae; genus Orius; species Orius laevigatus. Next base: position 4,421 of record JAGWEN010000390.1, on the reverse strand, counting down.
CAACCTCGTAGCTCCGATACGTTTGGTCCTACAAAAAATCGTATCAGCTCAAAATTATAGGAAATTTAATTATCTTTAATTTTGTACTAAAAATCTTTTCGCCTACGACCTACGGTTTTCGAGATATTAGGAAAAAAAACGAAAAAAAATCGCATTAAAAACGCTCTAGCGTCCAAAGCGCACGGGTTTCAGTTATGGACTTTTTTGTGGTTAATCAGGGGACCAACACATTTCCGTAGAGAAACAAAATACCTTATTTTTTTCCACCCCCAGGCTTAGTTTGACTGGATTATAGGCTTATTAAAATGATTTACTTGAGTAGTGTGTAAAACACGATCTATTGCCGATTCCAAATGTTGCTTTGTGTTGTTGTAACTTTCCCAGGTTTCTTGTTCGCTGATCCATTCATACTTAACATGCGAGGTGTCCCTTCGGCATAATATAGCGACATGGAGGAGAGGTTCTATTGGACTATTCTTCCCTGAAAAGTTGAATTAAAAAAAAGAAATTTGGTGATAAAAATTTACCTGATGTCAAAGCGCTTATAAACTGAGGTTGGCGCTCTTGATAAATATACATGAAGCGGACCCTTTCTTTGGAATAATGAGATTCTAAAGCGAATTTTCGTAAAGATTGACGATGCGGGTCATGACTAGGGGTGTCTTGACAGACAAGGACGACGCATAATCGTTTTCTAGCCCAAGACAAGCCTGCGGGGCATAAAGCGTCCAAAAGGGCCTAAAAAGAGAATTAGAAGAATTTTGATATTTTGAAATTACTTGAGATGAGAGTCTTGGAAGAAGAAGGTAATTGTTGTTGTTGATGACGTCATGCATCGTATGGACCGGGATGTCGGCCATGCTGACGGAAGCGACCGGCCTTTCGGTTATCTCGTTGAAAACAAGCAAAGCATCTTGTTCGCTCGATATTTGATATTTCTCTCTCACTTGAGCGGAATTCAAACCAGGAGGGACATAACTGAAAAACATCGTTAAACATGGTGGCAAAAAATTTAAAATTTTCAAATTTCCTCAGGGGAAAACCAAATTTTTCTCAAAATTCCCTTGATTTCCTAGATTTTCCAGTTGTTGGCCACCCAGGGGCGGACTGGGACCTTAGGGTGTGGGTGGGTTTTCAGTTAAGGGGGCGCAGAAAATTTTGACATAAAATTGGCTCTTTGAAAATTTATTCAGCAAAAACAGGTTCCCAAACTTTTTCACAGTGCGGCCCCCCTTTTAAAAAAATTAAAACCTTTGCACCAGTTTTTAATGTTAACTGTTTGAATGAAATTTGGGTTTTGAAATGTTGATTTTGAGGTTTTTGACAAAATTGCACTTAAAACGTTGATTTTGATATTTTTTGACAAAAAAAAATTGCTCTTATAACCATGATTTGGAGGTTTTTGACAAAAAATTGCCAATTTAAAGTTGATTTTGAGGTTTTTTGAGGAAAATTAGGCATTTATAAATGATGATTTTGAGGTTTTTGACGAAAATTTGGCTTTATAAATGTTGAATATGAGGTTTTTTGACGAAAATTAGGCTTTACAAATGTTGATTTCGAGGTTTTTGACGAAAATTTGGCTTTATAAATGTTGAATATGAGGTTTTTGAAAATTAGGCATCATAAATGTCGATTTTGAGGTTTTTGTACGAAAATTAAGCTTCATAAATGTTGATTTCGAGGTTTTTTATAACCAAAATTGGGCTTTACAAAGGTTGATTTTGAGGTTTTTGGACGAAAATTAGGCTTCATAAATGTTGAGTTTGAGGTTTTTCACGAAAATTTGGCTTGTTGATTTTGAGGTTTATTGACCAAAATTAGGCTTTTTAAATGTTGATTTCAAGGTTTTTATACCAAAATTGGGCTTTAAAAATGTTGATTTTGAGGTTTTTGACAAAAATTTGGCTCGTTGATGAGGTTTTTGACAAAAATTTGGCTCGTTGATGAGGTTTTTGACAAAAATTTGGCTTGTAGATTTCGAGGATTTTTTTTTAATCAAAATTAGGCTTCATAAATGTTGAGTTTGAGGTTTTTTTTTGACGAAAGTTAGGCTTTACAAATGTTGATTTTGAGGTTTTTGACGAAAATTAGGCTTCACACATGTCGATTTCAAGGTTTTTACTTTTTTTTTGACGAAAACTAGGCTTTACAAATGAAGTTTTTCACGAACTTTTGGGGATATTTGCACACAAAAAAAAATCTTGTGCTTTTCCACACCCCGAGGGTGGGTTCCGTCCACGGGCCAGTCCGCCCTGTGGCCACCCCATTAAAATTTTTTTAAATTTTACCCAAAAGCGACGCGATCTCGGTGATAAAAGGCGGTGAGAAGATAGCGAAGTCGAAGCGGCTCCGTTCTTTGAAAAACAAGAGCTCGAACTTTATTATCGACCCAACCAGAAAGGAAATCGTCCACATTTTCATCGCTAATCTGAGGCACCATCTTATAAGGCATTTTGTTCCTCACAAACTCTAAAAAACACAAAATTCAACTTCTAAAATAAACCTCAGCGACCAAACATACCAACGACTTTTTGAACGCTGAATAACGATTCTTTATAAATGGTCGCTCTACCATCAGAAAGTAGAATAAGGCAAGGAAGCGAAGGTACGCTCACTTTCCGAGCCAAGCCCTTCTCATTTTCAGCATGAACGGTCGCTATGCCAACCCCTATCGGCTCCAATTCTTCCATCACTCGCCTCCAAACTGGCTCAATTTGAAGACACGGGAAACACCAGTCGGAATAAAAGAGTAAAAGATGAGGCGTCCTGTAGCTCTTAGGGACTAGAATGTTCTCATAAGCCCTTGATGTGATCGACAGCTTATGAAAAAGAGCAATATCTCTGTCGGAAAACCTAAACCTAAATCCAGAACTGGCAAAAATATCATCAAATGGATCATATTGGCGATACTGCGGCTCTGGTCTTGGCCTTGATTCTTCGATGCGGCCAAAAGTGTCGAACATCCTTCGCCTTTCAGGATCAGAGAGGAGCTCATAAGCTTGAGTTATCTCAACAAACTTATCCTCAGCTTCAGGATCATCGTTCTTATCAGGATGCCTAAAATTGAAAATCTCTTATCAGTTCTTATCACATCGAAGCTCACCATTGCTTAGCCAACTGCTTGTAAGCTTTCTTTATCTCAGGAATACTCGACGATCTATGGATACCAAGAACTTTGTATGGATCGTCCAAACTTTTTATAACGAGACACAAGGCCGAGATTATGAAGAACTGAACAACCCATTTCATTTTTTCAAAAATCACAAAATCACTTCAGAAAATTTAAGAAGTTCTTTGCAACATTAATACTAAGCGTGTGAAGTTAGAAAAAAAATTTAAATAGCTACAAAATGCATTTTTAAGCCCTAAACATCAGGCGACCATATTGATTTTAGAGAAGGGATGGGATAATTCACTGCCTCTTTAATTTTTGATTTATTTCTAAGCCAAAAGAATGAAATATGAGCTTTCAACAATTAAGTCACGTAAAAATTGATAAAAATTTGTATAAAATGTTATCTTTTAATTTTTGTTTCGATGTATCGATTGTTAGTTTTCCCGCCAATTTTCTCAATCTTCAGGCAGAAACAAGTCGAAATTTAGACGTTATACATATGTATATTTCGGCTCACTGTGGACCAATCAAGTTGAAATTTTTATGGCTTCCTAATAACTAATAAGTATAAGAGAAGATCTGTAGAAAATTTCTAGTACATCGGTCAACAGGGGGCCGAAATCTCACTTCCAGACTTTTCGTCCAGATTTCGATCCTTTTTGACAAAAAAATACACTTTTCAGGCAATTTTTTGACTTTTACAAGAAAAGACCCGTTTTGGTCTAGTTTGGAACCTTGTTTGATAAGGATAGACCCTTTCCAGCTAGATTTTTAACCTTTTTCACAAGAAAAGACCCTTTTAGCCAGATTTTAAATGTTCCACTATTTGCTGATAAAATTTTAAAAAACCTCGGTGTCCACAAATTGAACACTTTCATTTGGCCACCTTATTCATCACCGTTATCAAGTTTAATATTTCTCAAAAAACTCCTAAGTTGCTGTAACTTTTTCTTTAAGGAAAAACAATTTTCTACAACTTTTATTTTATTAACTTATACTCTCCGAGTCACAGTTTTCGAGATAATCGAAAAAACCAATCTTTTATACAGATGATACTACCGCTTTTATACATACTTTTATCGATAACTTTTATACAGGCGGACTGGACCTTAGGGTGTGGGTGTGGTTTTCAGTTAAGGGGAACCCGGTTGAGGCGCAGAAAACTTTGACAGTAAAATTGGCGTCTTAGAAAATATATATCACAAAACAGAGGTTCCCAACATTTCTTTTCACAGTTCGCCCCCCTTTTAATAATTAAATCGCTCTCAAAGTGTTGAATATGAACTTTGAGGTTTTTGGATGA
>JAGWEN010000389.1:0-104060 GCA_018703685.1 Orius laevigatus | reverse complement strand
TAATATATAACAACAAAAATATATAACAATTGTGGAGAACTAGATACCTGATAGAAGGGTTGAAGACAGCGGTTTTTCATCTTTTTTCAAAAACTCTGTCAAGTGTGGCGGTCAGGATAGCTTCCTCGCTCATTCTCTAATTAGAGCAGCTTGAGTCTTGCAGTCTTGTGTGAAACTAAAGAATTTCGTGAACTCGAAAAATACATAATTAGAACAACTGAAATTTAAAAAAATTGAAAAGAAGATCGCTTGTATTCAGGCAAAGATCTTTCGGATCTGAATGAAACTTTTAATAAGATCATTCGAGGGGGGAGGAGTAAGCACAAGAGAGTTTATTTATTACAAGAAATAACTAAGAAATACATTATTAAGATACAGGAAATACTGCAAGATACAAGAAATTTAACGAGGGATTAAGCCACCATTTTTTCCCTTAATTTTAGCCCTCTCTCTGTGTACCTGTACAGGCTCACATAGGAAGAGCCATAGAGAAGATTAATAAAGCATTGCTCTGAAAGTAAGGGGTAACCAAGACACACCTTTCGGATTTCTGCTAGTTTGGTACAAAGCGCCAAAACTCTTCGATTAAGGTCTTAATATCCTGGACAATTGAACTCAAAACTAAGCTCAGAGAAGCTCGCCATTTCATTCAAATCCGAAGCCCAACCTACATTCTTTTCAGCACAGACAAGAGCAATTATTTTTCGATATCTATCTGGTCCCATTTCTGAAATTTTAGTCATGTATTTGAAAAAGAGCTTAAAGGTGTAAATGTGGACTAGTTCTGAAGATGTCTCTAGTGTCCAAAATGGATGGTGTAGTATTTTCTTAAGAAAAAATCTAAATGTCCTCCACAGCCTCGTAGGATAAGCAGCCCCATACCTGTGCAGCGTAACAGATTACTGATCGAATCACGGATCTAAAAAGACTCATCTGCGACTATGATATCTTATCGTTTTTGAACGTCTTGGACCAAATGACATAGCTTGCTTAGCCGCAGCAGATTTTTTTACAAAATGACTGGTCATTGACAATATGACAACACCTAAATACTTATACTCATTAATCACTTCAATAGGCTGCCCATTCAAAATCCATTTCTCATTTCATGCCATTTTGCCACCATTTCTAAAAACTAATATTTTTGACTTGTATTATTTGTAAAGATTGAGGACTTTGTGCCAAGACCACTAAGTCATCGGTGTAAGCCAGGAGTTTTATCTTTGAGACACCAGCAGAAACACCACCATCTAGAATGAAACTTTTAGGGGACCACCATAGTACAGAAAACCTCACAGGAACTCGGAAAGTTTGAGCAAAGTAGGAAAAGATTTTAATATAGTTTTGAGCGGTAAAAGAATTGACCACGACGGACAGGCAGACACAGAACCAAATTTGCTCAGAATCATCTAAAATGCAAGTGAAAATTTTCATTCTCTTGGACGAGCTTCCACTACCTTCGGTAAGTGAGGAAGCATAATTTTGTAGACAATGTCAAATTTTCGCTGAATTTTTCTCCATCTCCATCTCTAGTCTTGCTGTCGCTATCATGATTTTGACAATGAGCCTATTGACAAGCTTTTAGCTCCTCTTAAAGTAAAAATGTTCTAAAACAATCAGAAAAATTTCAAATTCAAGTGAAAATAAAAGCCTAAATTAATTTAAAAGAGAAAAAAAAACCCTATTTTAACAGGCAATGTCTCATGAAAATGTAAACATGGCATCGCAGATATCACATTTATATGGCTTCTCTCCTGTGTGGGTTTAAATAAGAAAGATTTTTTTTTAAATCAACTTTTGTAAAGTTTAGAGTTAATTTTCTTATATTGAACAGAGTCGAAATATTTTTCATAAAGTCATAAACCATGCTAAATTTGCTATTAGTGGTCAAAAATATAAAATATAAAAAAATGAAGTATAAATGCAAGTTAGTTGCTATCGGTGGTTTCATCATCGGTTGATTCAGTCGATAATGAATCTGGGTTTGATGAGCTTGTTGAGAAAGGACTTGCAGCTCTTCTTTTGGAGTAGTGTTGACTCAAAGATCTGTAAATGCTTTTGCAAACGTTTGTCGAGATCGCTCTAACTGTGTGTACAGTATGAAGGACTTTATCTTCGCATTCGGAACTTGGATGAGGATATTCATTTTCTTCTCCATCAGAAGCCGGAAGGTATAGTCGATGTACTGATCACCGTACGTTGATGTATCAAGCCCGTTCAATGTCATATGCATGCAGTTGATGCCAAAACTTGATTTGCTTTTTGATAACTTTTCGAAGAAATTTCATGAACTTTCGTCACCACACATGTTTGTGCGACATAAGTCTTAGCCGATTCATATATTTGGTTTGGCTCGTCTTGGAGTACTGGAACTTTCTAATGTGAGAGTTGCAAATGGCAAGAAAAATCCACTAAAGCTTTCAAGGTTTAAAAACTGTATGGCATTTCTTCCAAAGGAGTCAAGTCATGTGATTTTTGGTTCTTGAATAGGAAGTTTAAGCCAAGACAGGAGAATTTGCCTCAAAAAGGCCTTCTTTATTGTCCAAATCACTTGAAACACGGATAAAACATCTAGGTTTATAGCTTCACTTTTGTGTGCTTCCTCGAGTGTGATTTCAAACTGATTGACTGCGTGAACGTTGCATTGCAGATATCACATTTATATGGCTTCTCTCCTGTGTGGGTCCTATTATGAATTTTCAAATGGCCTGACTGCGTGAACGTTGCATTGCAGATATCACATTTATATGGCTTCTCTCCTGTGTGGGTCCTATTATGATTTTCAAATGGCCTGACGCAGTGAACGTTGCATCGCAGATATCACATTTATATGGCTTCTCTCCTGTGTGGGTCCTATTATGAGCTTTCAAATCCCCTGAGCCGATGAATGTAGCATCGCAGATATCACATTTATATGGCTTCTCTCCTGTGTGGGTCCTATTATGCCTTTTCAAATGCCCTGAGCCGATGAATGTAGCATCGCAGATATCACATTTAAATGGCTTCTCTCCTGTGTGGATCCTTTTATGCCTTTTCAAAGGGCCTGACTCGGTGAATGCAGCTTCGCAGTTATCACATTTATATGGCTTCTCTCCTGTGTGGGTCCTATTATGATTTTTCAAATTGCCTGACTGCGTGAACGTTGCATCGCAGATATCACATTTAAATGGCTTCTCTCCTGTGTGGGTCCTATTATGCTTTTTCAAATGGCCTGACTGCGTGAACGTTGCATCGCAGATATCACATTTAAATGGCTTCTCTCCTGTGTGGGTCCTATTATGAATTTTCAAATGGCCTGACTGCGTGAACGTTGCATTGCAGATATCACATTTATATGGCTTCTCTCCTGTGTGGATCCTATTAAGCCTCGTCAAATGACCAGATGCGCTGAATGTAGCATCGCATATATCACTTTTGAATTGCTTATTTCCAAGAGATGAGGATCCTTCTTTTTCCACGTCGAAAATGCTCCAAACAAAGATTTTTTCTTCCTCATTAATCTTCTCGATATCCATCGCACTTTCCAGCTCAATATCGGGATCTTCAGGTTCTTTTTTGATTTCCTTTTTTGGTTCTTCTCGAGTGAACAGAGGTTCCTCGTTAATCTCGATTTCTTCCTCCTCCACATATTCTAATTTGATTTTAGTCTTCTCCTCCATATCAATCTAGAAAGAAGAAAATTATCAATCCATCTAATTATCGTAAAAAAAATCTACCTAAAATAATAATAAAAGTAAAAGTTTTCTAGGATCAAGCTGATAGCAGTATTCTCAGCTGTTTCTCTATGGTTTTAAGCTTAATAGTAGGTAGTTATCAGTACCTTAATAAATCTCTGTGGCCTAGATGCTCCTAATAAAATCCCACAGATTATACTTATATAAATCTATCTTATCCTGAAAAATCTTTTTAAAAAAATATGTAAAATCTTTTTACATCAGTATAAAGGTAAGTATTATCTGCACAGAATTATCTGGGTATGTTGACTGCTGAGGCTTATGATAAGCCTTAAATAACCTGCCTTCAGCCTTGTCTGACTATCGATGTTTGACCCCGCCCAAATTTAAATGTGTGCACTTTATGTCCTAAGAATGTTTACGTTTTCTCTAAATTTTGATGGTGTATAAGGTTTTTATGAATCTGGTTGGTTTTTGAATTTGGTTTATTGAATATTGAATGTTTTTGACGTTTTTTATTTTAATGGTTATCGACGTTTATCTACAAATTTGCAGTTGTTGACGGTTTTTTCTATCAATTTTTAAGCTTATTGTATGAATTTCGATGTTTTTTACGTCTTAATATGTACTAGGATGGTTTTTGACGTTACGTCTATGAATTTGGATGGTTTTTTACGAAATTGGGTTGATTTTGACGTTTTTCTATGGTGGGAGGACCATTGTCCTTATTTCTTTCTTTTGCGAACAAAGCTCGGAACTAATAGGCAGGTCGTTAGATTACTCTGGAGGAAGCTTTTTTCCCTCTAGCTAGAAAAGCTCTGGAACATCATTCAGCATGTTGGACACTCTGGAGGGATAATTTTTTTAAAAACTGAGTCATAGTAGTCAAAACAAAAAATTTATTATAATTTATTTTTGAAATTTATTACAAAAACGAAGGCTTGCTAATGTGAGAGTTGCAAATGGCTAGAAAAATCCACTAAAGCTCCAAGGTTTTAAAAATTGTATGGCATTTCTTCCAAAGGAGTCAAGTCAAACGCTTTTTGGTTCTTGAACATGTAGTTGAAGCCAAGACAGGAGACTTTGCCTCAAAAAGGTCACCGGTGTCTTCTTATTTTAATTTCCAAATCACTAGAAACACAGATAAAACATCTAGGTTTATAGCTTCTCTTTAGTGTCCTTCCTAGAGTGTGCTTTCAAATTGTTTGCCATTGAAGAAGTCACATTTTATATGGCTTCTCTCTAGTGTGGGTCCTACTATGCTTTTTCAAATAGCTTGACCGGCTGAATGTAGCATCGCAGTTATCACATTTATATGGCTTCTCTCCTGTGTGGGCCCTATAATGCCTTTTTAAATCGTGCGAAATGGTGAATGCAGCTTCGCAGAAATCACATTTATATGGCTTCTCTCCAGTATGAGAATAAATGTGGCTTTTCAAAACACTTGGAAACGCAAACATGGCATCGCAGATATCACATTTATATGGCTTCTCCACTTTGTGGGTCCAATTATGAGATTTCAAACTGCTTGGCACGGTGAATGAAGCATCGCAGATATCACATTTATATGGCTTTTCTCCTCTGTGGATCCTATTATGCTTTTTCAAATAGCCTGACGTGGCGAATGCAGCTTCGCAGATGTCACATTTATGTGGCTTCTCTCCTGTGTGGATCATATTATGCGCTTTCAAACTGCTTGACCGGGTGAAAGTGACATCGCATATATCACATTTATATTGCTTCTTTCCTGTGTGGATCCTATTATGCCTTTTCAAATCTCCTGACGCGGTGAATGTATCATTGCAGACATCACATTTATATGGCTCCTCTCCTGTGTGGATCCTATAATGCCTTTTCAAACTGCTTGACACGGTGTATGTAGCATCGCAGATATCACATTTAAATCGCTTATTTCCGTGAGTCGAGGATCCTTCATGTTCCATGTCGAAACTGCTCCAAACGAAGATTTGTTCTTCCTTATTAATCTTCTCGATATCGATGGCACATTCGAGCTCATTCTCGGGATCTTCGGATATATCTCTGATGTCCTTTATTGGCTCTAGGATGAATGGAGGTTCCTCTTTAATCTCGATTTCTTCGTCCTCCACATATTCCAATTTGATTTTAGTCTTCTCCTTCATATCAATCTAGAAAGAAGAAAATGATCAATCCATCGAAAAAATAAAAAGCCCGTAAAAGTTTTCTAGGATCAGGCTAATAGCAGTATTCTCTGCTTAGTGCTTAGTAGATTTAGCTATCACTATCAGTACCTTAATAAATCCTATCCTATAAATCCTAACCCCAGGGGGGTGAGGCAAGGGGGCTCTTATAATACTCTGATGTGGAATAAGAGCTTAAAAAAAAATAAATAAATAAATAAATCTCCATGCCCGTTAGGATATGTTATACTCTGTGACCTGGATCTTCTTGATAAAATCCCACAGATTATACTTATATAAATCTATCCAAACTAATTGATCTTTGACCCCGCCCAAATTTAAGGGGCCGTTTAGCGCCTTTCTCTCTATATCAGAGAGAGCGTGGCAACACCATGGTTTTTAAAAATCATCCCTCCCCTAATTTTCAAGGTCAAAAGAAGTGGGCACCCTATAGGTTTCATTATTTATTTTGGTATTTTAAAAACATAATTACAAGAATCTCCGTTATAAAATTTGCATGAGCATGGCTATACGTTCTTCCCTCGGATTTTCATTAAAGGAATGCAAGGTACCTTTGATATTTGAGTATCAAAACCCATCAAAATGTTATAAATTTTATGACGTACCTTTGAAATGTAACGATTTCCATTAAACTTTCTTTTTTTTATCCGTGAAGGGAAGTTTCTTTGGCCTCTTTTGGCCATTTTCTCTAACAAACACTTTCCACAAATGGTGAAATCAGTATAGTTATATTAATCTAGGGTAAATGAACCAACTAAAAGAAATATTTGACAGCAACATAAACCGATAACGCATAGCATGCGCTACGGTTGACCGTCGAGAGAGAGGGGTCTTGTTCAATTCTAGGCGAAACGGTTATTTTTGTGGAACGAAACGAAACAGTTCTTTTTTAGTCCGGAACTGTTTCAGAGAAACTTTTTCAAGGTAGCAGTTACAGGGACGCTTACTTTTCTTGTAGCATGGAACCAGGGATGGGCGTTTTGGTTATTATTTTTACAGCAAAACTGTTTGAAAGTAGCAGTTACAGAAGCGTTTCTAGTAGCTTTACAGTTCCTTCTTTTTCAGAGAAACTTTTTTGGGTTAAGGTTATCCGGTTTGGGAAATCGGAACGATCAACACCAACATGGATTAGTTAACAGTAAGAGCTGTTCTAACTTTCAACGTTTCATGAGACTTTCGCCTTTTCAATTTACTACCTTTGAGTATATAAATTACTGTGTAATTTATAAACTCAAAGTTCCTAGTTAGAAGATTCCGTTGAAACCTATGGATCTGTTTCATCGTTTCTTTTTAAGTAACAGTTACTTTGAAACAGCTACTCGTTTTTTCTCCCATCCTATAGCGGGAAATCTCTACACTTCTAGATCGGCCAGCGGTTTTCGTTCTCCCCGCCCACTTGTCTCAATTCAAAAACCCGCGTGATCCTAAACTTATTGAAAATGTATTTCAATGATTACTAAAAATTGAATCAGCCGAAGTTATTCAAAATTTGCTCACCTATCTTTTTCAGTATAGGGAGCGCATTAAACTAAAAAAAGTTAGAAAAAAATGTTTAAACATTTGTTTTTTTAAAATAAAGATTTAATAATATTACAATAAGTTTAGTTCAATGCATTACACTAGACAAATAAATAAGCTTCGTCTTTGACGTATTTCCATTAAATTTTGAAGTTTTTACCGGAGTTTTCGTAAATTTCAATGGTTTTCGACGTTTTTTTATATGAACTTGTATGGTTTTTGACGTTGTCCATGAATTGGGTTGATTTTGACGTTTTTCGATTGAGGGAGGACCATTATGTTGACCCGAGGAGGGCAAGGGGGCTCTTATAGTACACTGATGTGGAATAAGTGCTATTGTCCAAAAAAAAGTTATTTTATGCAAAGCTCTGTACCCGTAAGCAGCTCGTTAGATAACTCTGGAGGGAGGTCTTGCGAGCAAAGCTTTGAACCAATATCCAGCTATGCAACTGGTTGGATTACTCTAGAGGAAGGTTTGTTCACCTCTAGCTACCGAAGCTCTGGAACAGCATGTTGGACAACTCTGGAGGGATAATTTTTTAAGAGTCATAGGAGGCAATTTTTATCATCATTTATTACTTTATTTTTGAAATTTATTACAAAAACGAAGGCTTGCTAATGTGAGTTGCAAATGGAAAGAAAAATCTACTAAAGCTCAAATGGTTAAAAAATTTTATAGTATTTATTCCAAAGGATCTACGTTTATAGCTTCTCTTTTGTGTTTTTTCTAAAGCGTGCTTTCAAACTCTTTGAATGCAAAAACTTGGCATTGGAGATATCCCATTTATATGGCTTCTCTCCGGTGTGGATCCCATTATGCTCTTCTAAACTACCCGACTCGGTGAAAGTGGCATCGCAGATATCACATTTATATGGCTTCTCTCCGGTGTGTGCCCTCTTATGCTTTTTCAAATTGCATGGCAAGGTGAATGTTTTATCGCAGATATCACATCTATATGGCTTCTCTCCTGTGTGGGTCCTATTATGCTTTTTCAAATTGCCTGAATCGGTGAATGTAGCTTCGCAGATATCACATTTATATGGCCTCTCTCCTGTGTGGGTCCTATTATGCCTTTTTAAATTACCTGAGTCGGTGAATGTAGCATCGCAGATATCACATTTATATGGCCTCTCTCCTGAATGGGTCCTATTATGCCTTTTTAAATCGCCCGGCAAGGTGAATGCAGCTTCGCAGAAATCACATTTATATGGCTTCTCTCCTGTGTGGGTCGTATTATGCCTTTTTAAACCTTTTAACTGGGAGAAAGTGGCATCGCATATATCACATTTATATGGCTTCTCTCCTGTGTGGATCCTATTATGCTTTATTAAACCGCTTGAATGCGCAAACATGGCATCACAGATATCACATTTATATGGCTTCTCTCCGGTGTGGGTCCTACTGTGCCTTTTCAAATAGCATGACTCGTTGAATGCAGCTTCACAGATATCACATTTATATGGCTTCTCTCCAGTGTGGGTCCTATTATGCCTTTTTAAATTGCTTGACAGGGTGAATTTAGCACCGCAGATATCACATTTGTATGGCTTCTCTCCTGTGTGGATCCTACGATGCTTTATTAAACCGCTTGAATGCCCAAACCTGGTATCGCAGATATCACATTTAAATGGCTTCTCTCCGGTGTGGGTCCTACTGTGCCTTTTCAAATAGCATGACTCGGTGAATGCAGCTTCACAGATATCACATTTATAAGGCTTCTTTCCTGTGTGGGTCCTATTATGCTTTTTCAAACTGCTTGACTGGGTGAATGTAGCATCGCAGGTCTCACATTTATATGGCTTCTCTCCTGTGTGGGTCCTATTATGAATTTTCAAAATGCTTAAATACGGAAACATGGCATCGCAGTTGTCACATTTATATGGCTTCTCTCCTCTGTGGGTCCTTTTATGCTTTTTCAAACTGCTTGAGTTGGTGAAAATGGCTTCGCAGATATCACATTTGAACCTCTTATTTCCGAGAGTTGAGGATCCTTCTTGTTTCACGTCAAAACTGCTCCAAGTGAAGATTTTCTCTTCCTCATTAATCTTCTCGATATCGATCGCACGTTCCAGCTCAATCTCAGGATCTTCGGGTTCTTCTTTGATTTCCTTCTTTGGTTCTTCTGGAGTGAACAGAGGTTCCTCTTTAATCTCGATTTCTTCGTCCTCCACATATTCCAATTTGATTTTAGTCTTCTCCTCCATTTCAATCTAGAAAGAACAAAATGATCAATCCATCTATTATCGTAAAAGTAAAAAAATAAAGAGCCCGTAAAAGTTTTCTAGGATCCTGATCACCTTGGATCCTGATGATAGCAGTATTCTCTGCTGTTAGAGATGATCTTAAGCTTAGTAATATGTGGCTATCGTACCTTTATAAATCTATGTGGCCTATATCGTCCTAATAAAAATCCACAAATTATACTTATATAAATCTATTTTATACTGTAAAATCTTTTAAAAATATGGAAATTCTTTTCACAGTTGACTGCTGAGGCTCGCATGAGGTGATGAGGCTTTTGATAACCTCGAATAACCAGTCTTGTCCGACTAATGGATGTTTGAACCCGCCCAAATTTAAATGTGTCCACTTTATGCCCTACGAATCGTATACTTTTTTTTCTAAATTTTGATGGTTTTTATGTTTTTCTATGAATTTGGATGGTTGTTGACGTTTTTCTGTGAACTTAAATAATTTTTGGCGTTTTAAAGGTGAATGATAGTAGACGTTTTTCTGTGAATTTGGGCGTTTTTCCATTGAATTTTTAAATATTTTTAACGCTTTTCTTAAATTTGGATGGTTGTTTACGTTTTCTGTATTTCGATGGTTTTTTTTATGTTTCTCAATTGAATTTAAAAATATTCATAGTTGTATGTATGTATAACTCGTGAAATTTTTTTTTAGCGGATTTTTTTTTTTTTTCCAGAGGACGGAAAAAGATGGTTCCAATTTCATGGCGATTATTAATCAATAAAATTTAAATTATTATTATTTTTTGTTCACAGTGGAAAGAACAGCTACCTCCAATATCATCCGAATCAGACGAAAGCGAATAAAGCACTTGAAAATTTCCATAAAAATTTATAATTTGTAAAAATAACTTTTTTATATACAAAAATATATTTAATGACTAATAATGTGTTTTATGATTTATACATTTTGAATGTAAATTGGCTCATTAGGGTTAACGATTTCAACATTTACTTCGATTTGATTGGTCGAATCTACATTTTGATGGTCGATGATGTTGTTGAAGATGTTTTCAAAAGCTGCTATCTGCTCGTTGCTTTCAAATGAGTCGATAAATGATGAAATTTTGTCTATAAGCTCTTGCTTGCGTTTTTCGACGTCGTATTTCGCTGTTGGGACAATATAGATCGCTTCGTAGTTTTCGGGCGAATCGGGCATGGAGATGTCATCGAAATCCAAGAGGGAGTTCACCAAATGAATGTGTTTGCACATGTTGGACCTCATGCATGAGTCTTCGCATGAGCAGATGAAAGAATGGATGCAGACTTTGCATTCGTCGCATTTTAAAGAGCAGTCGCAGTTTTTTGAAGGTGTCACCGTGAAGACGTTTTTCCCATCGGGGACATGCCAGCTTTCCTTCTCTTTGACGACTTCGCTGCTTTTGAGTTTCAGCGACATTCTGTGGCGTCGCTGGATTTGTCGGAGTTGAAGGGAGGTTTTTCGGTTCGTGTTGATCTTGAATTCGGCTTCTATGTTGTATAAGTCTTTTCGGCTTAGTTTTTTGCTCGATTTGGTTTCGGCGAGGATTTCTTGGAATGGGATCTGCATGGAAAGTTTTTGAGCGATGTCGCGTCGCTCTTCTTTGGTCAAGTGGATGCGCTCTGGTTCACAGTCGTGGCCGATGTGGGTTTTCATGAAGTTTACGTAGATTCGGCCTTCTTGCTTCACTTCGATCTGTGCTGGGCAGAATGCGTTGATTTTGTTGGAACCTTTTTTCTTGATGTTTCGCCTTCCTGTGCTTCTCGATGCGAAAGAGCCGCTCCTGTGGCAATAGTAGTTTGACTTCTTTTGCCTCCCTCGGACTAGGACGTATTTTGTTTTGGTTTCTCCTTCCATTTTTTTCTTCCAAGTTTCAAACTCGTCGGTCGTGGCGAAGGTGAGGGTTTGGGTTTCCATTTCGAGGTCGTGGTCTTCTTCGAAATGTCGGAGGATGCTGCTGGCGAGATGCGTGCTGTGGCAGAGGGGGCATTCCTTGGGAGGGTTCGTGTGGTTCGAGCAGCCTTTCTGGATGTGACGGCTAAGATTGGACTTTTTTGAAAATCGACGGCTACAGTGGAAACATTTGAACACTTTTACGTTTTTTGAATAATCGTGTTCTTGGATTTTATCGTTTTTACCTCTACTTTTCATGATGGAAAAACTTTAATCAGATATCAAACAATACAAATAACCTTAGAACACAGATTATACTTATATACTAAAAACACCAAACTTTCCCTTTCTTTTGAGTCGGAGGGGCCTGCCTTAGAAGTTGTTATTAGGGATGGGTTGGAATGTAACAACCTGTTACTTTGTCACAGTGACAGGAGAGTAGCAGTGACACTAAACTGTGACAACCAAAAAGTAACAGGTACTCAGTCACAGGTTGGTCTCAGGCGAGAACAAAATCTTTCTTGTCACCAATGCTACCGATGTCGTCACCTGTTCCTTCAGTGACTCAGTCGCATGTTGGAGCAGTTAACCTATTTTTTTTCTTTTCACACCTCGGGGCTCAGGCTATGACTTGTGATTTAACTGTCGTACCTACTTTTTATTTTTTTTATTTACTACTAATTACTGATTTCGGCCAGTTCACACTGTAGTTTATAGGAAAGATGCCAATTAATGTCCATTCGACTTGATAAGGGCGTCATAATTAAAAAAAAAATCATAAATTGTAATTAAATAGTGGATTGGTTCGGAAAGACGTAAGAAATAAATTGTTATTAAATTAATTTAAATGTAATATCATCAAAAATAAATGTAATTAATCGAAAATATTTTTGTCTCATCAGTCAGCTTCATATCGACTCAAGATCATGTATTCATGTGATTGGAGGCTTAGAGAGACGAGTGTAAGTAAGGAGTAGCAGATGTTGGGACTTGGGACGGTTCTAACCGAGTTGGGGTTCCAAGGAACAACTGTGTCAAAGTCACAGATAAAAGTAACAGGTTTCAAAAAGTAACAGGAGCAGGTCGGACCTGTGACAGAAAAAAGCTGTCACAGCCCATCTCTGGTTGTTATAGTACCTACACTGAACACTCTACAGGCTTGCAAGTTGATACGTCATGATAATCAATGATAAGAAGGAAACCTACCAAGGGGCCCCTTTGATAACACTAGATGGATGTCACAGATTATACTTATATACTGGATGGATGTTTTTACGTCTCGCGAGCAAAGCTCTGTACCAATATGCAGCTCGTTGGATAACTCTGGAGGGTTTTTTTCTTCTTGTGAGCAAAGCCATAAAATGAGGACAAAAAGAGGACCTCTGTCCTAATGTATGGCAAAGCTCCGTACCAATATGCAGCTGGTTGTATAACTTTGGAGGGAGTTTTTTTTTCCTCTCGCGAGCAAAGCTCTGGACAAATATGCAGCTAGTTGGATAACTCTGGAGGGTTTTTTCTTCTTCTTGTGAGCAAAGCTATGAAATGAGGACAAAGAGAGGACCTTTGCCCTTATTTTATGGCAAAGCTCTGTACCAATATTTAGCTAGTTGGATAACTCTGGAGGGAAGTTTTTTCCCTCTCGCGAGCAAAGCTCTGGATAATTATGCAGCTAGTTGGATAACTCTGGAGGGTTTTTTCTTCTTCTTGTGAGCAAAGCCATGAAATGAGGACAAAGAGAGGACTTTTGCCCATATCTTATGGCAAAGCTCTGTACCAATATTTAGCTAGTTTTTATAACTCTGGAGGGAGGCTTTTTTCCTCTCGCGAGAAAAGCTGTGTACCAATATGCAGCTCGTTGGATAACTCTGGAGGGAGGCTTTTCTTTTTAATCTCGTGAGGGAAGCTCTGGACCAAAATATTGCTTGTTGGATACAATAGTTTGAGAAACTCGCACTATTGGTTATGTCATTCAACACATTTTACAAGTCCAAAGGTTTTTTCTCTCGCATTCCTTCAAACTCTCAACTCCTTGAGTTCATTGCCGACTAGTATAGGAAGGCCTCAATTCTGCCTATAATAAAATGAGATATACAAAGAAGAAAAATACATTTTTATTGCCCTTTTTTTTCTTTTCTTTTCTATATTACAAACAAAACGCATCAATACATGATATGCTTGCAGTTTATGCAGGCAGTTTAAAAGATAAAGAAAGTACAGTTTTTAGAAGGTAACTAAAAAAAAAGGCTAAAAATATAAATGAACAAAAAATATGTTATCACATATAATCAGTCAATCTGAAGGAAATTCTGAAGTCGGGAAGTTGCTCGTTTAGAAGTTCTTAGGACTGGACGTGACTTTCGTCTTGAGAACTCGAGGAGTCGTTTTTGAGGAATTTTTTCAAGTCGACGGAGGGTATATCACAATTGTTGAAAATGGTCGAGAACGAGATTTGCTTGATGAAGCAACTCCGGACGGCCGAGTTTTCGTCGAGTTTTTCCGGATCGATTTTCTTCGAAGAAGACGACTTGTGTTTGACGAGAAGGAATTTGGAGCCGTCGCTCGTTTTCGAAGGAGATTTACGAGGAGGGACGACGGGTACGACGAAATCGTCCGCACGCTCGAGACGTTGGATGTTCTGACGTGTCGGGTCCGAGCGGAACTGCTGACTCCGCCTGGAACGAGCGAGCTGAGAGAGGATTTCCGAAAGCGGGTCAAACTGACGATTCGACCTGTTCGGACGTCTATTCCTCGAAGCTGACGACCGCTGAACTTCTCCGATGAAGACAGTATCACCATGCTCTCGGGTCAGATGACCCGGAAAGTCTTCGGTGACTGCATGCGGGTCACCATAAGGCATCGCCACGCATATCGGGCAGACCACCTCCAGACTAACATCGTCATGTTCCGTAATAGCATGCTCGACCAAAAGGGTCTCCGTGAATCCCAACTTTCCGCATATCGAGCACGTAAAACTCTGCGGACGTGGAACCGCCTCACCACCAAAATATAAATCGTAATCCGCCTGCGTCAAAATACACTGGAACGGATGGTCTGCCGGATGGTTCGTCACCGTCAAACCCAAATCGTAACAAGTCAGACATAAATCGTAATCGAGACATCTCAAGCATTTGAACCTCTTCTCCTTAAAATTCGTTTTATTACAAAAGTCACACGAGACACCTTCATGACGCGACATTTTTATTCACTATCATAATTATCACAAATCAACCACGGAATTAAAATAACAAAAGTTCGAATCAGAACGAAATGCAACACTCAGCATAAACTTGAAAATTCTTCTTCTAATAATCAAAAATATGCCCACGATAGGGAGGGCTGCGTTCCAAGGCTGAAAAATCAGTGTTGCCACTGATCAACCACCAAAAATTCCCTCTTTTCAAACAACCAACTTCATGTTCCTTCGCTTATATTTTAATGAAATCAGTTTTTTATTAATCAAAGTTAATCATTATTATTGGATTTAAATCAATTTTTAAAATCAGTGTTGCCACACTTGTTTTCTTTGATAAGAGATAACGAATGATAAACAACTTGTCACGTGAATCGTTGACCGGTTTATGCTCTGTCATTCAGCATTTTTGACGACAAAATAATAATTTACATTGGTGAGCTTTTCTTGGTAAGATTTCGTCGTAGGTTTAGGTCAAACATGAATCAAGCGTTTAAAGTTAACTATATATAATAAATAAGGGCATTACAGGCTACCACATTACCCTCTACTGACCTTAATTACCCTCCATTTACCCCATTTCATCTTTAACTCCCCTCTTCCCTTAGGCCCCAACCTACTAGTTCCCCCCAAACCTACAAATTTCGAGCTTTTAAGATTCCAAATATCATAAATCCTATAGATCCATCTATACCTGGCGGCTGGCCTATAGACCCATCTATACCTGGCCTATAGATCCATCTATACCTGGCCTATAGATCCATCTATACCTGGCCTACAGATCCATCTATACCTGGCCTACAGATCCATCTATACCTGGCCTACAGATCCATCTATACCTGGCCTACAGATCCATCTATACCTGGCCTACGGATCCATCTATACCTGGCCTACAGATCCATCTATACCTGGCCTACAGATCCATCTATACCTGGCCTACAGATCCATCTATACCTGGCCTACAGATCCATCTATACCTGGCCTACAGATCCATCTATACCTGGCCTACAGATCCATCTATACCTGGCCTACAGATCCATCTATACCTGGCCTACAGATCCATCTATACCTGGCCTACAGATCCATCTATACCTGGCCTACAGATCCATCTATACCTGGCCTACAGATCCATCTATACCTGGCCTACAGATCCATCTATACCTGGCCTACAGATCCATCTATACCTGGCCTACAGATCCATCTATACCTGGCCTACAGATCCATCTATACCTGGCCTACAGATCCATCTATACCTGGCCTACAGATCCATCTATACCTGGCCTACAGATCCATCTATACCTGGCCTACAGATCCATCTATACCTGGCCTACAGATCCATCTATACCTGGCCTACAGATCCATCTATACCTGGCCAGTAGATCACTATGGTAATTCTTTTTTAGGTAAAAATGTCAAAACCGAAAGCAAGGCTCCATCCCAGCATCCACCACCCGCTTTTAAGGAGATGGAATTCGCCCAACACTGTTATCACCAAAGACAGCCTAATGATGCCTCTTTTCATTATGTAATATTCTTCGTCTCCTTAATTTTTTTTTTCGTTCATTTTTAAACATTCACAGTGATGATGATGAAGGGAAAGAAGAGATTTCCGCAATGCCTGGAGTTTATCGATACGGCGTCAAAACCGTCGTTAGCGAACTAATTCCGCTCGTCGAACTCGGTTTAAGATCAGTTCTCCTTTTCGGAGTCATCAGCAAACTTGAAAAAGTAACCATTTCATCAGAGTTATAATCGTAATCATAATCATACCCGTAATTGTAAATTAATGTATATCATGATTACGATTACGCCGAACTCTGCATTTTATCAATTATGGGTAAAATAATAACTTTTTAGGACGAAAAAGGCACCAATGCTGATTCAGCACAAAATCCAGTCATTCGAGCCCTTCCTCTTTTGGTCGCAAATTTTCCAAACCTGGTCATCGCATGCGATGTAAGATTAAAATAAACAAATTTAAATTTAATTTTTTCTCTAAGGTCTGTCTTTGTCCGTATACTTCGCACGGACACTGCGGGATTTTGAACAAAAGCGGAGAAATAGACAACGACCTTAGCATCGTTAGGATAAGCGAGATAGCATTAAATTATGCCAAAGCTGGTACTTGTAGCATTTCTTTAATTAGATAACACTTTTTTCAAGGATGTCATATCGTCGCACCTTCTGATATGATGGACGGCCGTATTGGAGCTATCAAAAACGCTTTAGAATCTTCTTCAATGAATAACAAAACAATCCTTTCTTATTCTGCGAAATTTTCGTCATCGTTTTATGGGCCATTTCGAGAAGCAGCGAAATCCGCTCCTTCTTTCGGCGACCGTAATTGCTACCAGTTGCCTCCTGGGAGTTCTGGTTTGGCCAAAAGAGCAATCGTGAGTTTTATATAGCCAAATTGATTAATTACTCCTTTATTTCAGGATAGAGACATTTCTGAAGGTGCAGACATGCTTATGGTCAAACCTGGAATGGCTTATCTCGATATTTTGGCTCAAACAAAACGTGAATATCCTCATCATCCACTTTTTGTCTATCAAGTTTCCGGTGAATATGCGATGCTTCATTTTGCCGCCAAAAATAACGCTGTTGATTTAAAAAAGGCCGTTCACGAAAGTATGGTCGCATTTCGCCGTGCAGGTAACTTCCAAAGTTTTAAATTCTCAAATAATTTTTTTCTAGGAGCCGATTGCATCATTTCTTACTTCACTCCATTGATTTTGTCATGGCTCATGTCTGAATAAAGACTGACAAAAAGGGTAAAATAGTTTTAGTTTTTTAACGTTGGAATCAGCTTATCTAGTGGCCAATTAATGAACTACTTTTTAAAGACAGATGCCCTTAATTGTCCTGGACCTTAGGGGCATTTTTTTTATTGGGGGAAGAATCTCAAATTTTAATAGTTTTTTATTATAAAAATCAATAAAATTGTTTAAAAAAGCTAAATTTTCTTTTTTCTAAACCTGTCCAGTACACCTTTGGGTCGTTTTGGTTTTTCATCGGGTCGCTCGCCATGTTCGTCGATAACTTTTTCTCTTATTTCTTTCATATTTTTAATGAAATCCTAAATTTGTTTATGTAATTTGTGAAGTGAAAGTTTTTACCTTTTTGTAATTTTCTTTAACAATCTTTTTAACTCTGGTCGCCCGAGCGGTATTTCCTCGCCGTTTCTTTCTCGGCTCAAAATCAAACTTTTCAGGTTTGAGATCCTAAATAAAAAATAAAATAAAAAATCTAAAATTTTTTTTTAAATAAGAGGAAAATTACCAAAATTTTATTTTTAGCTTCGATCCTGTCTTTAAGGGTAGGTATGTTAACTTGGCCGATAGCCATGGGATCCAAGGTGATCAATTCCGGTTGAATTTTCTCAAGGAGAGATTTAACTTCGGCTTCTCTCCTCTGACTCTTTGCCTGCATAGGGTTCAACTCGTAGGCATCGAAATTTGCTTCACCAGCACCAGGGACGATCATACTTGTAAACCCATGTTTAGTCCCTACCCCCAAAACATCTTCAAAAGGACAAAATTCTATATTATCGATGACCGAGTCACCCCGATGGATCAAAATCGGCTCAGAAACGTCATTAATATGGCAATTTTTGAATACTTCAACCACATTTTTGGTAGCTAGAGCTAAACACCCATTTTGACTCAAAGACATGTCTGTGGGTGAACCTCGAAGTTTGTAGTTTTTGAGAGGTCCTTCTAGTTTTCGGACGTCCCAAACTTTCATTTCGCGATTCGCTGATGAGGTTATCATGTATTTTCCTGTATGGTCGATCGAAATTGCTTCTACTCCTATATTATGGCAGAGCATTTGTGCTAAAGGTTTTTTCTGATTTGGACTCCACATAGAGACAGTGCCGTTGTTATGTCCGAGGCAGATGACCCCGTTGTACGGGTTCTGCGTCATCACGGAAAGTCTTCCTTTATGCGTATTCAACGTACTTATCAATTTACCGATTGAAATGTCAAGCCAAGTCAAATATCCATCTTCATTCTAAAAAACGTGGGTCAATACATCATAATCATTTTTAACTTACACATGATGCTAAAAGGAAATGATAAGGAAGAAACTGCATCCGTAGAACTCGGTATAGATTTTTCAAACAATGAAGTTCGACACCTTGGTTGTCGTAAATGTAAACCCAATTTTTCTGTGCGACTGCATACATTGTTTCAATATGAAGCCATCTAAAAATTTGAATTTAAATTTTGCCTTGATTTGATAAGACGTACTGAACGTCGAAGACTTCTTCGGTGACGTTGAGCTCGCAATGGAGGTTTTTGGTTACCCAATCGAATGCGGCGACGTGACCTTTTCGACCTCCGATCAACAAATGTCGACCGTTTCTTGTGTAGTCAATTCTGAAATAAATAAAATTATATTTTTAACTTCTAAAAATGATGGGTACACCTAATCCCATAATGCAGGTGGGTACCTTCTCACCCAAATTCATGGTAGGTAATCCCCCACTTGTTAACAGGTATTCCTTTTAATTGATTACGATTAATCATCATCTTTTTATTATTTAGAATATGATTACGATTACGGATATGATTACGATTATAATCGTTATCATATTTTGTTTTATAATTTTTAATTACAGACAATCATATTTTTTTTACAATTTTCACAAAAAATTGTTTTTGTTTTTTTGCAATTTTCACAAAAAACTGTATAACAATTTTCACAAAAAATTGTATTTTTTTTACAATTTTCACAAAAAATTGTATTTTTTTTTTACAATTTTCACAAAAAATTGTATTTATTTTTTTACAATTTTCACAAAAAATTGTATACAATTTTCACAAAAAATTGTTTGTTTTTTTACATTTTTCACAAAAAATTGTATACAATTTTCACAAAAAATTGTCGTACAATTTTCGCAAAAAATTGGATTTTTTAAACAATTTTGAACGTAATTGTATTTTTTTGACAATTTTTTTTCCGTAATTGTATTTTCTTCCCCGCAAATTGTACTTTTTTGACAATTTTTCCGTAATTGTAACTTTTTTTACAAATTTTCCCGTAATCGTAATTTTTTAACAACAGCTGTAATTTTTATTACAAAAACCATTTAATTTTTATTACAAAAACCATTTAATTTTTTGTAAAATCGATAAAAAAAAATTGAGATTTTTGAAGATCATTGTTGAAAAAAAAATTTTTTTAAACAGAAATCGTCTAAAATTTACGATTATGTATTTGTAAAAAAAATTTTTTTGAATTCTTGAAAAATTAAGAAAAAATTATATGATTATGAATTATGATAGAAAATCTTTTAAAAATACAATACTTTGGGAAAATTGTTAAAAAAAAAATAATAATTTTTTTTTTTGTGTGTGTGTGAAAATTGTAAAAAATACAATAATTATAATTGAAAATCGTATAAAAAAAAAAAAAAAAATTATGATTATAACCGTAATTATATTCAAAATAATAGGATTATGATAATAATCGTAATAATAATAATGATTACCCCCAACTCAGGTAGGTACCTACTAGTGAACGGTGGGCATCCTCCCTCCAATTCTTCGTAGTTTCTGCTCCAATTCTTAATTCATAGATTGGTAGGTATTCCCCTAAATCACAATGGGTATCCCCCCCCCACCAAATGAATACTGTGTATTCCCCTAATTTATGGTCGGTGCTCCACCAATGCATGAAGGGTCAACTAGTCACCTTGAAAATTCAGGTGGACTCATACCTATAAGGCCCAAAATTGAGGTCGAGTTCAAAAAACTTGGTCGCACTCGTCACATCCACATTCTTCGCTATCTGTCGCTGAGTCACAGTTCTCACACTTTCGCCTTCTTCGTACTGTATAAACCTGGAAAAAGATTTCAATCAGGAAAAGAGACTCGCGACAGTTCGGACATACCCGGGATCTTCTGTCAGCAAAATTTCGTTCCTCGCAGTCTGCTTTTCCGCCCATTCGATGACCTTTTCTTTTCTCAGAAGTTTCTTCCTTTCTGTTTCCGAGGAGATTTTGTCAAATCCGGATATTCCGGACCCTCGGGTGTGTTTCTCGAGAAGTTCTGGCGGAATCGGAATCTGCGGAGCCTTTCTGTCCTTCTTTTTTTCAAAGCGTTCCCTACCAGTCATTTTTAATGGATTTTCACTCTCATTCTTCTTGCGAAAAAAACGATTTTTCCCTTTCATTTGCGACATGGTTGCAATTATTAAAGACACAATACATAAATGAACAAAAATCGCATTTTTAGTGTGATTTGACTTGTTTTTGTAAACCCTCGTGTGGAAACTGGAAAACAAGGAGGTTTCACTTATAGCCATGGGTTTACTTATTGCAAGGCTGCCAACACAAATGGTCGCGAGGTCATTAACTTATTACTAAATCTACATTAATAGATGATTATTAGCATCAAAAACATGTTTTGTTACTATTACCATCTATTGATAGTAATGGTAAATGCTTGTTTTTAGCGGATTTCCGTAGGAAAGTAGGCTATTGAGGTGGTCGTCACGGAGGCTCCCAGGCTAGAGGCTTATATATTCGTGATCTGGAAGCTCTGGGGATCACAAAAATATAGGATGTTCCTTTCATGTTTATATATATATATGTACATGTTCATCGCATAACTGGAGCAATTTTGGCATGAGGTTGATGAAACTCGGTATTTAGGGCCTAAAAAAATTGAGAAGGAAACCTATTGAAAATGGCTTGAATGGGGACAGTGGTTCTGGTACTTTGCTTAGGGGCCCAAGTGCAATTACTTGATTTTCTCTGTAACTAAAGGTGAGAATCAATCGAAAATCCAGGAATCCGTTTTTGGGCTGAAACTTTAAATAAATAATAATAATAATAATAAATCCCCTAAATAAACATTTAAAAAAATCCGCTGAAAACATCATAACATAAAATTGTTATTAATAGGATAGTAAATTTCCCAAAGTAGGATAGTAAATTTCCCAAAGGGCCCTGATCCAGAATATACGACTACTCAAAGCACCGACCGCAATAGCTTCTTTTCCTTTGGAAATCAGTTAAAATCCGCTAATAAAAATTCTAAAACAGGTGATAAAAATGAAAAACAAAATTAGTTGGTACCTACTAAAGTGTGGTTTTCATTATTATTTTATAATTAGCGGATTTCCGTAGGTATTATTATTTTATTACCGAAGTATTTTAATTTTTTTCTCCTTAAGAATCTCCTAATTACCCGGTAAGTATATAAAAATAATAATTTATACCTAATATATACCTAGGAATTTGTACCTAGCAGCTTTTGTTTCGTTTCCTATCTGTTTTATTACAACGATAAAAAGAAAAGCCTAAAGCGAAAAAACAAAGTTTGGAGGTGAAGAGGAGAAAGCAGAAGGAGAAAATGGCTAAGCAAAGAAAAACGGAAGAAGGTTTAAAGAAATCAAGAGCGGTGAATAAAAAGTCACAAAAAAATAGAAATGATGTATTATTTCGTTCGTAGGAACCAGCTCAAAGCGATAACTCATTAGATTCCTCAACGACTGATGACACGACCTCAAGTGATGGTAAGTTATAGGTACCGAAAAAATTTTCAAAATTTCTCAAATTAACAAAAATTTAGAACAAAACGAAGACAAACTTGAGAAAAAAATTAAAAAAAAGGAAAAAAATACAAAATCTTTAAAGAAAGAAAGGGAATCCAATGAACGAATGGAAAGAATATTGCAAAAGCGAAACAAGAAAATAGACCGAAAATTTGAACGTGATAATAGAAAAATAAAACAGTATAAACAAAGTAAGGATACAAACTGACTAATTATCTAAGTATATGCTAACTACAATTACCTATTTGCAAGTAAATTTTTATTTAATTAATTTATTTTTTGTTTGTTTTGTTTTTTAGGATTGAAGAACTTGCGAAGTAAAAAAGAGTTGTAAATAAAATTATTGTATATGATTTAAAACAATTGCAAAATTTATTTAAAAAAAATTTTTTTTTCATTTCAGGAAAAGAATTTCATTCTTTGCAAATAATTCATAATAATACTACCTATGATATTATTAGCTAATTTTCGGCAGGACCGTTGTTTTGGTATTGAGTAGAGGGGGGGGGGTTTAAAGGATATAAACGATAGGATTTAGGAAGGCCTTTCCGGAGGAAGCTGCTTCTCGAGGCTGCCTCACAGAGTAGACTCCTCTGTGGGCTGCCTCGAGGCTTTTTTTTTGCCTACGTTGCTTGTTGGCAACACTGGTTGCTCTTTGTTAACAGTTACGTAACCTTCTGAAATCTGAATTTATCTCAAATTTTTACAATCTGAAAATTATCTCATTTTCATGGATCGCGGACGTTTAAGTAATCAAATTTGAATTAAAATCCACTCGCGTCGTATATTATCTTCAAACTTGGGTGCCTTAAAACAAAAATAAATTCGTTCTTGACGTTTGAAAAATCGAATTGGGGCGTAACCTTTCTCCGAGCGTCTTCCTTCAAGAAAATTGTCGAAAATGAGTCAGAAGAGATAAAACAATCTTTTAGCATTAATTGAGGTAAAAGATTAAATTCAATTTGTGTCTGGGGTGTCCTTATTAACGTTCTCAAAAAGAAAGTTTTTTCATTTTAATTTCGAGGTACCTAGTTAATTTAAGAATGCATTTGCTGAATCTATTGCTACGAGCTGGTCAACACTCATCCCTACTGTGATACTTTCATCAATAAGCAATCTTCGTTGTTGTTGAATCTATCACAACCAGCTGGTTAAGTTTATCGCAAAATGTGTTTGTTGTTCCAATCGTGAAAGGGGAAAGGTTGGGTGTCGGTGGGAGGAGATGGGAGGGTAGGGAAAGGTGGTGGGAGGGTAAAGGAAGGCAAAGGTTGTAACGAGGTGGGAGGGTAGAGAAACGTTGGGAGGAGATGAGAGGGTAGGTAAAGGTTGTAAGGAGGTGGAAGAGTAGGGAGGAGATGGGAGGCTACTTGGTAAAGGTTGTAAGGAGGTGGGAGGGTAGGGTAAAGGTTTTAAGGAGGTGAGATTACAATGCTACAGGGAAAGGTTGGGATGGTAGGGGAAGGTTGGGAGGAGGTGGGAGGGTAAATAAAGGTGGTAAGGAGGTGGGAGGGTAGGGAAAGGTTGGCAGGAGGTGGGAGGGTAAAGGGAGGTAAAGTTTGTAACGAGGTGGGAGGGTAGGGAAACATTGGGAGGAGATGGGAGGGTAGGTAAAGGTTGTAAGGAGGTGGGAGGGTAGGGAAATGTTGGGAGGGTAGTTAAAGGTTGTAGGAGGGTAGGGAAAGGTTGGGAGGAGATGGGAGGGTAGGTAAAGGTTGTAAGGTGGGAGGGTAGTTAAAGGTTGTAGGGAAAGGTTGGGAGGAGATGGGAGGGTAGGTAAAGGTTGTAAGGTGGTGGGAGGTTAGGGAAACGTTGGGAGGAGATGGAGGGTAAAGGTTGTGAGGTGGTGGGAGGGTAGTTAAAGGTTGTAGGGAGGGTAGGGAAAGGTTGGGAGGAGGTGGGAGGGTAAAGGGAGTTAAAGGTTGTAACGAGGTGGGAGGGTAGGGAAACGTTGGGAGGAGATGGGAGGGTAGGTAAAGGTTGTAAGGAGGTGAAAGGGTAGGGGAATTTTGGGAGGGTAGTTAAAGGTTGTAGGGAGGGTAGGGAAAGGTTGGGAGGAGATAGGAGGGTAGGTAAAGGTTGTAAGGTGGTGGAAGGGTAGTTAAAGGTTGTAGGGAGGGTAGGGAAAGGTTGGGAGGAGATGGGAGGGTAGGGAAAGGTTTTAAGGAGGTGGGAGGGTAGAGAAAGTTTGGGAGGAGGTGGGAGGGTAAAGGGAGGTAAAGGTTGTAACGAGGTGGGAGGGTAGGGAAACGTTGGGAGGAGATGGGAGGGTAGGTAAAGGTTGTAAGGAGATGGGAGGGTAGGGAAACGTTGGGAGGAGGTGGGAGGGTAAAGGGAGGTAAAGGTTGTAATGAGGTGGGAGGGTAGGGAAACGTTGGGAGGAGGTGGGAGGGTAGGTAAAGGTTGCAAGGAAGTGGGAGGGTAAGGAAAGGTTCTGCGGAGGTTGGAAGGTAGGGGAGAATATTTTGTGTTTGTGGAGAGGTCTGTAAAGCCCCGAATTTTTGAGAAA
This sequence comes from Orius laevigatus, assembly GCA_018703685.1. Classification (NCBI taxonomy): domain Eukaryota; kingdom Metazoa; phylum Arthropoda; class Insecta; order Hemiptera; family Anthocoridae; genus Orius; species Orius laevigatus. The sequence continues at coordinate 79,303 of JAGWEN010000389.1, read as the reverse complement.
GTTGGAGTTTTTCTCCCCATCTAATCTTTTTATCAGTTTAATTGATTTCTTCATTTTTCAGTCCATAAGGTTGAAGAATGGGATCCGAATGCTGCGGTGTCTGGATCAACGGTCTCAAATGGGTTCCGGTGCTTTTCCTCGTCTGCATGATCACATGGTCGTACTACGTATACGTCGTCCAATTATGCATAAGTAAGTTCATTCCATTGTATTCGCAAACTAATCTCTTTCATTTAGTGACGGTCTCCTCATATGTCGAGAAAACTCTCTATTTAATCATCTATCACGTATTATTATTGATATTTTTATGGTCATATTGGCAAACGATATTCACACCCATAGCAACAGTTCCAAAAAAGGTAAAATCTCAATTGTTATAGAGCTCGACTAATTTATTTCCAGTTTATTTTACCGAAAACGGAATTTGAAAAACTTTCAAAAGTAACCAACGAAGCCGCCTATCGGCAAATAATGGACAATTTCGGGCAAACACTTCCTGTCACCAATCGCACAACCAATGGCTGTAAGAATCATTTTCACAAAGAAAGATGAAATTCTGATTTTTTCATTTTAGCTTATCGTTATTGTGAAAAATGCTTTCACATAAAACCCGATAGAGCGCATCATTGTAGCGTTTGTCGTGTTTGTGTCCTTAAAATGGACCACCATTGTCCATGGGTGAACAATTGCGTCTCATTCACCAACTACAAGTTTTTTATACTCTTTTTAGGTTATGCCTTTATTTACTGTATATTTATTGTACTTACAACAATACAGTACTTTATCAAACTTTGGAACGTAAGAGTATTCTTATATTTTATCATTTTAATTTTTTTAATTGTTTAGAATATTCAGGGGAATGAGGTAGCTGGGAAATTCCAAATACTCATTCTCTTCTTTGTGGCTGCCATGTTTGCCATCAGTTTGATCTCATTGTTTGTCTACCATTGCTATCTAGTATCCAGAAACAGAACTACACTTGGTATGGACATAAAATTTATTGAAATTTTTTAAATTTTTGGTATAGAAGCATTTCGTGCTCCCATCTTCCTGAATGGTCCTGACAAAAATGGATTCAGCCTTGGCTACTATAATAATTTTCAAGAAGTCTTCGGTGACCGAAGAGCTTTGTGGTTTTTACCACTTTTTACCAGGTAATTTTTTTTTAAATGATTTGTTATTAAGCTTTTATATTAAAAAATGGGGAAACTGCCCCCTCTAAGGCCCTGAAAACGTTAAAAGCGAATTTTCGATTCGCGACATCAGAAGTGGGATTCATCTTTTTTTTTGAAACACCAAAAATTTATATTTCGCAATCATGGGTACAGCCTCCCGATTCGATTTCTGTGACTTTTATTTTATTTTATTTTTTATTTTTTTCTAAAAGATTCTCGGAAATGTTTTAGTTTGGGCGACGGCGTCAGTTTCCCCGTCGGATCAGACATTGAAGTCGGGCGAGACTCTCTTTTTAGCGAACGAACACCAATCGCTTAAAACCAAGGATACAAATTTTTTTTAAACATTTTTTTCATACAATAAATAACCTTAATTTTTTCTATGGCATTGTTTGTGCAATTTGAGGACTGCGTTTTGTATATTTTAGTTATAATTAAACTTTTTATATTAATCTAAGTACTTATAACATTTAAGCTACAATTTTTTATGTAAAAGTTCCTTTTTTCAACCTTTTATCCGAAGTCGTCCAGTTAAGGTTAAGGGAGGTTATTTTAAGGTTAACCCGGCCCAGGGAAATCTGGACAGGTTTTGTTTGCTTGTAAATTCATGTTGTAATATTTCAATAAAAAGAATCCTTTTTTTAATGGTTTCATTAACAATTTTTTATTATTTTTCGCCTTAAACTTGTTCCTTTTTTTAGTTTGGGTGACGGAATTCATTTCCCGCAGAGGGCGTTCAGCGAGGATACCGACCACTTGCTGAACAGCGCCGTCCAGTGGGATGAAGACGAACCCGGGTCTTCGATGATTCGCTAGTCTTAAAGACTTCAAAGCACTCAAGTACAATAATAGTACAATTGTACAGCCCCAGTACAATAAAAAAGACTTTTAATTATTGTCGACGTACTCTGTAGATAAAATGTATATAAAACATTCCTTCAAAAGACGATTAGAATTAAATTTGTTAAACTTCCTGTCTTGTGTGATTTTATATTTATAATAAAAAGAATATTAACATTTTTTTGTGTATTTGAAGCTTGGCAACCATGATATTTGAATAAACATGTGAAGGTTATAAATTGAATGGCCGAAATCATGTCCTGGCGTGAAAAAATAACCTAAAAATTCATTTTTTCCCCCACCCAGTTTTTGCTTTGACCCTTTATTGTCCAAAAAGACACCCCTAGTAAGACTTTTACCTCTATTCCAACAAATCGTGGGGAATGTACGAATACATGCTATGCGTACTTGAAATCAGGCAATGAGGGACAAATAGGTTGTTCCGTAGGTGTCATACCTCCATGGAAACAGGGCCCTCAGTGCTCTAGCGACACCACTGCCTCTATAAACAATGACGACACCCTAGCATTAATTCTAAAGAAAAGTTTAAAGAAGTGAAATTCGAACAATTTCGAGTTCAAATGCTATTCAGCGTAATTTATTCTCCCACAACGCATTTCTAATGGTTCAAGCACTTTTTTTTGCAACGTCGCACCCACGGTCGTTCCCTTCGCGTAAATCAAATCCGATAGAAGACAGCCTCGAAAGATTGGCCGTGACTGAATCCCGACCCCCCCTCACCTCCCATCAACCCCCCAAGTTCGTGTTACTTTAATCGATTGTCATTGGCTTAAAAGGAGAATCAAGTGAAAGTTAAAATGGGTCAGTATTAAGTCCATATACGGTCTTCTCCTCAGTCTCGTGTTGCAAGGTTTCTTTCCGAAGGCGCCACATAAACACACAATCGAGCTTTTTTCATAACCATAACGACACGTGGTCCTCCTGAGAGCAATCGGTCCAGCGGTTTTTGAATCTCTACCATTGAAACGAAAAATCAGCCTTTTAGACACGAAAATACGCCATGTTTGAAAAATCAGCAGCACGATTTCATGAACATGTTTACACTTAACTTCATCAATTCTTGACGAATTTCATCGATACTTATACCGTTAGAAAGCTCTTTTAAAGAGCTACAAAAGCTTTCTAATGCATAAAAGATCTCAGACCACTCCTTAACCCTCAAATATGGAGTTAAAAGAAAACTTGGCATTTTCACTAAGAATCTCTAGTGTGAGGACAAAAAGTCAGATTATTTCAAAAATGGATTTGGATGGCCTGGCGACTTCACTAGAGCAATCGGTCCAGTACCTTGACTACTCCACATTACCTCCCCAACACTCCCATCACCTCCCCCACCCATCCTCAACATTCTACCACCTCCCAACTACCTCCAGAAGTCGACTACTCGAAAAATCATTATCAGAATGGTTTCTCCATTTGTTTAATTTGTTATTCACTTCGAGCATTCGAAAGAGTCTGTTTGAATAATTCAAAAAAGAAGGCATTAACCTTTACTCTGGATAAGATTGACCTGGATTATTGGTTTTGGTTTATGAAACGGGAGGAAGCCCCTCGACTAGGTTCCTCCATTAGAGAATAGCGGGCTCGCCCTTTTCCGTCCGTGTAACTTTAATGAAAACGGCGTGAAAGCGTCGATCCTTTAATGCTTTCTTAACTAAGTCGCTATCGGTTGAAGACGTGGAAGAATCTTGTTTTGACGCTTCTGCTTTTAAAAGAGCAATTTCAACGATTACACCGCAAATAGAGCAGACGAGACACGATTCCTCCGATTGAAAAAACGAGAATACAAATTGCTGTTATTTCTAAGCTAATAACCAAGAAGCCATCACGGATTTGACCTTAATTTCACCTTTCCTAATCTTACGTCCGCACCTATTAGGAGAACTACTTGTCTGAAGCCCAAAAAGCCATCGCAAGAGCAATTTTATAAATTAAGAATATTTCAACCAGTTCTTCGATGTTCATTAATTTCTCATAGTTATGAGTAAACCACTCGTTATTATTGATTTATCTGTGATTCACGATATGCAAGATAATTTATCTTTAAAAAAATTTAAGGTGGATTTTTTCAGTTTTATAAGGAAGTAAATTAGTTGTTTCCTTCACTTTTCTACACCTTATAGGGTAAGGTCAGCTTGTTTAGGGTCAGAGAGTTGACAAATGTCTTGAGATTTCAAATTAAAAAAAATGTTTTTAATTATTTTCTTGTTCGTTCTTTGGTATAAAATAGTTTATTCATCCCTGAAATTAAATAAAACGATCCTGTCCTCTCTTACCTGACGGGAATTTTAACATTCTTGACCTTGGACGGTCATGACATCATCTCACCGTTTCGTACCTTCGAAGTTTCCATTCATCATTCGCACATCCCGGACCAAGTCAAAAATGGAATAAATTTTTTTTATCATTCCATTATGATGGACCACAGACGGATGCCGACGAATTTTTTTCTGTCATCTATAACGAAAAGCAAGTGGAAATCATTTTGGAAAAACAAAAATTTTCAACTTGTTGCACGATCACGTAACACCTGAAGTGAGGAAGCAATAAATTAGAATAAATTTATTGATATGGCATTTTATTTTTATACTTATAAAACAAATTATAATAAAGCTAGGTATTTATATATAGGTACTTATTATTATGTAATGTAATGTAATTATGTATACCTAGCAAAATATACAAACTTCAATTTTTTCCCTCAACATTGGGATTTTTTTTAGGTTCAGGTAATGAATCATAGAAGTCCATTATTTCTATGTAATGAGAAACCCAACTCTCTTGATAGCTTGAGATCAGTTTTTGATATTCTCGAAAAAGATTTTCAAATTCTTGAGCATAAGTTTTATATCTCCTTATCTTCGCTTCCTTCATTTCAGTCAGATTAGTCATTGCAGGGTTACTTTTTAGTTGCTCGGTCAACTGCTTAATATTACATTTTAGATGACTGAGAATACTTATCAGTACATTCATCCGGGCGCTTAAATTGGTCTTTGTCACTTGGCATTCTTGTTTAGGTATCTGAAAATTGAATTTATTATAAGTTGCAACTACATATATTCTTAGTTTTATAAGTTATAGAAAAAAATTGAAAAAAGTCTGGCATGGTGTAGTATAGTTATGTAAGAGAAATCCCCAGAACCGGAACATTCTTAAAACAGAGTCCACTGTTTTACCAGTGTCTACTGGTAAAAATGTAAATATCGTACCTGTGGCACGTGAGAAAGTATTTTGGCCAACAGACATACCACAAAGTCCCATCTTTGATCTTAGGCTAAAAATCTTGGGGGCTTTTGGGCTTTTTATGATAAGAAGTCCGGCTGGACAACATTCGATAGGTTTACCCACAGGGACCTACTTCTTCCACCGACATTCAGGGAGAGGTGGAAAAATACAAACTTACTTATATTAATATGTTATATAGAAACTACATGCTTACCGAACTCATTATATGATCGTCACTGCTAAGGAATCTCCAAGCAGGATGTGGTCTTTTCAAGTTTTTCGTCGATTCTTCAGTTTCTTAGCTTATCGTAGTCCCCTCTCAAACGAATGACCAATGGAATGGCTTCTATCTAAATGCATACGTCGGCACAAATCTATCAAACCACTTTTTTGAAACAAAAACCTAGAAGATCGTAATTTTCCTCATAAGTATGCCAAAGCTACACAAAAAAATTTCGTTCTTCCCGAACCTCGGTTACAGATAAAAATCCGGATGTCAGATAGTGAAATCGCGAATATTTCAAAATAGAAAATTTCTAAAAAAATTCGAGTAATTTAAAATTATTAATTTTGATCACATAAGATCCTTAAGTAAACAAAAGACCGTTAACGCATCCGCTACTTCTTGAGGCACGTGATGAGATGTCCATGGAATCGGAAGACGCTCCTTTTGTTTGGAATAAAAAAATTCCAACTTCATATAGAATCTAAAAAATAGCCGTCAAGAACAGTATTTCCATAAACGAGAAAGAAAAAAAGATAAATTTCAATTAGTCAAGAGTTTCGTTGATATTTCTCCTCGGATCTGTCCGGTTCTCGCGAAACCTAAATAAGGAATGATCGTTCCCCATAAGGGAATGTTTGTGTGTGCGACTCATTTGCGTAAAAGATGACTCACGAGGGTTCAAGTGGTTTATTGGAGGCTGGAAAGTGTCGGATTGAATCATTTAGTTCACTATAACATCTCTAGCAGATTTCCAAATGAAATCAATATTTAGAGAAAGGTGTCCAATAGCATTCACAACTTTAAACCAAGAAATCTCGAGAACTGCTCAACCGATTTCCCGAATCGACCTATTTTTGAAAAGGGGTCGATTTGGGAAGAAAACCCATCTAAAATCTCTTGAGATATTTGAGTCTGCAATAGCAAAAGTAGAGGTATTCCAGCTGAAGGGATGAAGAGCTAAAAATGATGATAAAATAAAGGATTAGTCTTCTTGGGAGAGAAGAAAGCCTCGACACGGATCGCTTGACCAATACGGTCGCTCTTTGAGGGCCCTGCGCCCGGGCGGGGATCGACTCCCTCCCCGGCCGGGAATAGCGGCGGCGAGAGGGTCCCCCCGTTCGGAATTTCCCGTCGCCCCGAAAGCCGTACCTCCGTCTTCAATTTTGTCAGTCTAGCCCCGGCCTCCGTGTCAAGTGAACCGTGAAAATCCCTCAGTTCCTCATTTTTGGATTAGTCCAAATAATTTCTCATCCCACGTTTTAATCAACGGCTTCAAAATTGCGGAAGATATGGCAACCAACCGTGCAGCAAAATCTGGCTTTGCTGCCGAAGCACAGAGGAAGGTAAATTAAAAAAAAATTGAAATAACATAGAACTGTTTCATAAAAAAATCAAAATTCGAATTTTCTGCGGCTTCAAATGGGGGCTAAAAAATTTTCAAAAATCAACAGGTGGGTTACCATTACGCAATCGAAAAGCGGCTTTTCAGTGTTAAACGCCCACTTTTAGCTGCACTTTTTGACCTCAAATATCACATTCTAATACTCCTAAGTAGCCTGAATATGGAAATCCTAACTAGGGGCACGAACATAGCTAGGTCCTTAGCATAAAAATGCTCTAAATCTTTAGCCCAAAATTAGGCGTTTTTTTTGGAATTTTTCCCTCGTATAACTTGACAATCGGTCCAGCAGTTCTTGAGATAAATCGGTTTCTAGTTGTTCGACGCTGACTTCTGGATTGTCTTCTAGCTTCCATTTTTAAAAATTGAAGTTTTATGGCTCTTTATGGGTCACTTATACCTGTTTTGGGACCTTTTCGTGCTTATTTTAAGAACCAATTTCCTCTATTAGCAAGAAGTATCAATTACGTCCTCAAAATGGATGGGACAAACAAAGGATGTAAACAAGGCCTGTGTAAACAAGAGGCGAATTGTTTTTTTAGCCGCAGAACTAAATAAACGTTTTTCTAATTTTTATTTTATTTCGACTCCAAATGCGTGGATGACCTAGTGACCTCGAAGGACTCGAAGGAGAGATCGATAACATCTGGGATCCTCCCTGGATTTCGTGTGGGAGGGCTTCAGGAAATCATAACCTTGAAAAATTTAATTAAAGTTTTTATAATTAGCCATAAAAGCCAATTTTGAGATCAAAGCTTCCCGAGTTTGTGGCTTTTGATCGGCTAGGGTAAAGGAGTCGCGAATTTTAAGGACTTGCTTTTATTGACCTTGAAAAGAGCTTTCCAACGGCGTAAGAGTTCTACGGTCCTTTAAAGTTTGCTCATGGTTTTGGCTCGTTTATTATCTTTCTTTTTTCAAGCACTATTGACTTGACGACCCAAAAACGTTTGTTCTCTAGTTGCGAAAAAAAAAGCCATTTTTGACATCTTGATATCTTACTCCATAAGAAAAAGAAAGGCGAATCGTGCACAAATGATTTTTCAAAGTCACGATTTAAAAGAAATACACAAGTTTTAAAAAAATCCCTCCCCCCCGAACTTTCCCAAATTTCGAAACTGAAAATTTTCAAATGCGACCGCTTTTGTCCTTTTCCTTCATTATTCTGTTCAAAATTCGTGTCAAGGATCTCGCAAATAAAGTTCGAGAGTGTGAAATCGAGCAAAAAGGCTCCCTCTATTCATCGATTCGCTCCGTTTAGTTTAAAAGAAACGATTACGTCGCTACTATTAAATTTTGAGCGAATTCCAGATAAGAAACAAGGACGGATGTTGTTTTTTATATCGCGCAACTAAAATTTTGAAGAGGAAACCACAATTTGACTTCAAATTTCCTCAAATTTGCTCAATTTTAAGACCAAAAGTCGACCCAGAGATCAAGAATCTTTGAGAAAAGTCATCAAACTGTCGATTTTCGAGCTTTGGGAACGTCGACATGTTTTATAGGCTTTCTAACGGTGTGTTGAAGTCATTCTTTATAAAAAGCTTCAATATTTAGGCATCCGGTTAATATATTTATGATTCGATAATTTCTAAATATAGTGAGTCAATAATTATTGAGTAAGATTCCTTATCGGTGAGTCACCCGTCTCGGCCTATTTGCTCTTGAGCACGAACCCTCAAATTTCCAAGCAAACCCCACCTTGAAAATTTCATCTTTCGACACATCCTGAAGTGGAAAAATGGTTTGTTTGAATCTTCGAAAAGTTTCCTTTTTATCTCGGACATGAATCTGTGGGCAATTTGCATTTTCGATAATCGACGTCTGACTTTCCAATAAAATGCACGATCGTGGAAAAAGTTTTCATGGCGTTTTATAAATTTATCGGTTGGGAATGATAATTTTAAGTTGAAATATTGTGAAAGTTTTATTAAAAGGGGACTTCTTGGCCCATTTATGAGAGAGTGAGTCACTCGTGTCAGATGGTTTCGAAATAAGCAGGTGTGCATCTTCGCAACTGCTTCCGAATCGTCCCTAAAGGCAGGAACTGGTTCCTGTTCAGGCCTAAAGACGTCTTCTAACTTGAAAGAAAGTCAAAAACGGTTGAGTTTTCTAGAAATTGTGTTAGCGGAGGCTCTTAATCAAGGAGGCTGCGGCTCAAGATCAAGAAGGCTGTGGCTCCAGATCAAGGAGGCTGTGGCTCCAGATCAAGCAAGCTATGGTTCCGTATAGGGTTACCACGTGGTACGCATTAAGCGTGATTTTACGCATTTTCAAATATTTTTACGTGACGCATTTCTGGACGACAGCAATCCAAAGATAATAAAGCCATATTTTGAACTATTTTTGACAAGAAAGGACCCATTTTATCATGATTTTGAACCTTTTTTTTTGGTAAGAAAGACCCTATTTAGCCAGATTTTGACCCTCTCTGACAAGGAAAGATACATTCAAGACAGATTTTGACCCTTCTCGACAAGAAAAGACCCTTTTCAGCCTGATTTTGAACATTTTTTTTGGTAATAAAGACCCTATTTAGCCAGATTTTGACCCTTTTTGACAAGAAAAGACTATTTTCAGCCTTATTTTGAACCTTTTTTGATAAGAAAAGACCCTTTCCAGCCAGATTTTGACCCTTTTTTCATTTTTTAGATGATATAGTTTGACCCTTTTTGACAAGAAAAGCTTTTCAGCCTCATTTTGAACCTTTTTTTTTGACAAGAAAAGACACCTTTTAGACAAATACTGACCCTTTTTTGACAAGAAAGGACCTTTTTATCCTAATTTTGACCCTTTTTGACTAGGAAAGACACTTTTTAGACAACTTTTGACCCTTTTCGAGAAGTAAAGACACTTCTTAGACCATTTTCGACCCTTTTTGAGAAGACTAGACAAATTTTGACTCTTTTTTTTTGTACAAGAAAAGACCCTTTTTCTCATTTTGACCCTTTTTGACAAGGAAAGACCCTTTCAGTCAGACTTTGACCCTTTTTGGACAAAAAGGACCCGTTGTAGCCTGATTATGACCCTTTTTACAAAAAGATACTTCTTAGACAGATTTTCACCATTTTTGACAAGAAAAAAACCCCTCTGGAACCTTTTTTCGATAAGAAAAGACCCTTTTCTTACACCTCTTGATCCAGAAGATCAAGAAGGCTGTGGCTCCAGATCAAGAAGGCCCTCCCCTTAACCCAAGGCTTAAAACTAATTATTCCGCAACCATTTTTGATAATTTCTGTTTATAGACTGCAGATTAGGATGTGGTTTTTGAAAAACCACAATTGAAATTCGATTTCTCGTTAGTTTTTACAAAAACGAATGAAATTTTTCGTTTTCTCGGTTATTTCTCTGTGATGGCTTCTTATCTCTTGTTCCACTTGCGGTAGAAAAGTGACATAATCAAGAAGGCCCTTGCTACTACTAATTGAAGGACGCGACCTCTTTGTCGTCCATGAATCTTTCTTTATTATTTCACGAAAACAAAAAGCTCATGTCAATTTTTTTTTGTCTTTTGGCGTCCCCGAGCCGATAGACTTTCGCGCTGTTGCCGGCTTTATCTTCGACTATAGAAAACAGACCTAACTAATACAAACCCTCCCCCATCTTGTAAAATATTTCCCTCTCTCTCTCTCTTTAACACTCTCTTTGTCCTTGGTTCTTTATCGTTCCAAATACCTTTTCTCAATTTTAAATCTAAACATAAACAATTAATGTTCAACAATGGGCCTCTTACATAAGAAATTGCATTCTTTAACATTTTTGCAGACTAAAATTCCTCTGGGAAAGGCAACGGTGTCTACATCTTCTCATGAACTTTGAGAAAAAAGATGACTAATTTTTTAAACTCAATAATCCAAGGAAAGAATTAACCTTGAAAATTTTTTGATTAATTACATTTTATAATTAAACATCATAAAATTCCGTTTTAACATAAAAAACTTCCATCTTGAAAAGAGGCCTGGGAAAATCTTCCACACGCACACATTGCTTATTAGAGAATATTTATTTTTAACTTTTCGACATTTTCTATGACTAAACGACAAATTATTGCTTCAAGTGTTCGATTAGATACGAATGAAGAATCCCATTAAAATTCCTTCATATCTAGTTATTCTTTTCGAAGAATGTGTTATTTTTATGACGATAACGGGACTGAATAAATGTTTTTTTATATTCTCGTCAAAACGTGCATTTTTGTTCGAAAAAAGTCGTTTGTGCATAGATTGATTTGTTTGGTGGAGTTGTGGAAGATAAGATGAAGCCCAGAAAATTTCAAGTCAATTAGTCCATGGAAAGCTGAGATGTTCACAAAATTACTCTTGAATATGTCATCATTTCATTGGGATAGGAACTTTTGATTCATATAGCCTTCTTGATCAGGAGGTGGTTAATCTTGACTAGAAGTCACAGCCTTCTTGATCAGGAGGTAGGCAATCTTCATTAGTAGCCACAGCCTTCTTGACCAGAATCCACAGCTTTCTTGATCAGGAGGAAGGTAATCTTGACTAAAAGCCACAGCCTTTTTGATCAGGAGGTTAGTTAATCTTGACTAGAAGCCACAGCCTTCTTAACCGGGAGGTAGGTAATCTTCATTAGTAGCCACAGCCTTATTAACCGGGAGATAGGTTATCTTGACTAGTAGCCTTAGCCTTCTTGACTAGTAGCCACTGCCTTCTTGACCAGGATCAACAGCTTTCTTGATCAGGAGGAAGGTAATCTTGACTAAAAGCCACAGCCTTCTTGATCAGGAGGTGAGTTAATCTTGACTAGTAGCCACAGCCTTCTTGATCAGGAGGTAGGTAATCTTGACTAGTAGCCACAGCCTTCTTGATCAGGAGGTAGGTAATCTTGACTAGTAGACTGCCGAATCCACACTCCACAGCTTTCTCGATCAGAAGCCACAGCTCTCACAATCAAGACAAGCCAATCAGAAAATTTAATTGAGAAAACCTACAGCAATCTTGTACGAAAAAAGTTCAACTTAAAAATGAGTCGAAATCGAGCTTATTAAAGAAAAAAAGCTCAAGCATTGATCAAATCGCAGCAACCCCGTCTAAAAATATTTAAAATCCTGGAAAAGGAGGAAATTTAAATAATAATTGTGTACTAACTAGAAAGGGCGTGTATGGAATATCCGGGCCGTTTTACTTTATTTTTCAAACAACCGGTTTTTCTAAGGTCTCCTTCAAGAATTTCCGATGCCCCCATCCATTGACCACGTATTTCAATTTTAAAAAGAAAAAAAAAACTTGTTATCTTTATAAGGAGACGTCCTTTAATCCCTTATCTTCATGTTTAATCCATTTGCCCATATTCGCCCCCCAAGGTGAAGTAAATGAAGGATGTTGAGATCGTTTCCATCCACCTACATTGTCAACGATTTTTATCTCAATAAAAAGGGATTTGAAGTTTTTTTCGACAAATATTTTAGTTTCTAGTCGTCCCCCAAGAGAAACTTCATCCCACGCGAAGGAATCAAACCTGGATGAGGTCAAATGCAACTGGCGATCGTTTTTTTAAGGTCTTCTCTAGTTCAATGGCTCGTTTCAAGGTTGCTTTAGGTCGACTTTTGATGAAGAATTATTGATTTGAGCGTTTTTAGGCATTTATTAACTTTTATTGGGCTCTAAAAGAGCTTTTGAATGGTACAAAAATTAAGAAAATCGGTCAAAAATTGAGGATATTGTGGACGATTAAAGTTCTTCAAGAAAATTTTGCCTTAAAACTTTTTTTTTCTGGTTTATACTTTCTAATTAAAGTATCGTTCACCCTTTTGTTCCGCGTATTAACGAGGAAGCCAATTGCCTACGACATCCTGCAAAGGGTGCTTGATTGGGCTAATTGTTCAGTTTAGAATGCATTTTATTTTAAAAAATGTCTTTCTTTTCAGATAAACAGCAAATACAGTGAAGAACACGCACAAGAGTGTTTAGAATGGATCAGAGCGATCACCGGCGAGGCGATCAACACTTCTGGGGACATGGACAACTTTTATGAAGTCCTTAGAAACGGAACTCTTCTCTGCAGGTAAAAAAAATTGCCTTCCCTTTGGTAGAATTGACTTGGACTACCAAAACTGACTCTTTGCATTGGCTGGATTGACTTGGACTACCAAAATTGAGTCTTTTCATTGGCCTAGAGTTGGCTGAACTATGAAAAATGAGCCTTCCCATTGGTTAACTTGACTTGAACTACCAAAAACTACTCTTTTGATTGGCCTAGAGTAGGCTGGGCTATGAAAAATGAGCCTTCCCATTGAGTAACTTGACTTGGACTACGAAAAGTAAGTCTTTATATTGGTTTAGGTACATGACTTGGACTACGAAAAATGAGCCTTTCTATTGGTTAACTTGACTTGGACTACGAAAAATGAGCCTCCATTGGTTAGCATGACTTTGACAACGAAAACTGAGCCTCCATTGGTGAGCTGTGAGCATGACTTGGACTACAAAAAATGAGCCTTTCCATTGGTTAACTTGACTTGGACTACGAAAAATGAGACTTTTCATCGAAAAAAGTCGACTGGATTATGAAAAATGGGCCTTCCCGTTGTTAACTAGACTTGGACTACCAAAAACAACTTTTTTTCATTGCCCTAGAGTAGGTTGGACTATGAAAAATGAGCCTTCCCATTGATTAACTTGACTTGGACTACAAAAAATGAGCCTTTCCATTGGTCAACTTGACTTGGACTACCGAAAATTACTCTTTTCATTGGCCCAGAGTTGGCTGGACTACGAAAAATGAGCCTTTCCATTGGTTAACTTGACTTGGACTACGAAAAATGAGCCTTTCTATTGGTCAACTTGACTTGGACTAACAAACTGAGTCTTTTCATCGAAAAAAGTCGACTGGACTACGAAAAATGAGCCTTCCCGCTGGTTAACTAGACTTGGACTACCATAAACAACTTTTTTTCATTGCCCTAGAGTAGGCTGGACTATGAAAAACGAGCCTTCCCATTGATTAACTTGACTTGGACTACAAAAAATGAGCCTTTCCATTGGTCAACTTGACTTGGACTAACAAAAACTACTCTTTTCATTGGCCTAGACTCTAGAGTTGGCTGGACTACGAAAAATGAGCCATTTCAATGGTTAACTTGACTTGGACTATGAAAAATGAGCATTTCCATTGGTTAACTTCACTTTTGGACTACCAAAACTGAGTATTTTCACTGAAAAAAGTCAACTGGACTATGAAAAATGAGCCTTCCCGTTGATTAACTTGACTTGGACAACGAAAAATAAGTCTTTCGATTGGTTAAATTGACTTGGACTACCAAAAATGAGCCTTTCGATTGGTTAACTAGACTTGGACTACCAAAAAATACTCTTTTCATTGGCCTAGAGTAGACTGGACTATGAAAAATAAGCCTTCACATTGATTAACTTGACTTGGACTACAAAAAATAAGTCTTTCCATTGGTTAACTTGACTTGGACTACCAAAAACTACTCTTTTCATTGGCCTTTAGAAGGTTGGACTACAAAAACTGTCTATTTACATAGGCTACATTGACTTGGACTACAAAATAATGGCTCTGTGCAATCACCAAAATGGATTAGACTCCCAAAACTGGCCCACTGCATTGGCTGGTTTACCTGGACTACCAAAAACTACACTTTTAATTGGTCAAGAGTGGGTTGGACAACCAAAACTGACTCTTTGCACTGGCTGGATTGACTTGGACTACCAAAATTTATACTTTTCATTAGCCTAGAGTTTGTTGGACTACAAAAACTGACCATTACATTGACTTGGACTACAAAAGCTAGTTGGTTTTGTGGGTTGGACTGCCAGAACATACTCTTTAAATTGACTTGGACTACCAAAACTAACTGTTTGCAATAATTAAGACTATCTTGGACTACTAAAATCAACTTTTTCATTCAATTAACAACATTGCTGATTAAAAATATTAATTTTGTTTGAAGGTTGGTGAACCACATGAAGCCCGGATCGGTGAAAAAGATCAACGAAAGTTCGATGGCTTTTAAATGCATGGAGAACATAAACAACTTTCTCGAAACCGCACGGGAAATGGGAGTCCCAGCTCAGGAGACTTTCCAGACCGTCGACTTGTGGGAAAGGCAAAATCTCAACTCGGTCGTCATCTGCCTTCAATCGCTCGGAAGAAAAGTAAAAGAACTTCCCATTCAAAACCATTTAACTTTTCCTTTGTATACAGGGCGCGGTTTACGGACAGCCAAGCATCGGACCAAAAGAAGCCCAGAAAAACGTCCGCAACTTCACCGAGGACCAACTCAGAGGCGGCCAAGCGGTCATCAGCCTTCAGTACGGAAGCAACAAAGGAGCCAATCAAAGCGGAATCAATTTCGGAAACACCAGACACATGTAAACAATCAAACCCACTGTATATAACATTCCAAAATGTATCAATCCATACAATTAGGTGCTAACACCACAAAAATAGTTCTTCCTCAACTCTATATCTATTTAGGTTATAATTTATTATAGAAATAAGATAAATTATTTTTATTTTTCTTGACCAGCAAACGGAAGATCTTCCTTTTTTTAACGCTTTATAAGAAAGTCTTTCTTTTAACCAACGAATTTTCAGAAAAGAAGTCAAATTTTTGTAAAATTGAATATTGTAGAGTATAAAAATATATTTTCAGATTCTTGAATAAATTATTTTGTTCTAGTGTAATCGTTTATTTTATTTAAATCCATGAAATTTCCGAAAATTGGATGACTGCAGAGGGTTAAAGTTTAAAAAAAAACCTAAATTTATAAAACGATTGAATATTTTTTAATGGCAGCTTCTATCAATTTGAGCATTTCTTTGGCTCCAGTTTTACATAATTCGAGGGCGGAATTGAAATCTTCAGTTGAGCCTGTACCTTCAAAATTGACCATGACGGATGTGTAGTTGATGCATTCAAAAGCTGCGGTCATCATATATTTGGAATCCTGAAAATTGAAGGAAATGTAAAGACCATCGCCTTTCTTAAAACTGTTTGGTTATGACCATTCTTACTTTTATCTCATCTCCGCTAGGGTTGAGGATCATTTCTCCATTTTTACCGCGGCAACATGAACTTGCAGTGACCATATGCTTCATTTCCATACCAGAAGCCATCATTGCCAAACATCCGGCATTGACCGCACATGATAAAATCTGAAAAATCGATATTTTAAGAGGTTTTTTCTTTTAAATATAACTTACTGAAGAATCATCTTGAAGTTCTTGGACAAGAAGCATTGATTCATGACGAGAAAATGGCCTCGGGAAGAAGACAGACTCGCATGCACTTCGAATTAAATCTTCAATCACTTTAAAACTATTGCCTGAAAAAGATTTTATTAGCAAAAAAAGGTTCAAAATCAGGTATGAAAAGACAGAATGTCCGAAAAGCGTCCCAGTCAAGCTAAAGGGAAGTTTTGGTATTCCAACCTACATTAGCCAATGAAAAGCTTAGTTTTTGGTAGTCTAAGTAAATCTAGCAAATGAAAAGAGTCGTTTTCAGTAGTCCAAGTCAGTCTAGGCAATGTAAGGGGGGTGTTTTGGTAGTCCAAGTCATTTTAGTCAATGAAATGAGTAGTTTTTGGTAGTCCAAGTAAATCTCGCTAATGAAAAGAGTATTTTTTGGTGGTCCAAGTCAGTCTAGCCAATGTAAGGGGGGTGTTTTGGTAGTCCAAGTCATTTTAGTCAATGAAATGAGTAGTTTTTGGTAGTCCAAGTAAATCTCGCTAATGAAAAGAGTATTTTTTGGTAGTCCAAGTCAGTCTAGCGAATGTAAGGGGGGTGTTTTGGTAGTCCAAGTCATTCTAGTCAATGAAAAGAGTAGTTTTTCGTAGTCCAAGTAAATCTTGCTAATGAAAAGAGTAGTTTTTCGTAGTCCAAGTCAGTCTAGATCAATGTAAGGGGTCAGTTTTATGTAGTCCAAGTCATTCTAGCCTATATAGGTCAGTTTTGGCAGTCCAACCCACATTAGCCAATGAAAAGAGTAGTTTTTAGAAGTCCAAGTCAGTCTAGACCAATGTAAGGGGTAAGTTTTATATAGTCCAAGTCATCCTAGCCTATATAGAAGGTCAGTTTTAGCAGTCCAACCCACATCAGCCAATGAAAATGGTAGTTTTGGTAGTCCAAGTCAGTCTAGACCAATGCAAGTGGTCAGTTTTATGTAGTCCAAGTCATTCTAGCCTATATAGGTCTGTTTTGGCAGTCCAACTCACATTAGCCAATGAAAAGAGTAGTTTTTGGTAGTCCAAGTAAATCTAGACAATCGAAGGAGTAGATTTTGGTAGTCCAAGTCATTATAATCAATGAAAAGAGTTGTTTTTGGTAGTCCAAGTCAGTCTAGACCAATGCAAGGGGTCAGACTTATGTAGTCAAAGTCAGTTTTGGCAGTCCAACTCAAATTACCCAATGAAAAGAGTAGTTTTTGGTAGTCCAACTCAGTCTAGCCAATGAAAAAGCCCAGTCTTGGCTTTTTCCATAAATACTGAGTGAAACCATCCACAGTTAAACTTACTATGAGTCCACGCCTTCGTCCTGTAAGTAACTTGAAATGCAACATCGTCTTGAATTTTCAAATGTTTCAACTCATGAGGTCCATATAGAGCAGCCAAAACGACATTTTTTCCTAAAAAATTACCCTTTTAAAACATTTTGAACGATTTTAGCCTGATTTTTACCTATGGAGAGTATCGCTGATCCTTCTGCTTTGTTTAAAACGTTTATTTCGAACTTAACTCGCGATTTTTCATCGTCCATTGATCCAGAACCTTTAATCGGCTCATTATTTTCTAATTCGATATCCATATTTAAATAATATTGAAGAAAATTGAACAAAGCGATATTAAATGATAACAAAGCGTGGTTATAACCTTCTGAGTGGTTATTAAATGTTCAAGTTAGTAGCAGTTTAGCCAACCTTGACGGAAGCGATTGACGATTTTAATTTTTGATTGCTTATATTTCTGTAACTGCTGTCCTAAGAAGAAAAATGAATAAAAACAAAATTATACAAAATTAAATTTCAAACAAAAAGTTTTCTATTCATGTTAACTGTAGGATGAGCCGTTTCTGAGTTATTTGCAATTTAATCACTTAAAATATTATTTTATCTTGTTTTGGTCCCTAATTATAGACTTTTCACTTTAGAATCACCTCCACTCAATTTTGACTCCCCATTCTCTCCCACCCCTAAACCTTTGATAATTACATTTCAATAAGTGGTTGGTATGTTAGAAAAAAACAAACGAATCAATATAAATTTTTTATTTTATGTATAGAATAGCAGAAAACAACTACTTTTTCAAAAACGTAACAACAAAAGTGCAGTTTTTGCCCAGGGGGGCCAACCTGTGGAAACTCCTTACATCTGGCAACCTTGCAGTGAAGGGTGGAGGAGGCAGTATTGCCAATTTGTAAGATTTATTGGGTTCACAGGTAGCCCAATTTGCGATAAATGGTCTCATCTTGTAAGTGGCAAGCTGGCCGACTGCAGGTGAAGCCTTTGTAAAGATCTGCAGAATGACCTGAAATCGTCTCCAAAGTTCCCAATAGTTCTAGAACGATCCAAATTGATATTTTTGGTTCAGAACAGCCACTGGTGAAATCTTGGACCCACTTTTACATCAAAAACCTTCAAACTCAATAGTTTTTGTGCACGGTTAGGGGTTTCCTTTGATGTCAATATGGACTTTCATAATATGATTCTTTAAATCCCTTGGACGTGAGAACTTTGCTATGCAGAGCTCGCAGCTAAGCGGCTTCCCAGTGTGGCGTATCAGATGTCTCTTCAAATGGTCCAACTGTGCGAACTGCATTTCGCAGAAATCACATCTATAAGGCTTCTCTCCAGTGTGGCATCTCAAATGTTTCCTCAAGCTGCTGGACACTGAGAAGTCTTTGGCGCAGAAATCGCATTTAAAAGGCCTTTCTCCGGTGTGGCATCTCATATGTCTCTTCAACATGCCAGACTCGGAGAACGCCTTCTCGCAGACATCGCATGCGAAAGGCTTCTCCCCAGTATGACATCGGACATGCTTCTTCAGATATCCTGGACGAGAAAACTTAGCACTGCAGACTTCGCAACTGTAGTTCTTTTCTCCAGTATGGATTTTGGTGTGGCACGTCAAACTGCTTGTCTGCGCAAACTTCTTCCCACAGACATCGCACTTATATGGCTTCTCTCCAGTATGGCAACGCATGTGGACACTCAGATAACCGCTCGATGAAAACTTACCGTCGCAAACTTTGCATTTGTACGACTTCTCTTCGCTATGGATTCTCAAAAGATGCGACTTCAAAGTTGATGAATTTGGGAACTTACGCCAGCACATGGCACATTGATAACATTCGATGATAACTGGTGCAGTAGAGGATCCTTCAAAGCTACTCCAAACGCATATTTCTTCTTTTATGTTCAACTTATGGACTTCAACTTCACGTTCCAGCTCCAAATCTTCATTTTCTTCTTTCATTTCATCCGCAGCGAAGAGAGGTTCTTCTTTGATCTTCATTTCTTCATGTTCCTGATATTCCAGTTTGATTTTATGATTGCTTTCCTCCATGATTAGGTATTAAAATTCTGAATTTTGTTTGTGAAAACGTTTTTGTACAAGGTTTTGTTATGGAAAAGGTAATCTGTGACTTAACCAGTGTTGCCAAAAGCTGGAATTTGGTGGCCCCTCCGCAATTTAGAAAAATTCAATTTTTAGCATGGTGCTATGGAAGCTATTGTTATTTTTGGACTAAAATTAGGCTTTTTATTCCAAAATGAGTTTATATAGCCAGATAACACTCCATAATGGTTTTGATGTTCTTAAAATTTCGGAGTTCTCTGTTCTTAACGTACATAACCAACATATGACATGTCGAAACGTGTTTTTAGGTTATCGGGATTTCAAATCTTTGTATCCGCTTGAAATTTTTGACAGATTTTCTCCAATACAATAATAGTAAGCCCTGCAAATTTCAAGTCGATCGGTATACAGGAGGGCGAGATAATCAAGTTTGAAAAAATCTACTTCCAAAATTAAAAATCTGACGAAGGCACCGACCATTTTGAAAAAAACTTCCCATTTTTTTCACTTTTTTACCCACGGCTCAAAAACTATGGATTATAGCGACTTGACCACTAAGTACGAAATGAACCATCAATAAATTCTGCGTCTAATGAGCTTTCCAAATTTAAAATCGTCCCAGCCGTAAAGGAAATATCGAAGTTCAAAGTTGACAATTTTTTGAAAAATATCTCATTTCACCACACATTTATGGCTCTCACGGGAGAACTGTGAGTCCTAGAAAGTCGATACTAGTCTCATTTAATAGTTAATACACTAAGGAATATTTTCTAAACAGTCCTAGCTTTCTATCTTTCGTAGTTCGGAAATGGTAAGGCATTTTATGGTCATCATTACAAGTCACGAAAACAAAATTACTTCTGCGCCGTACGGGAGAACCATTCGTCCGATCGAGTCTAGATTATACTCATTTTAAAGGTAATTAAGTAAGGAATGTTATACAAAACTACGAATCCTCAATTTTTTATGGTTTGGAAATGGTTGGGGATTACGCAAACTATCTCGACAACCATCAACGGTCTTAAGATATTCGTCATCTTGGTTGTTTGCTGCTTTTTTCTCCTTTTATCCCAGTTCATTGGTTCCGAAAATTCTTTGATGATCATTGATGGCTTCTTACCTATTGATACAAGCGTTCGACACGTGTAAACGTAGTAAAATGCCTCGAAGGTGTTGCGCCTGGCATTTCGCCCTCGCCTAGAGCCTTCGAGAGGGGATGACGCCGGCCGCCGCCTCCCCAAAACTCACCCGAACAGTCTCATTCAAACGACCGCGCGAGTGACAAGTGTCCAAAGTGCCCAGAGACGTCACATTTTTCACCTTACGTAAGTCCACACCATAAATTAACCCCCTCCCCACCCTAAAAAATTCCAAACCTCCAAATTTTACCAAAAAATCGTAGAAAATTGAAAACTACGATATTTTAAATTTTAATATTAATTATAATTTTTATCAATTGTGTATAATTTACAAACTAAAAAGGAAATTTTGAAGTATTTTTGAATTATAACATCTAAACTTGTACTTGCAACAAGAGATTACTAAAAATAAATATAGAAGGCATGGTAATATTAGCTCGTATCCAGTCTTCCCCACTGTTCTCCACGTTCCAGACATGATAACCGAAAAATAATAAACTTGAAAAAGGGGATTAGGACGAGATAGGATATTCATTGAAATTAATGATCTACCTCACGTGTTTACCGTAAGGGAGAGAAAACCGCACATTAAGCTCGACAATGCCGAACAACGTACATAAATCCCCCCGCGGCCCCTTTTAAAATCCATAAGTTGTTACCGGCACTTGGGAAAATCTTTTCTAATTCGAGTAAAAGCCCGATGTAGTTCCCTGGGGTCGGAAGAACCGATTTTATTGTTATCGTTTCGAGTTATAACCGAGTTGCTCCTTACTTTTCTCATTCTACGTTCGGAATGGTCGACAATCCAGTTTTCTGAAGAGTGTCTGGCAGTCTGGAAGCTTTGATTATGGTCGAATTGCCTAAATTGTAGTTTAGTTCTTAAAAATAATGAAAGCGCCCTTGGTTTTTGGGAGGATTTGGAGGATGATGGGGTTTAGGTTGTGCTGGAGGGAGTTTTTTGAGGAAGACATCGTCGGGGCAGCTCCTGACGAAAGGGTTAATGGTCATGGAGGGGACTTAGGAAACTTGGACTATAAATCTACAAAAGAAGGGGGGGGGGTCGAGGAAGTTATCGTAAGAATTCGTAAAGTCGTGGTGTTTTATCTTTACAAAAATCGGGTGGGGGTTGTGGGATAAAGCGAGCACCACAGTGGGAAATAGGGGGCGCTACAATGGGGCAAAGGGGGACACCACAATTGGACCAATGGGAGAAATGGGGCACCACGATTGGACCAATGGGAGAAATGGGGCACCACAATTGGACCAATTGGAGAAATGGGGCACCACAATTGGACCAATGGGAGAAATGGGGCACCACAATTGGACCAATCAGATAAGTGGGGCACCACGATTGGACTAATGGGTCACCAAAATTGGCCCAATCAGACAAATGGTGCACCACAATAAGACCAATCAGACAAATGGGGCACCAAAATCACCAATCAGACAAGTGGGGCACCACAATTCGGACCAATGGGAGAAATGGGGCACCACAATTTGGACCAATGGGAGAAATGGGGCACCACAATTTGGACCAATGGGAGAAATGGGGCACCAAAATTTGGACCAATGTGACAAATGGGGCAGCAAAATTGGACCAATCAGACAAATGTGGCAGCAAAATTGGACCAATCAGACAAATGGGGCACCACAATTGGACCAATGGGAGAAATGGGACACCACAATTGGACCAATCAGACAAATGGGGCACCACAATTGGACCAATGGGAGAAACGGGGCACCACAATTGGACCAATGGGAGAAATGGGGCACCACAATTGGACCAATCAGACAAGTGGGGCACCACGATTGGACCAATGGGAGAAATGGGGCACCAAAATTGGACCAATGAGACAAATGGGGCACCACAATTGGACCAATGAGACAAATGGGGCACCACAATTGGGACCAATGAGACAAATGGGGCACCACAATTTGGACCAATGAGACAAATGGGGCACCACAATTGGACTAATGGGAGAAATGGGGCACCAAAATTGGGCCAATCAGACAAATGGGGCACCACGATTGGACCAATGGGAGAAATGGGGGCACCAGAATGGGAAATAGGGGGCGCTACAATGGGCAAAGGGGGCACCACTATTGGACCCGTGGGACATAGGGGGCACCACAGTGGGACAAAAGAGGGCACCACAATGAGACAAAGGGGCCACCACAATCGGACAAAGGGGGCACCACTGTGGGAAATAGGGGGCGCTACAATGGGGAAAAGGGGGCACCACAATGTGACACCATAATGAGACATAGGGGGCACCAGTGTGGGAAATGGGTGCTAGGGGTTAAGGGGGCACGACAAAGGGACAAAGAGGGTCACCACAGGGCACAGTGGGCCAAAAGAGGGCACCACAATGAGACAAAGGGGCCACCACAATGGGACACCATAATGGGACAAAGGGGGCACCACTGTGGGAAATAGGGGGCGCTACAATGGGGAAAAGGGGGCACCACAATGTGACACCATAATGGGACATAGGGGGCACCACTGTGGGAAATAGGGGGCGCTAGGGGCTAAGGGGGCACGACAAAGGGACAAAGGGGGTCACCACAGGGCACAGTGGGACAAAGGGGTCACCACAATGGGACAACACAGTGACCAATGAAGCAAGCATAGTGAGTAGAAGGGGGAGTTGTTAAAAGTGCTCTACCTTGGTCTCTTTTGTGATTTATGAGGAAGTTATAGTCAAGAAAAAACAGCGACATAAAAACTAGTTCAATCCATGTTTATTTCATATTGAGTTCACTCATAAAAATGATTTTCCCGATCCAATTTGGTACCCAATTTAAAAATTTAGTATTCATCTATTTCTCGTTCCTAGGGGGAGAAGCACAGAAAAAAGGATGTGGGTGGTTGTAAATAAATCATTAAAGGAAGGCGGGATGCCGTGGACATAAAATGCCTTTTACGATCGGCAGTAAACCGCAGTGGGCCTAAACTTCATCGAATTATCCGCATCCATCATCATTTCCAATATTCGGCATCTTCCAAATCGTCATCGAAAATAAAAAAAGCCGGGCAATCAGAAGATGTACCATTTTCACACCCCATTGACTCATAATGATGAATCAGCGACCCCGAAAAAACAGTGTGAACCGACACATGTTCCATAAGTACCCACATAGTAAACAAATCCAAGATTTCGTGAAAAAAAAATCGATTTAAAAATGACTCAGAAAGTATAAATCAAAATGTTTCCATAAAGCCATTTTCGCATGATTTAATTAAAACGATTTAAAGCGTCCGACGACCTCCGTGGCCCCAGAACGAGGGGGAGGTGTAGATTAAGAGAATTGAGACTGACTCGAGTGAGTCAACATGGGATTACTGATTGTGAGGGAAGGTTATTGCCGCATATTATTAATACAACCTTTCGTCACGCGTCGATGAATACTGTAATGGACATTCCAAATTGTTCAATAACGTGTAGAAACGCCTTTTAGAATCGACTTTTTGGAAAATTAGCTTTTCTCGTTATGTTTGACAGGGGAATTCGGGGGAGCACCATTCGACCTACAGACCATTCGACCTAATGTCGATTCATCCTAAAAAAAAAGAAGATTTATAAAATTTACCATTCGCCCTACAGACCATTCAACCTAATGTCAATTCATCCTAAAAACTAATATTAAACATTACCATTCGTCCTAAAGACCATTCGACCTACAGTCGATTCAACATAAAAGCTATTTTATGCGAAACCATTCGTCCTACGGACCATTCAACCTACAGACAATTCAACCTAAAATGGCGTATTAAAAAAAAATTATTATAAATGTCCATTCGTCCTACAGACCATTCGACCTACGGTCGATTCATCCTAAAAGCGATTCTTCGGGTATACACCCGAACCCTCCTTATTCTTTATTTTCCTCTTCGGCTGAGCACAAAAACTTTTAAGTTGAACAAGGCGCAATACCGAATTCTTTCCCTCTGAACCTTAAACAACCAAAGTTTCTGAAAGAAACTCTATTAGATTTTGTATCAAGAAGCTGTCTGAAGATGTGAGACCGTAAGAAGAGCACGTAGCCAAAAACTAATTCCGGACAAGTTGGTGTATCGATCTTTTTACGTCGAAAAAGTTGAATCCTAGAGCAGTAAATCTGTCCAGAAGGCTCTTTAACATGATAAAATGAAAGGAAAAACAATCATTTTTATGTGCTTATCCCGTTTTTCCACCCCTTTTTGGTCCGTTTGCTGATAGGACACGTTTAGCGGTTTATTTCAAAAAAAGGTACACGTGGCTCGTATGTTGACTTTAGACTTTTAAAATAGGGTGTAGGAAAGGTAGAAGGGGGAAAGACAGCAATTTATAACATAATGCAATTCAAGTCCATCTTAATTACAGAAGGGTGGAGATCGTATAACTGAATTATAGTTAGCGACGGGAGGGCACTTCCCTTTATAACTTCCGCAACGGGAGTATTGCCTCCCCAAAAAAAGAGCTTTTGTGTACACTATTTAGATTTGTTCGGAGGTTTACCTTTTTGTGAAAATTCGAAGTGCTGGATAAGAGAGCCAAATAGGAAGAAGGCCAAAAAGGGTTCAGCGATTCGAAGGGGTCAGATAAATATAAACCGAAAGACATTTTTTAATAAAATAAACTCACGTGTCATCGGTTTTTCCTTTTAAAAGTCGCCGATAACTTTAGAATCTTTTGAGTGTTTTCTCGCGTCGGGGGGAATCGGGAATGAGTGTTTGCTTTGAAGTAAGACGGAGGAGTCGGTATTGGAATTTTCGAAGGGTGGTGTAACAAGGTTTACCGAACGGGAGGGTGGAAAACCGGCTCGAAATCTCAACCACGATGAAAGAAATTTATAAATTCCTGCGTGAAACCAGGAATGGTCGTTATCTTCAGGCTAGCAGCGGATGCCACAGGTCTAACGACAATGCGCAAGTGAACACCCAGCCTTAGATCCCTGAGGGTCACGATTCTCTCAATTTTGGTGACCCAAAGCTTTGATGTTGGCTAGGAACGTCTGGGCGCACAATAAACCTGACAAGGATGCTGCATAGTGTAGATGGCCTAATAGCATTCAGTTCAGCAAACGGTCATCGTTCCTTGGGATCAATAATTTGGGAAGTTGGGACCTTCATAATACTTTTGTGCTCTTAACGTTAAAAAGGGAAAGGATCAAAGGTTTCCCGGATATTATATCATAAGCCAAGGGGTCCTTAAGCGATTATTAGGCTGGCTTCTATTAAAACATCGATTCGAGCAGTTTTGCTCCCTCGGGTAGATTTAACAAGCTGACAATACACGGTCGCTAATGACATCCACTGTAAAACGCTTTTGATATGTAAATGTTAGTGAGTTCAACAAAACCCTCACCCCCAGCCCTGAAGCGAGCGTGAAAAAGTACGTAGTCTTGGCACGTACGTTTCTAACCTAATTGTCAGTATCAGTCTCGCCCTCCCTCATCCCTATACAATCTGCATCCCCCACTCCAGGGCCGCCCCTAATCAGATAACATCCCACGCCACTTTTCAACCCCGGAATTTCCCAATATCTAGACAAAATGAACGCGATATCTCGTGCGTTTTTGGGTAGGAACGATGTAGGCTTTTTTTACCAAGCCGACCCGTCGTTATTTAATAAGAGTAATTTACTAAAATTAAAAACACGCAATAAAAACTGAATAATGTTTCCTGAAAAGGTCTTAATATAATTCAGACTACTCACTCATAAGTGAATTTTATCTGGAGGCGCCTACAAAAAGTGGCTAGTGCGTTGGTGCCTTCGTTTCGAGTACTTTCTACCCAAGGGAGTGTTACCTGCCTGACAATGCAACAAGCCAAAGCTAAAGCTCTAAAGCTTATGGGTCCCAAATGTGGGTGTACATATTACATATTGGGGTTGAATGCTCTCTCTGCCCCAAAATCTTCCTAGGACTCCTTCGTGACTACATCATGCTATTTCTGAACTATTTTGCACTGTGAACGGACAGGTGTAGGTGTTAACTTTATAGATGTGTAGTCCGCATGTAAAATTATGCGCTAGTGCCGCAAAGGGTGTAAACAAACGATAAATCAACCGGAGGGGATAACGTCCAACGAAGCGAACACACTAACCACCCATCGAGAAGATTACCGAGGCTTAATCTATTCCTAAACAATTTCAATTCATTTTATAAAAATTGTCCATTTTCAGATACCCTACGAAATATCGCCCCCTCGAACATATTGACCACCCCTTTCGGACAATTTACAAGATCGAATCCATGACTCAGAAGTCTCCGGAGGATAAAAAGTCGGATATTAAAACAAAATTGGATCGAGACTGGAAAGATTGTTAAAAGTGTTTTTATCTCATTATAAAACGTAGACCTTTTATGGAAATTTTTGTTTGTACAGTAATCAGTACTTAATTGAAGGAAAGAAGAGCAAAGCAGACACTTTATAAACCACCCCTTTAAGCCCCATTTTACGAGAGTACAACCTTATTACGACTTAAAAAACAGAAAATTAGAATTTTTCACATCCCACCTTAAACTTGGAACCTAAAAGGCTAAAGGGAGTTCTAAATTGGGATTTAAAAGAGCTGTAGCTAGCTTTGCATTGGAGGCTCTAGTTAGGACCTAACGTGTGAGTTTTCTAATTTCATTTGGTGGGCGGTATGTTGCGCTAGTTCTTACCAAAGTGTTGTTTTAGCAGCATCTCCCTCTACTATTTATTAAGTAGCACTACTGGATGGATGGCCTACTCATTGAAACTCCCTTCTGCTTTAAGTGCTCAAGATAATGCAATCTAAAGACCAAAGATGCTCAAAATGAAGACATCGATTCCTTTATTACCTCAGAATCCTTGAAGATAAAGCCCAGCCATTGCAAGCGCTATTATCGTAATTTATTTTCGTCTTTAGAGAAATCTCTCCACCTAATTGTAGTACGTGTAGGAAGTCCCCTTTTTAAGGTCTCCAATTATAGAAACGGTTAATGAACTAGGTGACAGATGTTTTTGTTCCATTTTAGGGTAAGAGGGTGGGACCGAATATTTTTACCTTTAATCTGACCATTTCGAACCACCCAAGTTGGCGAATGTGGAAACCGGAAGGAATAGGCAATAACATTATTCTTCCTGACGTCATGAAAAAATCGATATCGAAGTATTCATAATTGGATTGGGCAGGTGGTCGACCACCTGGTTCGTTCTCAAATTCGGACTGTTATATTGAAGTTTTCTTTTTCAGGTGGATGGGGTTGAGGGATGGCGGCGTGCATTCGAGGGCCTCGGGCTCAGGGCTCGACCGACAACCTCCACCACAGCAAGACGTCAGCCCATCACAAGTCAATTATTCAAGTAAGCCTAAAAACCACCTTGAGAATTAACAATTCCGTCCACGTAGGAGTCCTCCAGCGAATTCCAATGGGCAATCTATATTCAAAAAATCCTCCTTCCTCTTTGATTTAAAGGACGTTTTATTAAATTCCATAAGGGACAGTTCCGAACGATTAGCTCGGGAATTTTTACGGGTGAACAACCAAAAAAAACTTGTGTGGTAGACTAATTGAACGTGGTGACGTAGGTAATCAAGGATCCCCTTCCCCCTTATCGAGAACCCCGAGGGCAGTCCTGGGGCGAATAGAAGATAGGAACTCATGATTCTCCCTCGACACCCTCGACTACATCAAACACCCAATTATCGCCCCTCCACTGGAAAAAAAAATCAATTTTTATATTCCAAAAAGTTTTTGAGAAGCTTAGCAAGTTCTGGAGATAAATTGCGCAAAGTCTGCTCGATATCTCGAAAGTTTTCGCCCACCCCCGAAGAACTCCATTGAACTGGATTTGGAATTTTCGAACTGAGAACATTAGGATCAATAGTTTCGCAAATTTCCAGATGTTTTTGACAAATGTTTTGGCGAAATTCTGGGCCTTTCGGGCTCTTCCACATATTCAGAGATGACGGCGTTCAGCTTTCCGGAAAGCTCTTCACATCTTCGATTCAACATGACCACTCTGCTGTAGACGTCATCTTCAGATGACGAATACGATAACCTTGACAGTTCACTTCTTCTGTACTTATCAATCAAAGAATCCAACTCTTTTTCATAATCTAGTCGCGTCTTCCTTCTTCTTTGACACAGAAACATCAAAAGAGAAAGAAAGCAAAGAACAAAAAGGACAACAACCAACGAAATAATAATCGTCCTATATCTGGTAACTTGAAATCCACCTTTTTCTTCTATTTCGTCCACTTTATCCACTCCATCCTCCATTTCAGTCAATCGAGGCATCATTTTTTCAACCCATTCCAAATATTTATCATCGAAATCAGTTCTATTCACGCATCGCAAGCAGGACAAATAATAATCTAAAATAATCGGCAAAATATCATCAGATAGATCAAAAGTCGAATTGTACAATGGAAAAGAAACGCTCGTGTTGTCCTCTTTTGGAAAAATATCTTCATCGCAGATCATCGATCCGTTTTCAGGCTTCAACTTGAAGAAATCGATAACCGTTTTGAAATCGATATAACCTTCGATGAACGCTCTTTCGAACAGAGGTTCTGACTCTTTGATCAAATACGTCATCGTGTCTTTCAAACTTGTTTTTACGCAATACTCCAAGTAATAAAGAAGTTGAGGAACGTCTTCAGGAAGCAAAGTCACATTTGAAGTTCCGGAACAGAATTCTTCATGTTGTATGGACAAAAGATATTCCGAAGAACAGCTCGAGATTAAAATTAAGACTAATAAACTATTCATTTTGTTTAAATAAATCATTTGGTTTTGTATGATAGTTTGAATTCTTTTGTGGAGAAATGCTGGATGGTGAGCGACTACTCTCTCCAGCTGCTGATACAGTATCATGTCTTCAAGTCACCAATTGCTCAAACAGCTATTAAAGTTGCTGGTGCAAGAAAATGAATTTCCCTATTCAAGACTGCTGCTAAAAGAGGGTGAAGAGAAGATTCCAGATATAAGATCAAGGGTTCTAAAGGGCAATACCTAATGCTTACAGTATTTCACAAATGGGCCATCTTCTGCTGGTATAAGAGAATGAATTTGTCATAAAATGGTCGAAGGATATCTATTGGACAGTCTACGGTAATCACCCCAGTTACATAACTCCTGGTAGATGCAATTCATTATGTCAAAGACGAATTGATTGGACGTTGGAAAGAAGCTTTTGACTAAGATTGTCGCTGAGGAGACAAATTGGTTCCCCTAACTGGGACCCTCAATCCGATTATAACCATAATCTCTTTCTAATCATAACAACTCCGCAATCTATTTTCGAAAAATAAACAAGAAAAAACAGGTGTCGGAATAAATTTACCCTTTTTATCTCGTTTTAATTAAAAGGGCGATCCTCCCCAATGATTTAAGAGCTTTTAATATCACTAACGTTCGTGCTATGATAATTCGAAATCAGATAACCTAAAATAACCTTTTTTTAAAATAATACCTTTGATTTACGACGAGGCTAATTGGTTGACAAAAAGTTGTGATTAACGTCCTAGGTGAAGCCAAAAGGGGTGGATTTATCGTTATTAGTGCCTTCGGGGGATTAGCTGAGTTATAGGATGAGACCACCCCCTTTCCTCTATCAAGAATAAACCCAATAACCAACAGTCTCAAAAAATTTGAAATTTTTCAACTCCAATGGGGATAATAAATCTGATTTTAGACTTCCATTTGTTTTCTTTAATAAAAAAAAGTTACTCAACTTTTTTAGGGAGTTTTTTTGCTGTATCACCCTCAGGTAACATAGGGGTGGGACTTCGACACGGTATATTTGTCACCTATTCAACCCTCCCCCAGCTTCATTTGTAACTCTCACAAAAAGTTTATAAAATTCCTTTACTTAACAAAACCGCACTTTTGGATAACCAAAAAAAAGTTGAAAAATAAGACTGAAAATTTAATCAAAGGGCAAAAAGGGGAAGGTTTCCTGTTTAATTAAAAGAGGACTTGGTATAAAATACGCCTTCCAGATGCTAGAGGAAGCATCGAAACCGTTTATTGCACCTGAAGGTCTTGACAAAAAGAGTTTCCTTTATGAAAACCGTGTGAAGTTTTAATTCACAAGGGAGGTTTAAACAAGGATTAAGCGAGCTGCAAGTTTTTCTATCTGATAGCTAAAAGTTTATCAAGACGTAAATAGTTTCCTAATTAAAAACAACGCCGTTTCATTCTAACTTTAAACAGAAGTTTTGCTTTGGAAAGGTTTTCTGACTTTTTCTGTTATCTACGTTTAACCCTTTGTATTCAACTGATGGAAGCTGTGGGGCAAGTGGGGTGTGTGGAAATAGAGGTATTTGAGTCCCTTAGCACACGATGTCTTCAATTCATCGTCTGCTATCAGCAGCGAAGCTTTGTGG
The DNA here is from genome assembly GCA_018703685.1 of Orius laevigatus. Lineage (NCBI taxonomy): Eukaryota > Metazoa > Arthropoda > Insecta > Hemiptera > Anthocoridae > Orius > Orius laevigatus. The sequence goes on along the minus strand of JAGWEN010000389.1, from coordinate 48,375 downwards.
CTCAAAGACTTGTATAAGCTTAGTGTGAGCAGCTCTTTTTGGTCCATGATAACTTGAAGAAATCCACTTTCCCTCAGCACCCCATTCTTCTATTCATTGTTTTCTATCATTAGGGAACCTCTGTGTAGGTAGCTCTTGCTTTCTTCTACCGACCTTGGAAGGAAATGATGGCAACCTACAGCATCCCCTTAATCCAAATTTTCATGTTCCTAGTTCATACTTTGCCATATGAAATTTCCCTTCGAAATAATGGAAACAGGTTGAACCCCTTCTCAGAATAATTATCCTGGATTAAATCAGAAATTACGATTTCGACATCATCCACAGTTGCGAGTGACATTTACTATGGAAATTAATTATAAATCGATTTTTACTCTAAACATTGAATAATTCCTTAAGAAGTTTGACGGAAGGGTGGGGCTTCTTGTATGGAAGTTAGGGTAAACATAAATAAGACGGTGGATTGAAATTTGCATAACAGGCGATCCTTTTGCATAGCGGACGATTTACCGTCGCCAAGGAAATAAGCTTCTCTTCACCCTCAACCTGTACTGACTTAGACCTCCACTTTTTTCCATCCCTGTAGATTTCCATTTATTGATTTGTCGCTTTAAAGGGATAAATTGATTTTTAAAATTCAGGGGTGGAATCGTTTTTTCATTCCAGTGTTGTTTTCTCGTTATCAAACTTTTCAGGTCCAAAAAAAATCTGAGCATGGTCAGATGCTGTTGCTTGTATTGTCTCTGGAATACATATTTATAAACCTTTATACTTTTATTTCTTCCTCGGTGTTCCCAGGGTGGCACAATAAAGGTGTCTTGTTAGAATCGATGTTTTATTTATTTTCTTTGTCCTTTTTTATAAATTTCCATTTCAAGAAAAAATTAATGATCTTTTTTTTCGTTCCAGATATATACAGACTGGGGGAACCATTATTTGGAAAAAGCGAGGTCGAAACGTCTTCTCCAAGATTTAACCGTCGACTTGTCGGACGGTGTCGTGTTAGCTGATCTTATCGAGGCTGTCAGTAAGTATTCGTGAAAGCCCTTAATAATAGTGGGCGAATAAGTTGAAGAATAGATGAGGAGTGTCGCGACGACAATGGGCTATTAATGATAATCGACCTTACGCAACATTCGGAAATACCACCTGAGATCTGTCACACGTGCTATTTTAGCACCCTTTGATATTTTCGAGCGTCCTTCGAACCCGGACGTTCCTCTGAAATTTACATTTTTATAAGAAACCGATTTTCCTGTAGGATAAGAATTCACGTTTTTTGCTTCCCCAACTTGAGCTTTTTTTCTCTCCCCCATTCTTTAATAAATTAAGACGGTCTTGGTTTTAGCCTCAAGTAATTGGAAAGCATTAATTAAAAAGGCACCTTATGCCTGGAAAAAACAATCGTTTAATATCCAATTATTTATCGCCTGAACCATTAATTCATTGATAGTCTATTGTCATAAACTTGATCCTTGAGGAAAGACCACTTACAAGGGGAGGTCACGGTGAGTGGTCCGAGCGTTTCATCCAATGGGCACCTTGAAGTCAAAATACGAATTTTTCAAAATCGACTAACAGGCTATCGATTTCTATGTAAAATTGCACGAGGAATCCGATGGCATCAATTAAAAAAATCTAGGACAAATATTTTTCGAGTTATCGCTAAAAAACCGCTTTTGGAACTAAGTAAACTACCCCAGGAAAATTTTTCTCGTCAAAAACAACATTATATTCGTACTCAGAACCCCAAAAAACTTAAAGATATTAAATTTTATCAAGATAAAAAAATTAAAAATTTTTCCTTTAGTGATGCCTTGATAAAATTTAATATCTGTAGGTTTTTTGGGGTGCTGAGTACGAATATAATGTTGTTTTTGACGAGAAAATTTTTCCTGGGGTAGTTTACTTAGTTGCAAAAGCGGTTTTTTAGCGATAACTCGAAAAATATTGGTCCTAGAATTTTTTAATTGATGCCATCGGATTCCTCGTGCAATTTTACATAGAAATCAATAGTCTGTTTGTCGATTTTGAAAAATTCGTATTTTGACTTCAAGAGGGTGCCACGCCATTGGATGAAACGCTCGGGTCAACTATTTTTTGATGTAGAATCACCAAAAAAATTTTTGGCCCGATCGGCGACCTACTGACCGTGACCTCCCCTTGTTAGTAAGCCAAAAAATGGGAACTCGTTTGGAAAGGAAAAACCCTCCTTCGATGGTTTCCCTATATGGTCCTTTTTAACAGGTATACCTGGATGATAGATTTGAAAGGAGAATTTAATATTTTCCTAATAATCTGATTTTTATGAAAGGGAAGCGATCAATCATGAAGGGGTTGTGAGGAACCTATCTGGCCGATCTACACCGTAGGACCATTAGGGAAAAAATTGACAACGGGTGGGGGATGATTCAGACAAATCACGTATTCCATTCAGTCTTCTCGATGCACCGGACGTTAAATTAAACTTGGAGAGGTCCCCAGGAAATCGAAATCCAATTTCGGAAGAATTGTCAAGAAAATAGTGAAAACCCGGATCCGGTGTAAAACAATAACCCTCATCGAAAACGACTTTTGAGTTCCGCTCATGTTAAAACTGGAAGGAATTCAGGAAATGCATGAAGTGGAACGAGAGACATTTATTAAGTGCTGGAAAGACGGGATGATATGAGAGGAGAGGAGCTCGCCTCGGCCCTTGTTGCGGCTAAACGGCGCCTATTTAGGCAACCGACGTGACACCCGAACACGACTGTTTTGTATAACTCAGACTCCCTTAAATGGACTTCAAACGTCATTTCCGTACGTTTTATGTCTGGGTCATTTTAAATATAGTTAGTTAGAGAATGTCGGGGGAATCAGAGAGGGGGGATAGTTTGGATGGTATTGAAAGGTGCAGTTGGGGGAATTAGAGGAGTGTTGGAGAAAAATGTGGGAAATCAGTAATTTTGAGTTGGGAAGTAAGGGGAGGGTATTGAGGGGGACAGTTGGGGGAATTAGAAGGAAGGTTGGAGGTCAATTTGGGGGGAATCAGTGAATGGGGATAGAAATGGGTGTTTTGGGAAGGGGGAGGGCATTAAAGGGGAAGAGTTGGGGGAATTAAAGAGGTTGTAGTTGGAGGTCAATGTGGAAGAATCTGTGTGGGGGGACAGAAAAGGGTCTTTGGGAAGTTAAGGGCTCGTTAGACCTCTCTGATGAGGTGAGTGTTATTAAAGCATCCACTGGTGTTTCGGGCGCTAGAGAGCATATCGGCAAGGTATCAAATCTTTAAACAGTAATATTATGATACCCTGTAAATTTCGACCTTTGACCGATTCTACCAAAAGACGTGCCATTTTGGGAATGGCATTTTCTGCCGATTATCTGCCAGACTTTTGACCTGACGAAAAAAAGTATCGAAGTAAACCCCCCTTAATTTTGAGCGAGGAATCGATTGGCATCAATAACTTTTGGACCCGACGTACAGGGTGCTCATGAAGGACCCTAACTTCGTTATTTTGAATACGAACCCCAAGTTTTGACAAAAGAAATCGATTCTTCGCTAGATTTCCAGTAACTTTTACTTAGAACACTTTTTTGATAGGACCAAACGTTCGGACAGTTTGATCCTTAAAAAAAAACTAATATTACAATAAGTGTATTGAGGGGAGAGTTGGGGGAATTAAGGGTTACTTGCAGGAGGTCAATGTGGGGGAATCATTGAGTTGGGAAGTAGGGGGAATGGAGGGTGTCAGTTGGGAGGGATGCTAGTTGGTGAACAATCTGGGGGTGTCAATATAAGGATAGAATAGAGGTTTTCTAGGCAGCACCGACCTTAAAAAGCCTTATTTTTTAATAAGGACGCTCTGGGGACCACAAAAAACTTGGTTCTTATCCACTTCCATAAATTTTCATCGAAACCGCTCCAGCATCTCATCCAATAACTTCTTTTTAATCTTCTCCATCTTAGAGATAAATCAGCCTCCTTTCTCTCTGGATTGCTTAATCCAATTATCTCCAGTTCTATTTTGAACCAATTTCGTAAAAAATTCACCTCCCCACTTTTTTAGGAAAGGTTTTCCCTTTCATAAAAAAACAAAGATGGTTAAGGGTCGATGCGACTAGTCCACCCAGGACTTCCATAAAGGGAATAAATGCAAATTAGACCTTCCAGGATCCCCTTTTTTCCGTCCTTTTTTGTATTAAAGATGTTCCCCTGTAGAAAAAGTGCTAATTACGGGATAAAAAAGCTTTCCAACTTAAAAGATGGAAAATAATTTAAACGTTTGATTTTTTTCCAGCCAATCAAAAAGTCCCGGATATACAAAGGAAGCCAAAAACAGCGGGACAAATGGTAAGTTTATTTTCACCGTTTTATATTTTGTTTTATTGTCTCTGGGAAGTGTTAAGGGACTCGCCGTGTGGCGTGTCGTGACGTTATTTTCTGTCTTTTTCACGATAGGGATCGCATTAAGGCCGCACCGTTGTGAATATAAGGGCCGCCCGTAAACACACTCGTTAAAATAACTCCTGGAGCAAGTTTTTTTGGACTTTCATCCTTTTTTTCCGCTGACACACTTGTATCTACTTGGCCCAGTTGAAGGGCCACATCTTTTGATCGAAAATTTTCAGATTCCATATGCCCTAAAAACCTCTTCCTGGTCTATTAATAAAGCTGAAGCCATGGGCGTTGCATTTAGAAAAAGAAAAAAAAGCCTCGAGGCAGCCTCGAGAAGCAGCGGATTTCCTCCGGAAAGGCCTTCCCTAAGCCTATCTTTGATGTCCTAATTATCCCCCCCCCCACCACCTCAGTAAAATAAATAAAATGGGTCACTGAGCCCAGAGCCTCCATCACACCGACCACAATAGCTTTAATTACTCTAGAAATCAGCCTAGAAATATCAACTCAAACCACATGATTATCACCGCCAAAAGTTCAAATTCTAAAATTAATTTCATCAATGCCCTAAGTAGCTTCTACTTCGTATGAGGGTTTGATCTGTTGTCAAATGTGAATTCTCAGTTCATGAGCAGCTCCTATAATCGATTTCGACCATCTCCTGCTTTTTTTTTCAAAGATGACGAAATTCCATTTAAGTCCCTCAGGAGAGTCCCAGAACCGCTGAGGCGATTTCAACTGTCTTCTACTATGGTCCTCGGGCCATAATATATTTCGGTCACCATTTCCAACCATCTCAAACTTTCCGGTATCGAAGAAATCTCGAAATTCCATTTAGGCCCCTTAACGTGGGTCCCAGAACATCTTCCGTCATTTGAACCGTTCTTAATACGGTCTGCGGATCATCAGACATTCCCATCACGATTTTCAACCATCTCAAACCTTAAGGTTAGAAGAAAATCACGAAATTCCATTTAGGCCCCTTAGACAAGTCCCAGAACCGATTTTGAAATTTGAACTGCTATTAACTATGATCCTCGGCCCCTAGGACTTTCCCGTCACGATTTTTAACCATCTCAAACCTTCAGGTTCCGAGAAAATCATGAAAATGCCCTTTATGCCCTAAGCGAAGTACCAGAACCGCTTTCTCGATTCAAGCCATTTTCAATAGGCTTCTACCTGGTGAAACAAAAGCTTTAAATACCAAGTCTCGTTTAATTCAAACAATCCTAGCTCGAGTTATCGCGTCGGTACATATATAAATATATAAATATATATATATATATATATCGCCATGATTGGGAATGACCTATATTTTCGTGATCAGGAGATCGTCCTGATCACGAATATATAAGCCTCTAAGCCGAAAGCCGCCGTGAGGCCGGCCCCAATAGCCTGCTTTCCTCCGGAAATCCGCTAAAAATGAAAAAGTCGGCTAAGTGGACGTTAAAGCAGTAAACAAAACAATTTACAACTTTTTTTAGAACGCTCTAGTTGTAATTTCCATAATTATTTTCCCTTGGACGTTTCCTTGATATTTTAATCGAGAGAAAAAAAAAGATGTTCTATGTTAATCTGAGGGCTTGTTTGTGTTGAAAGAGAAACGGTTATTTCCAGTGTTTGGGTACCTCCTTTTAGACCGGAGTAACAACAAAAATTCTGAAGGCCCGTGTACCGATCAAAATACAGCTGCCTTTTGTTTTGACTTGTTTTCAGCCCTTTTTTGGAATAAGGAATAACATAAATGGTCGATCGGACGTTTACATAAAAACTGAACTGTTTAGCCAGTGGAAGGGTTGCCCAATTGGGGGAGCTTCCTAACTAGCCCAATCACTATAAATCGCACCACCTACTTTTGACATAGTAACATCATTTGCAATAAATTTCCCAATTAGGCTACATTGGACGGTGTAAAAGTAGTCAAATGTCGATAAATTTCCGCTTAGGCTACATTTGACCGTGTAAAGTAGCGCAATTCATAACAAATCGCTCCATAGGCTACATTTGACCGTGTAAAGTAGCCCAATTCATAACAAATCGCCCTATTAGGCTACATTTGACCGTGTAAAGTAGCCCAATTCACGATAAATCGCGCCTTGGGCTACAATTGACCGTGTAAAGTAGCCCAATTCACGATAAAACGCTCCATAGGCTACATTTGACCGTGTAAAGTAGCCCAATTCACGATAAATCGCTCCATAGGCTACATTTGACCGTGTAAAGTAGCCCAATTTACTAAAATCGCTCCATAGGCTATATTTGACCGTGTAAAGTTGTCCAATTCACGATAATTCGAGCCATAGGCCACACTACTACATACTTCCTCACATCATCCAGGAAGAAATATCATTCTCTCGTAAAATATGGCACAAAAATGCTCATTAAATCATGTTAGATTCCATTAAAATTAGTACAGCGAATGATTTTACGACCTCTTTTTCTAATGTTTATTTTAGTTTCAGATTATTGGACGTTGAACCCAGATTGGCGATAATTTCTTTAAATTATTTCATCAATCCTCCGTTTTCGAAGGATTTCCTAGAATTCTCCGTTTATTTTGGGACAATTCTGCGTGACTCCTTCCAGTCAAAAAGGCTATCGTGGAAAATTAAAATAAAAACAAAATTCTTGGGACGATCGATTCTTTTTAATTTGCAAAAATACGAAAACTCATGAAAGCAAATATTTGTCGCCGGCGACAACAGGTAGTGTCACGTCATGTCGCTATCTGTGTCACGAATACTGACATTTTTAAAAGGTAAAACGATTTGAAAACTCCCATTAAAAAGCCAATAAAACTCAATTCATAATTTATTAATGGCCCACAAACATTTAATGTCAAGGAATTATTTAAGGAATGCGAACTTGTTGATTTCATCATTTTTTTCATTAGGAAATAACTAAATTATCGATAATTTATAATTTTATCCTGTAGGAGTTGGTTGGAGGAAAACATTCTAGACTACCCATTTTTCCTATGGGTCAAAATGGGACTTTTTAAGGGGTCAACATCAGGTCAACCGCAGATAAACAAGATTCGAAGAGGAAAATTAGATTGTACATGGAAAAAGCACGTTAAAATCTGACCAAAAAGGTACTCCTTTTTTTTCTGTCTCGTCAAAGGATAATTTGAAACTTTGGTCTAATCCCCTTAATTCCGCCACGTTGTAATTTGATTCGGTGGTCTTTCCAACCCTGTAATCAAATCCCCCTTGGTCATTATTCTGTTTTCAACCTTTTTTTTCCCTTCCTCTATTTTGATCATTCAGGTTTTATAAATTACAATCTCGATAACTTGAGATAGTAGTTTGATCTCAAACTTATGAGTTTAGGAGGTCAAATTTGAATGAAATGATGACCAAAAATACCCTAAATGTAAAACCCTGATCATGACATAATCATGACATGATCATGACATCAGGACATAATCCCCCTTAAACCAACGCATGAAGGAACATAATCCCATTAATCCAACGCATAGAAGGACAGGGTCCCATTAATCCAACGCATAAAAGGACATAATCCCATTAATCCAACGCATAATGGACATAATCCCCCTTAAACCTACTCATAAAAGGACATGATCCCATTAATCCAATGCATAATGGACATAATCCCCCAAACCAACGCATAAAAGGACATAATCCCCCTTAAACCAACGCATGAAAGAACTTAATCCCATTAATCCAACGCATAATGGACATAATCCCCCTTAAACCAACGCATAAAAGGACATAATCCCCCTTAAACCTACGCATAAAAGGACATAATCCCCTTAATCCAACGCATAAAGGGACATAATCCCCCTTAAACCAACGCATAAAAGGACATAATCCCCTTAAGACAACGCATAAAGGGACATAATCCCCCTTAAACCTAAGCATAAAAGGACATAATCCCCTTAAGACAACGCATAAAGGGACATAATCCCCCTTAAACCTACGCATAAAAGGACATAATCCCCTTAAGACAACGCATAAAGGGACATAATCCCCCTTAAACCAACGCATAAAAGGACATAATCCCCTTAAGACAACGCATAAAGGGACATAATCCCCTTAAACCTAAGCATAAAAGGACATAATCCCCTTAAGACAACGCATAAAGGGACATAATCCCCCTTAAACCTACGCATAAAAGGACATAATCCCCTTAAGACAACGCATAAAGGGACATAATCCCCCTTAAACCAACGCATAAAAGGACATAATCCCCTTAAGACAACGCATAAAGGGACATAATCCCCCTTAAACCAACGCATAAAAGGACATAATCCCCTTAAGACAACGCATAAAGGGACATAATCCCCCTTAAACCTACGCATAAAAGGACATAATCCCCTTAAAACAACGCATAAAATGACATAATCCTCTTAAAACCAGTGCATAGAATGACACAAACTGTAAATAAACCATGGATAAAGTGTCATAATCCGATAAAAAGTTGATAAAGGGTCATAGTCCTCACATAATTTTTTTTAAATAAAGGGCCAGAATTGCCTATGTATGAGGGTCATAATGGAAATGTAACTTTCAAAGTGTGAGCTAGCTAGTAGATGGCTGATATAGTCTGTCCGGATACTTTCCCAAAAACTGTCCGTTCAATATTTACTCGTTTGTTTGAGTAGCAGTTGAGGGCAGGTGGTTATTTACAGTGCCCAAAGTAAACTCCTCGTTCCCATGTTTTCCATCGTTCTATCCTGGAATAGTGGACCCGAGTAAATTACAAACGTCTGATTTATGTCGCTCCGAAGACGGGCAACGTCAGGGCGTGGGAGAAGATTTTCAGGTCAGATAATAAAGCGAGAGGCCTCCTTTAAAAATAAAAGCTCACAAGTTATTTAATTAAACGTGACACGTCACACGTGACTTTTGTATCGGTATATAGGAACGGGAAAATCAGAAGGCTGAAAACAATCTCGTTACCGGTGATTCACTGCTCCTCTCGGTAATGAGATAGTTAATTGCCTTGCGAACAATGGTTATCGTTATTGCTAGGGCGTTCCTATTGTTTACTGTCTCCCCCTACGTCGTTAATAAAACACGAAAATGTCCTCCAGACCACAACTTTACGTCCCCCACCTTTTTTTAACTTTTACCAGGGAATTCGGACGTATCGTGTCAGAATCTTCCCATATGCACCACACGCACTTTCTGCCCCATAATTAACCCACTCGTATTTTGATTGATGGGAAAATTCGATTTCTAAGAGCTTCCGATCCTACCAAGAACACGAACCTTACCAATAATACCAGAAACTTTCTTTCTAAAATTTTAAAATCTGGCTAAAAAGAGCTCTTCTGGTCGAAAAGTCACAAAATTTTCCTATTTTCGTGCCAAATAAAGGCTCAAAATTAGGCGAAAAAGTGTATTTTCTTGCCATAAAGGGCCTCTTCTTGTCAAAAGTGGTCAAAATCGAAAGGGACAAATTGGGACAAAAATGCGTACCATGTGGTCACCCTAATTGTGACCCTTAATGCACCTCAATCGTCTTTTTAGTCGAAAAAGGAACAAAGTCCTGATATACCCAAGTCGGACAAGTCCCCTGACTACATAAAAGCTTTTTTCTTTCCGAGATTTATTTAACCTCCGTAGATAAAATGACGAAAAGTCTGATGAGTCTGTAATATAAGCGATAAGCCCTTTCGACGTCTGATTTATTTTAAAAAGCTCTTTGTGAGGTAAACGGTAATTTAAAATGTTTTATTATTCCGCAAAGCTCCAATTTGGACTGATGAATAAGTCATGGGAAACCTGGGAGGTCGCCATTTTTGACGATTTTGAAGTTGAAAACCTTTCGGAAATTGTTGGAGCTCAATAACTGTCATTTGAACCCCAGCTTTTTTTCTTTCTCCCTTAAGTACCTTTTTTATCCTTCTAGGGGGGAAAATCACTGACAAAATTAACGAGTTTAGGCCTCATTTCATGTTTTAACGAATGTTTAATTTTAAACGGGGATGGATCTCCCCTTTTTTGTTTTTCCCGGCGGGTTAGCTCGTGGATCTCAGTCTTTGAGAGCTTAGGGGTGAGGAAACTCACATGGGGAATTCAATGTGACGTTTGGGGGGAAGTGGGGGAAGGGAGGGAGGTGATGGAATGTTGGGGAAGGTGAGGAGAGTGGTTAAGAGGGACTTTTCTGACGGAAAAAACCAATCTAAGGAGGACTTTAAGCCTTTTTAACTTCAAAAAAGGGTTAATCATGAGAAAAGTTTCATTTTTACCTTCTCTGTCTTACCTAATCTGGGGCTTAAAGGATTAAGTTCTTATAATGCAGTGGCTTAAGGGGATTATGCTCATTTATGTACTGGCTTAAGAGATTATGTTCCTCTATGTATTGGTTTAAGGGGATTATGGGTTTCGCATTTAGGGGATTAGGTTCGTTATATGGAGATTATGCTCATGTATGCAGGGGCTTAAAGGATTAAGTTCTTATAATGCAGTGACTTAAGGGGATTATGCTCCTTTATGTACTGGCTTAGGAGATTATGTTCCTCTATGTATTGATTTAAGGGGATTAAGGGTTTCGCATTTAGGGGATTAGGTTCGTTATATGGAGATCATGCTTCTGTATGCTGGGGCTTAAAGGATTAAGTTCTTATAATGCAGTGACTTAAGGGGATTATGCTCCTTTATGTACTGGCTTAGGAGATTATGTTCCTCTATGTATTGGTTTAAGGGGATTAAGGGTTTCGCATTTAGGGGATTAGGTTCGTTATATGGAGATTATGTTCCTGTATGCAGGGGATTAAAGGATTAAGTTCTTATAATGCAGTGGATTAAGGGGATTATGCTCATTTATGCTCTGGATTAAGAGATTATGTTCCTTTATGTATTGGTTTAAGGGGATTATAGGTTTCGCATTTAGGGGATTAGGTTCGTTATATGGAGATTATGATCCTGTATGCAGGAGCTTAAAGGATTAAGTTCTTATAATGCAGTGGATTAAGGGATTATGCTCATTTATGCTCTGGATTAAGATATTATGTTCCTTTATGTATTGGTTTAAGGGGATTAGAGGTTTCGCATTTAGGGGATAAGGTTCGTCATATGGAGATTATGCTCCTGTATGCAGGGGCTTAAAGGATTAAGTTCTTATAATGCAGTGGCTTAAGGGGATTATGCTCATTTATGCTCTGACTTAAGAGATTATGTTCCTTTATGTATTGGTTTAAGGGGATTAGGGGTTTCGCATTTAGGGGATTAGGTTCGTTATATGGAGATTATGCTCCTGTATGCAGGGGATTAAAGGATTAAGTTCTTATAATGCAGTGGATTAAGGGGATTATGCTCATTTATGCTCTGGCTTGAGAGAAGAATATGTATTCCCCATAAACCACAGCATAAGCATAAATCTTCAAAAAACATAATAAAAAATGAAATAGTTATTATTATTATTTTGATCGAAAATGAAGATATCCTCATTCTCCATAAAAGTAATCAAACAAATAAGAGTTAAAAATAGCGGTTTCGTCAAAATGTCGTAGGGCAAGTTCAAGATTGGGACGAATTGGGTCATCGGGTTTGTCAAACGGTCTCTCCCCCTCTTCGTAACCCGAGATTCGGAAGATGCCGCAACTAAAAAGAAAAAAAAAACGAACGTTTATCTCTTCGTTTTCCCACAGTTTATTTTGAGCAAAAAAAAATTTTTTTTGTATGGCCCTCACCTGGAAGATCTTTTGAAGAAAAGACTAAGAAAAATCTAAAGGTGGGGAGTCTTGTAGGTCCGTGGAGAGTGGGGGCCCTCCCTCGTCTATTGTACACATACAGTCTCTCCGTGTCTTTCTATCCATGTGCATCCCACCTACGATATTTTTAAACCGGCCCCGCGGCTAAATAACACGGACGACTTTTTTTTTCCCACGCACGATATTCAATTAAGGTAAAGACCAAAAAAATTCTGGATACCAAAAAAATTGCTTTGATCTTCCAAGCCCCTCAATCCATAAAAATAAAATTTTTTGACGAGGTTTTTAGGCAAAATTTAAAAATTGTTTATCACACACATAATTGAATTTCTAGCACTATTTTGGAGGATAGATGAAGACTTTTCTTATCGGATAAAATTGCATTTCCAGCCCAATTTTGTCGGATAGACACTTTTTAGGCATAATTTGTCCCTTTTAAGGCTCAATCTGAAGACTTTTCTTATCGGATAATTGCATTTTCAGCCTAATTTTGTCAGATAGACACTTTTCAGGCATAATTTGTCCCTTTTTAGGCTCAATCTGAAGACTTTTCTTATCGGATAATTGCATTTCCAGCCTAATTTTGTCGGATAGGCACTTTTTAGGCATGATTTGTCCCTTTTTAGGCTCAATCTGAAGTCTTTTCTTATCGGATAATTGCATTTCTAGCCCAATTTTGTCGGATAGACACTTATTAGGCATAATTTTTCTCTTTTTAGGCTCAGTTCGAAGACTTTTCTTATCGGATAATTTCATTTATAGCCCAATTTTGGCGGTTGGACCATTTTTGATGAGATAGATCCTTTTGAGGCTCAATTTATGGATTGTTTATCATAGTATTGAATTTCTTGCACTCTTTTGGCTGATAGTTGACGACCTTTCTTACCCGATATAATTGCATTTCTAGCCCAATTTTGGAGGATAGACCCTTTTAAGGTTCAATTTGGCCCTTTTTCGACGAGATAGATCCTTTTTAGGCTCAATTTGAAGATTTTTCTTATCGGATAACTGCATTTCTAGCCCAATTTTGGCGGATAGACCCTTTCTAGGCACAATTTGATCCTAATTTGGCTTAATTTGAAGACTTTTCTAATCAGATAATTTCATTTCCAGCCCAATTTTTGCAGATAGACCCTTTTTAGACTCAATTTTACCCGTTTTAGACTCAATTTGAAGGCTTTTTTTATAGGCTAATTGCATTTCTAGCCCAATTTTGGCGAATGTACCCTTTTTTAGCACAATTCGACGATTTTTTTTAAAACTAAGCTGACCAAAATGTTCATGGAGCATCAAAAGAGATTGCGACATGAATCGTATTCGGGAATGAAATGGGAAGTGAAATAAAATGCGAAAATCAATTTTCCCATGACGTAATTGAAAACGAACCCGTCACGTCTCGGGTGTACCAAGGCCAATTTGTCTCCTCGATTGCTTCTATCAAAAATCAAAAACAATCCGTTCGACTGACAAAAATTAAAGAAAATAATCCAATTTTAGAACCATTGTTTACCAAGAAGACACACTTGTTGACTTGGGATCCTATTTACACAATTTAAGGCGATTTTTCATTTTGTTATTGACCAAAAACTCTTAAAATCATGTTTTAACGTGGTTTAATTCGTTTTTCTCTCTCTCTTTTGATTGATAAACGAGATATTCGTTCCCGCAAGCTTTGAACCATAACGTACAATTAAGGCAGGAAAAAAGCCAAGGAAAAACCTTGAAAATGATTCAGAAACTAGTACAGGCCATTTTTAAGTCGATTTTTGCTATTAAATGGCATCTATAGTTTGGAGGCGAGTTGGGGGATCGTTGGGATAGTTAAGGGGCTGATTTTGATGCTCATTGGACGCTAATTTGGGGCTCATTGGGGGGCTAGTTTGGAGGCCATTAGTGGGATCGTAGGGATAGTTAAAGGGCTGATTTTGATGCTAGCTGGATGGCTCATTGGACGCTTATTTCGGGCCTATTGGGGGACTATTTGGCTAGCTTAGGGGGTTAGTACAAACAGACCCACCTTTGTACTATAATGTGAGGACAATGAAAACCTAAAATATTCAACAATTGAGCACTGTGGTCGCCTGAATCATATCTAAAAATCGTCATATTTCTCGGTAAAGGAGGCGGTTTTTTTTAATGCGGTAATTGCCCTGAGTCATCCCCTTTTTGTCCTTTTACCCGTTCCAGTATCTTAACGACTCATTTTATATTTCGTCCGAAGAGTCGGGACGCTTTTAAAATAAAGGACACCCAAGTGGGAGGACCGAGGGTTCAAGAACACTTTCGATTTCCGAAGCGTAACACCCGTGTCAAACTGAATAAACCTAGGCCTTGAGAAAAAAAAAAGTCCGAATTTTGGATTTACGTCCCCTCTGTAATCCAACATAAAGAGATTTACGGCTAAAATGATTCGTATGGCATGCAATCATCAATCACTCTCGCCCCCAACCATGCATCTCAATTCACGCCTAATCAAGAGACAACGATTGACATTCTCCGCATTTTAGTTCTTTTTTGTTGAGAATAATTTGGTGGACTTTAATGTTTAAATAGGAAATCAGGTATTCTAAGACCCTGGGGGGGTTCCGGACCCTACAAACCTCAATCGTTAAGTCCCGGAACTGTCTAATTTTAGAATTTGAATTCCTAATTTTCAATGGAAGAGATGGAAAAGACGATGGCCAAAAGCAACATCATCCTTGACTGTTTTGGGGGTAATTTGTCATCAGGGGAGATATGTCAAAGGGGTATCTCTTTCCAGTGTACAAGGAGATTCAAAGGGCTTATGGCTAGAAGCTAGTAATGTAGCGTCTAGCAGCTAACTTGGAGCAACCTCCTCTGATGATCTGGGAGGGTTATGACTCATACAGATGCTGAAAAGGGCCATTTGTCATCATGGGAGGTGGGTCAAAGGGCATCCACTGTTGTCCATACCTGTGCTCTTGGAGATTGGAGAGCTTCATGGGGCGGGAGCGGTCATGCAGCATCCAGCACACTTTATTTCCATGGCCACGTTCGCGTTCGGTGCGACCTCCTCCGACCCTCTAGTAGCTGCCTTTGTGTCTCGTACAGACCTGCCATGTGTGGATGAGCTATTTGTCATTATGGGAAATGAGTCATAAAATATCACTGTTGTCTATCCCTGTGCTTGCTTAGGAAGGTTGGAGAGCTCCAGTGGGAACGAATGGTCATTACAGCAGGGTAGGAAGCTAGTAGCTGAAGAACGCCCAGCATTCTGAACATTGTCCATCCATAGCCATCTCCTGTTCGTTTGGGAAATGCCCAATAGGACAGGACGTTCCGGGCAGTTCATGTAGAAAAAGAACGTCCAGAAGGACCCGGAACTAATTTCAGATTATAAACATAAAAACATAGTTAATTCACGAATATATAAAATATGAAGGGGGAGTAGGAAACAGTTAGCGTATAATTGACCGGTCTGCCCGCGGCCCAGTGACCGCTTCTTAAGACTCTCGCGTGGAGTTCCTTGGGGATCCGGTCGAAAGAAAAGATTCCTCCCACGTGCCTACCTGAAGAAGCGAAGAGCGTGAGAAATATCCGGGCGAAATATGCTTTAATTTATACACCCCCTTCGCCTCAGAACCAGTTTTGGTCGTTACACGTTATTATTATAGGGCCTCTTCTTCTTTTTTTGTCTAGTTTTAATTATGGACTGTGAATTATTCCTAGGATGCTGCTGCATTGGAATTTGAATGGTTTTATAATCGTTTTTTTCATTCATCGAAGTTTACCGGACGTGTTGGAATTCTGCAGAGTGGCCCAGTGATAGCATGTCAATTGAACCCCAAATGAGCGAATGGCCCAGTAGTAGCTTGCATCACCCCTCTGGAGTTAGCATCTTCTGGAACCCTTCTTGACCTGATGGTGATTCATCTCTTGGGAATAGCATGATAGAGTGACGCCCCATCTAAAGGATAGGGAACAAAACAAATAATTTTGCGTTGAAATGAAATACTGAATTTGCATAAGGTCGCTTTGAGGGATGCAAAAAGCCGATGAGTCCACAATTGATTCAGTGGCCGACAACGTGGCGCCCGTCCAAATCGTTTTGTTTAAACGGAGACACAATACAGCAATTAAAACCCACACAATCTCATTGTTTTCACCGTCCAACATGCCCCTACTAACCGTCCGAATTTCTGCTTTTTTTTCTTCCCTCCATCTACTCCCGGAAAAACAGTTATTCACGACTCTCCTGAGTAACAAGTGTGCCATTATTATAAAGTTTCGTGACCCGAAGGCATCAAGTTCAGAGTACCGCCCCTCTTTTCTTTATTTTTATACCCTCAGGGATCGGACTTCCGAAATTATGCTTCTTCAAATCGATTTCGACACGAGTTCGCACACGTCGTGATGGATGGATTCGCCCACGCCCATCGTATTCAACAGAACAATGCCATTTCTTTCTTATTCACGCTTTGTCATTTTTCACTTGAGTTTCTCATTGTTTGGACATAATTTAGGACACAAAATTCTTTAAGTTCACGACTCGAGTGCCTATAAGGAGAAAATAGAGAAATTAAATATTTTTATGGCCTAAAGCCTGATTATGCGTTATCCTCGTGATAACGTAATGACTCTCACGTACGGCTAACGGGTCTTAAAAGTTTTGTATTCAGAAATTGAACCCACCGGATTAGTCCTTGTGACGCCTTAGGGCTTCCAGAGCAGCGAAACCCTTTCTTGGAACGTAAAAAAAACGTGACCAGACGCTGATAGTTAGATTTGTTTAGTCGTGATCGAGTCAGATTTCAGTAGCCACTGAGTCAGTCATTTCTTTCTTCAACATTGATAACCGACCGGATATTTCACGTTGAAGAACTCCCTGAGAACGTTTTATGTAGCGAGACCTCTTTCTTCTGAGCTAATAGCTCGGAAATTTCTTTTTTTAAAAACATTGTTTGAATGTTACTTTAAACATGAGGAAATGAGAAGAAACAGAAGGGGGTGATGAACCCGCTTTTTTTATACGCTCAATAACCCAGTGACCTCTACGTATCATTAACATTTTGTATGCATAAGTAGCAATTGCTTGATAAGGGCCTGGAGCTGACCTTGAACCTACTCATATTCTCCATATCCTCTGTTATTTGTCAAAATGGGCAAAAACGCGACCGTGGGTGGGGGGAGGATGATGAAGGATGGGTACGATGATGGTTGATGTGAGGAGGCGATGGTGAGTGGAGGAAGATATGTAGATTGTGGAGGACTATGGAGGTTGCGGAGGACTATGGAGGTAGTGGAGGACGATGGAGGTTGTGGAGGATTGTGGAGGATTGTGGAGGTTGTGGATGGAGGGTGATGGAAGTTATGGAGGACGATAGAGGTTATGGAGGACGATAGAGGTTATGGAGGACGATGGAGGTTGTGGAGGGCGATGGAGGTTGTGGAGGACGATGGAGGTTGTGGAGGGCGATGGAGGTAGTGAGGAGTGTGAAGGTTGTGAGGAGGAGGGCGGAGGTTGCGGAGGATTATAGAGGTTATGGAGGACGATGGAGGTTGTGGAGGATGATAGAGATTATGGAGGACGATGGAGGTTTTGGAGGACGATGGAGGTTATGGAGGACGATGGAGGTTGTGAGGAGAAGGATGAAGGGAGTGAAGGATGATGGAGGTTGTGAGGAAGAGGATGGAGGTTGTGAGGAAGAGGATGGAGGTTGTGAGGAAGAGGATGGAGGTTGTGAGGAGGAGGATGGAGGTTGTGAGGAGGAGGATGGAGGTTGTGAGGAGGAGGATGGAGGTTGTGAGGAGGAGGATGGAGGTTGTGAGGAGGAGGATGGAGGTTGTGAGGAGGAGGATGGAGGTTGTGAGGAAGAGGATGGAGGTTGTGAGGAGGAGGATGGAGGTTGTGAGGAAGAGGATGGAGGTTGTGAGGAAGAGGATGGAGGTTGTGAGGAGGAGGATGGAGGTTGTGAGGAAGAGGATGGAGGTTGTGAGGAGGAGGATGGAGGTTGTGAGGAGGAGGATGGAGGTTGTGAAGAAAAGGATGGAGGTTGTGAAGAGAAGGATGGCGGATGATGGAGGCTGTGGAGGATGATGGAGGTTGTGGAGGATGATGGAAGTTGTGGAGGATGATGGAAGTTGTGGAGAATGATGGAAGTTGTGGAGGATGATTGAAGTTGTGGAGGATTGTGGAGGTTGTGGATGGAGGATGATGGAAGGTTTGGAGGATTGTGGAGGTTGTGGAGGACGATGGAGGTTGGAGGAGCCTCGAATTTTTCCGTCATAATAAGGCCATTAGAACCTTTACTTCATGTAGAATGTGTAAGGTAGGACTAATGGTGACATTAAAGGGGAAGGCGAGAAGGTAACACTAGACCGTTAAACCTGATGGAAGCTAATCAGCAGGTTAGCACTTTCTCGGATCAATACTGCGATTTCGTCTTTTTTTTTCAAACCAAAAAAACAATATGTCAGTATATTCTCATACATACTTTACCATAAGGGTGGGCCTTTTCGGTCTTTGTAGACCCTTTTGAATTATGTATGTAGCACTCATTCCATACATATTGATGGAGTCGAAATAGCAAAATATCAATTATTTACTTCTTGAATTTTTTCGTTTTTGCGAAAAGGGGGCGAACTTTTGTGGAAGTTTTGAGGCGCATCTGTTTCCCGTTTAAGTTTGTTTCGAAAAATGGCATGTCCCCCTCTTTTTAGGCTCGATTACGGGTTGATGGATGGCTTCGTTGATTCACGCTACGATTCTATATTGAATTAAACACACCCTTATGAATTATGAAGTAATTAAAAAATATCGGACTGAAGGAGGGACGAAAAAGGTTAAAGCTGTAGCCCGGCAACTCTAATTCAAGTTTCATTTGGTGGGCGGTAGGTTGCGCTAGAGTTGCCAAGCTCTTTCATATACATTTGTGCCATCCATGGGCTATATAAAGCATTAAAATATTGCTCATGGAATAAAACACTTGCTTTTTAATGGAAAATGAAACGAGGCATGAATCTCAATTTAAAACGCACCTCTCCATCTTCAATTTAACGAGGATTTCGGCCCCTTTCCACCTCTAAATCTCTTTCGGCTCCTTTTATTCCAAGTCGGGAAGCTTTGTGTCAAACTTTTATTGCGAAACGGAGAGGATACTTTGAAAAGGGCTGGACGGGGGCTGCGGTAAAATCCGTGAAAGAAAAACTACTCAACGAGCCAAATGGGGCGAAAGGTTCTTTTGGAATTTTCCCCTTTGGAAGACGCCCCTTTTTTCAATTTTTCACGCTCTTCAAAAAATTTAGTAATCGATAAAAACCCGTTGATTAATAATCTGTATAAATGAAATATTTCACTGAAAAAAAGGGAGAAACTCTGAATCAAACTGTTTAAACTTTTTTATTTTGAAAAGGACTCTTTTCAAATCCCAATCCTTTGACTTAACAAAGTTGGATTCGTTAAAACTTTTTTTTTTTAAATTAATTAAATGACATTATGGCCTCCTTTTTTCAGGGACGTTAAAGGAAAAGGGTGTGCGGTTGAATAAGGGGAAAAAACATCCCTAATTCCCCTGCATCCCCATGACGATGACCTGTACGAATACGTGAACTGCATTTCATGATGTAATCACCTTTTCAAGCCTCCCCTACTTTTTTCCTCTCCCTTTTTTCGTTCTTTTCTTTAAAAAAGAAAGTCAGATTAAAAGGGAAAATGAAAACTTGTGGACGGATTATGCGAAAGCATTCAAAATTTATCACAGAGATAACCACTGATATGAAAGAAACCTACCACTTGGGTCACAACGATTCACCGTTTGGTCTCAGGAGCGGTTTAAAGGCCAATGTTTTCGTTTTTTCGCCATTATCTCGAAAACCGTACGTCTTAAGAGAAAAAACGTTAAGCACAAAATTAAAGCTTATTAAATTTGCTACAATTTTGAACTAAACAGATTTTTTGTAGGACCAAACGTGTCTGAGCTACGGTGACCAAAAGAATTTTCGATTTTTACCTATGCAAAAAGTCATATTTTAGAAAAGTCAGAAAAAAGGAGGGAAGACTTCATCTAATCAAAAAAGTGTGCTTAGTAAATGTTATAGAGAATTCAATTACCTTTTAAAATCAACTTTCAAAAAGCAAGTGTGGTTGGGGGAGGTAGGGGAAAGTAGTGGAAGGGTGGTGAGGGATGTGGGCTCTCCTCACATGGTATTTGTGTTTGTGGCATTAGGTGTCTGGAGAGGTCTATAGAGCCCCGAATTCTTAAAAAAGTTCGAGTTAAGGTGTTCACCCATACACCTTTTTTTGTATTTTCCAACAACATCGAAGAAAAAGGGACAAGGAAGCCTGAAAATTCGATTATAATAAAGAACTGAGCAGAAAGGCTGGAAAAAGAAGGACCCCGATGATTGAAAGGGTGGTTCACAACGATGAAAGAGCTCAAACACGAATGTTTATGTATAATTTACGTTTTGTAGAATATTCATGGTTTTCCGAGAGTTGGAGGGGGCCGGACAGCCTGCGGTCGCGTCCCTGGGGGTTCACACGACGTAAGGCTATTGTTTAATTACTCCATGTTTACACCCCCTCGCGAAGGGCCCTTGTAATTACAATTTGTGTTGACTCAAGAGCCCCAATTTGCTTACCCCCTTCCGCAGAGTACATTTACTTCCAACAATGATTTATTTCCGCAAGATTAACAAAGTTGAGACAGATATTAAAGTGTCTTTTCGACGGGGTAGCGCTTTCGGCATTACCCTAATAGAGCATCGGCTCCCCCCTCGTGACTCTAGTACACCTTCATTACCCCCACAAGAACACTTTCCCTCCGAATGAGCCCTTGGAGATTTTATTTGAAATTTTTAAAAAAACTTCTCCCTTTTTTTATGACGAACAATTTGTGAATTTTCAGGTTAAATTAGTTCTTCAAGGGGGCGAAACTTTTTGGACGTGCTCCAACTTCAAACAGATCCCTAAGAAGTTGACATGTTTATCATAACGCGAGTTGATTTCCATGGCAACAGCATTCCAAAAATCTCAAAAAAGATTTTTATTTGATCATTTTTTAGCACAATGAAAAACATACCGTCTGTAAAAATACAAATTATCGTTAGGTGTGTGGATAAGAGGCGTCATTACGGTATAACGAGCGAATAGGCCATTATCGGAATTACATTCAAGGGCGAGTCGTTTCCAAGGACGTCGATAAACGAATAATCCATTTTTGCCTTTTCTTCTATAGTTCCCGTTGCATAGTTTCGGAAGAAAAAAAGAGGGGAAGAAGATAAGTGCATTAGTCTCCATGGCTACTTTTCCTTCCAGGTAGGAACATACGAGATCACGTCTCGGATCCCATTCAGAAAACTATCGATCACGTCAATCGCCTTTTTCCGTACGTTTTTCCCGAACGTTTTCAGGATAATTAAAAAGGGGAGAAGGGACCCGATGAATTATTTGTTCCGCTGTTGATCTTACCGTTTTAATTACTCATGATTTAATTTTCGGAAAACCTTTACTTTACTGAGATCTTTTCATTAATTCAGTCCTTGATGGTGGTAAGAAATAATGCAAAGAAAGACGCTTTTAGTATTAAACGTTAAATTTAAAAGTTTAAACTTTCAGTTTAAAGGGGGGACCTCATAATTCGAACTTTCTCAAAAATGGGGCTCCACTGACCTCTCCACTGACACCGAATACGACCACCCCCTACCTCACCTCACTCTTCCAAAATCTCCCATATCCTCCTCTACCTTTCCCATCCCTCCCCTACCCTCCTCGACCATCCCCCTCCATCCCATCTCCTCTCCTACCCTCCTCGCCCTGTCCCCTCCCTCCTATCTCCTCTCCTACCCTCCTCGCCCTTTCCCCTCCCTCCAATCTCCTCCCCTATCCTCCTCGACCTTTCCCCTTCCTCCCATCTCCTCCTGTAACCTCTTCGACCATCCTCCACTTCCTTTTTGAACCTCCCAACCCTCATCGACATAGCCATAACCTACTTTACCTTCCTCGACCGTCCCCCCACCTCCCCCCACCACACCACACTATTCCATAATCCTCTACCTTTCCCATCCCTCCAATCTCCTCCCCTCCCCACCTTGACCTTTCACATCCCTCCCAACTCCTCCCCTTCCCTCCTCGCCCTTTCCCCTCCCATCCCATCTCCTCCCCTAACCTCCTCGATCTTTCCCCTCCCTCCCATCTCCACCCCTACCCTCCTCTGCTCCTTTCCCCTCCCCCCATCTCCTCCTCTATCTCCTCGCCCTTTCCCCTCCCTCCCATCTCCTCCTTTACCCTCCTCGATTTTTCCCCTCCCTCCCATCTCCTCCTATGACCTCCTCAACCTTACTCCACGCCCTTTTCTATTCTCCCCTACCCTCCTCGACCTTTCCCCTCCCTCCCATCTCCTCTACTACCCTCCTCGACCTTCCCCCTCCATCCCATCTCCTCTCCTACCCTCCTCGCCCTGTCCCCCCTCCCATCTCCTCTCCTACCCTCCTCGCCCTTTCCCCTCCCTCCTATCTCCTCCCCTATCCTCCTCGACCTTTCCCCTTCCTCCCATCTCCTCCTATAACCTCTTCGACCATCCTCCACTTCCTTTTCGAACCTCCCAACCCTCATCGACCCTCCCCCTCCATTGTAGCAGAGGGAGGAGAATTTCAAGGTTGTTTTTGGTCAGTGCCAGCTCCAGACCAGTACTTCGATGACGTATGAAAAGTTGGAAACTGTTACAGGAGAGTCTCATAAGTCGGATGTTAATGTCCGTCAAATTCGAGTCCCTTTGTTCTTCTATACAAAAGGGTTATAAACCATGTGGGCTTTATTGTTCCACGTTTCAAGTCTTTCATTTTTAGCGAACGTGTTAACATCGAGGCCCTTGGGGAGAGGGAAATATCGTGAAGATTAGATAGGGTCGTTACTGTGCTCTTCCTTCCTTGAAGATCCAAAAGATTGCTTAACGACCGGATTGCCTTTCTGTATTAGACTTTATTGTACTTTTTGGCTATTTAGACCCACCCCCTCTTCTTTATCGTTCTACCCTATGTTCCAATTGATACCCGTTCAACCGGAATCATTTCGAACGTGTAATTTTTTTTTTCTTATCGGAATTCCAACGGCAGTTTCCCAATCACGACTTCAGGCATCTGCATGCTGCGAACAACCAAGATTTGCCTCTTATTTGGCAAATATTTGGTACACCTAGCTATAGTAAAGGTGCTCTATTTCATTTAATGATTTCATCTTGTTTAGGACCATTAGTTTATTCTAAATCCAAGTTTTCGTCACCCCCTCCTTTGCTTCGTCCGCCATTTTGAAAAAACTGGCCAAATTTGGAACTTTTTCACTTTTTGATCTCTAGCGCAAAAACAACGCATTTTAGCGACTAAACCACGAAGTAAAAAAAGAAAGATTATTAAATTCTGCGTCTATTGGGCTTTTGAAAGCCAAAATCGGTCCAGCCGTTCAGGAGATATCGATGTTCAAAAATGACTTCTTTATTTATGGCTCTCAAGAGAGAACGGATGGTCCTAGACAGTCGGTATTAGTCTCGTTTTAAAGTTAATAAACTAAGAAATAAGTCCTCTCCATCTTTCATACACCTAATTTTGCTAAAAAACGAGTACATTTGTTTGCAGTACGAGAGAACTACTGGTCCGGCTGTATTGGGAGTTTTGGTATAGGAAGCTTCATACCTACTTGTGTGGCTCGAAAATTAGTAAAAAGTTTGTCATGCGTGGTTCTTCCGGATCACGAAAATTCACTTGAGCACGACCAAGACAAAAGTCCGGATTTCACTTTCGTCTCGTTTAATTGTTCCCCGAGTGAGAAAAAAAGGTGTAAAAAAGGTTTAAGACGTAAGGGAGAAACCTTGAGACGCACTAACAACCATGTACATAACTTACAGTACCCCTCTTTGGCTCGGCCTAACGAGTCCCTTGAGACCGATCCGCCCTGCGAACAAATATAAATTAGGATTACATATCACAGACGAAAAAAAAATCCGCCAAATTTCAAAATAAAACGTCATAAATTTCCAGACAAAAAGTGATAACCATAAAAAAATTCTTGGACGTAAATCGTAGATTTGCAATATTGATTGTGGACTGAGCGAGAAAAATCGGGGGTATCCGTCCGGAATTGGGGATCGGCTATCAATGTATGCACATTGTTCAGACGTCCCTCGAGTGACATTAAACGTTTTATGGTCCCCGTGAGGGGTCTAAGCTATCTTTTTTCATATCGTGTAAATATTAAATATTTTTAAAGTGTATTGGACTTCTCGCGGCAGCATCCAAAAGCTACGAATTCAATAGTCCCTCCAACTCACCCGAAAAGAGCTCCTGGAATGCCATTGAAGAAAAAGGGACATATAATGCTAAATTCACGATTATCTCGTTGATATGTTATGCGAAAGGTAAAATCTGCCACTATACAGTCGGAAAAAGAGACATGAAATGCTAAATTCGCGATTATCTTGTAGAAGAGATAACTTGAAAGCCTAAAACTGCCATTATCTGGTCGAAAGAGGGACGTAAAATGCTAAAGTCGCGTTTATCTTGTAGAAGAGATAACGTTAATGGATATAACTGCCATTATCTGGTCGAAAGAGGGACATAAAATGCTAAATTCGCAATTATCTTGTAGAAGAGATAACTTGAAAGGCTAAAACTGCCATTATCTGGTCGAAAGAGGGACGTAAAATGCTAAATTCGCGTTTATCTCGTATAAGAGATAACGTGAATGGATAAAACTGCCATTATCTGGTAGAAAGATGAACAGAAAATGCTAAATTCACGATAATCTCGTTGAAATGTTATGCGAAAGGTTAAATCTGTCACGGAAAAAGGGACATGAAATGCTAAATTTGATGTTATCTCGTAGAAAAGTGAACGTGAATGGCTAAAACTGCCATAACCTCCTCGAAAAAGGGACATAAAATGCTCAATTTTCGATTATCTTGTAGACAAGATTACGTAAAAGGCCAAGAGTGCAATAATCTTCTCGAAAAAGGGACAGAAAATGCTAAATTTGTGATTATATCGTATAAGAGATAACGTGAATGGATAAAACTGCCATTATCTGGTCATAAAAGAGACATAAAATGCTAAATTCGCTATTATCTTGTTAGTAGAGAAAACGTGAATCGTTTAAAATGCCATTATCTGCCCAATTAGGGACGTGAAATGCTAAATTCGCTATTATCTTGTTAGTATAGAATACGAGAATCGTTAAAACTGCCATTATCTCCTATAAAAATGGACATAAAATGCTAAATTCGTGATTATCTCATAGAAGAGATTCCGTGAAGGGCTAAAACTGCCATTATCTCTTCGAAAAGAGTCAAAGCTCAGAAACAAACTAAAACATTCTACTAGAGTAAACTAAATCGAGATTTTATCAAGCTTTTACTTTAAACTTTTAAAACTTAGATGTACATTTTGTTTTTTCATGATGAAAGGGGGAATCTACTGAGGGTCGGATAAAACTGCACCTATTTGCCAGCTCTACCTGCACCCCCCTCGAGTTCGGCCCGTCTCAGGAAATATTTACAGAGATGAGGGGGGACGCCTGAAAGTGGGAGATCGTGGAATTATATAAATATATGTTGTTTGAGGGGTGGTTGAGGCGATATTGCTCAGGGGGTGCATTCTAATACACCTTTTCTGTAGGATAAAAAAAAAGTACAAACATCATATTCCAATATTTTCATGTTGACTCCGATTCAAATGAACCGCTCAATAAACATGGATTACGAAAATGTTGATCTCAAGTGAAGAAAACGTGTAGATGCAGTCAATGGAGGTGGCCTTAAATGGAACAATAGAGATACCAACAATAGTTGGCTTAACTTCAGGTTCAATACACTTCAATTGTATCAGAAGAGAACAAACATATCGATCAGTTCGTAATTGGAAGCCGCTACCATTATAATTATCGAATTTATTAATATCGTCTTTTTACATAAGTCAAGAAGCTGAATGATCCATTAGATAATTGTGAGGAGGAATTGAGGGTGTGCTGGAAGGGGGTTCCATTATTGTTCGGGGGAAGGCAGATTGTTTACTTTAGGAAAACGCTGCATTATTTAGCAGCCCTGTTTCCCTTTCCACGCCTCGAGACGTCTCTTTTGACGCAAACCGCAAAACACAATGAAAACCACCTCGGGCGTTCATACTTCGATGCAAAACTGAGTTGATTTTGAGGTTTTCGGACAAAAATTAGGCTTTATAAATGTTCATTTTGAGGTTTTTTTACCAAAATTAGGCTTTAAAAATGTCGATTTCGAGGTTTTTTGACTAAAATTAGGCTTTTTAAATGTTTACTTTGAGGTTTTAGACGAAAATTAGGCTTTTTAAATGTTGATTTTGAGGTTTTTGGACGAAAATTAGGCTTCATAAATGTTGGGTTCGAAGTTTTTTGACGAAAATTAGGCTTTTAAAATGTTGATTTTGAGGTTTTTCACGTAAATTTGGCCTTATAAATGTTGATTTTGAAGTTTTTTGACGAAAATTAGGCTTTACAAATGTTGATTTTGAGGTTTTTGACGAAAATTAGGCTTCATAAATGTTGATTTCGAAGTTTTTTGACCAAAATTAGCTGAAAAATAGTTGATTTTGAGGTCGTTCGATCGATAAAGTATTTGAGCTTCAAATGTTATTTGAGTTTTTTGACGAAAATAGCTTTACAAATGTTGATTTTGAAGTTTTTTGACGAAAATTAGGCTTTATAAATGTTGATTTTGAGTTTTTTGACGAAAATTAGGCTTCATAAATGTTGATTTCGAAGTTTTTTGACCAAAATTAGGCTGAAAAATAGTAACTTTATAGTTCCTCGACGGGACGTCGGCTTTCCCGTATTATATCTCGTAAAATCTCTGGAATCGTGATGAAAATTTAATTTTTTTGTGTGTGATTAACGCAGGTCGATTAAAAAAAGCTTTTTGGTAATTAAAAAGGTGTTGAAGGGTTCGGTTGCGGTTCGCCCTTTTTTTGCCCTTTCGAATCCCCAACTTCCCCTTTTCGTGGCATTTAGATCGCTATCGAAATACCCGTGAATATGAAAATAAAAAAACCTTGGAAAACGATGACAAAACATACGAATCAGCGCTGCGTCGTGGCAACAATTGGAACTATCTTCAGCCAGATTTGGCCTTAACGTTAAAAACTTCAGAAAATATGTGAACAAGCGAATCTTACGCAATCTATTATGCAAAAAATGGAAGTTTTTCCGCATATTGTTTAATTCTATTTGCAATTATAATGCGATACGCTCCTTGAAACGAGGAAATTTTTACATGGGGGATTCATCAGATGGTTTAGGCCGGAATATATTAGAGGGAAATTGGGTTGTACAGGTAATCTGAAGTCTGAAGAGGGCTATAAATCTACCCAGCATTGAACAAGATTTAGCTTAAATTAGGGAATTTAATTAATTCCGTATTTTCCGTAATAAATTTAAAGTTTTCTGAACGGATGATTCCTTGAAGGAAATTGAGTTGAGTCCAATTAACTCCACTTGAGTCACAATAAAGGGTTTCTTGACCACGCAATTTCGAAAAAATGTTACACAATGGCTTATTATTTATGGTCAAATGAAAATATTGATTATCCTCCCCTTCGAGAGTTTTGACGAGTTGTCAGATGCATTAATAAAGTTTTTTTTAGGTTGAAAATATTCGCCTGTGTTTGGCCCTGGTGGAGAAACTTGGAATATGCCTGGATGGAGTTTCAGTGAAGGAAGTTAGGGAAGGATCTTTGAAGTCGATCCTGGCGTTATTCTTCGCTTTATCGAAATATAAGCAACAACTCAAACTTCAGGCAGAGGCGAACCGAATAAAAAAGCAAGACGACATGATCTCCAGGTAAGATCTTTTATATCTTTATTGGGGACCTCCTACCGCGTTAGTGGGCGTCTCGGACCTAAAACGCCTACTAAGTCATATGGGAAACATATGAAAATTCATAAACTTTCGGTTGTTTAAATATATATAAAACACAGGAATGGAAAACGTGACAAGGTTCGGTATAACGGAGATGATGAGCGTTCTTCGGGATGCTGTACGACCTACTCGGGAACCTTCTTCTTATTTGAACGCCTGCGAGGTTTCAAAATACATCAAAAATAGATACGGTTTCGTTAAAACAAACGGTCCGAAGGTTCCTCCTATTCAATACGTCGACCATAAAGAGAACGTGCAGCAGATGAAGTTGCGATCGACTTCGTTGAACAGTTGGAAAGATTTGGAGCAAAAAAACGATCATTCACAGAGGACAAAATCATTACCGAGACATATAAAAGCGAACACCGATGAAAAGAAAACTGTAATTAATGTCCGCAGTTAAAAAGAATGGCGTTTAAGGCTTACAAGGGTCACGGTGAGTGGGTCGCCGATCAGGCAATTTTTTTGGTGATTCTACATCAAAAAATAGTAGACTGTTTCTTCCAATGGGCACCTTGAAGTCAAAATACGAATTTTTCAAAGTCGACAAACAGGCTATTGATTTCTATGTAAAATTGCACGAGGAATCCGATGGCATCAATTAAAAAATTCTAGGACAAATATTTTTCGAGTTATCGCTAAAAAACCTCTTTTGGAACTAAGTAAACTACCCCAGGAAAAATTTTCTCGTCAAAAACAACATTATATTCGTACTCAGCACCCTAAAAAACTTACAGATATTAAATTTTATCAAGATAAAAAAATAAAAATTTTTTCCTTAGTGATGCCTTGATAAAATTTAATAACTGTAGGTTTTTTGGGGTGCTGAGTACGAATATAATGATGTTTTTGACGAGAAAACTTTTCCTGGGGTAGTTTACTTAGTTCCAAAAGCGGTTTTTTGGAGATAACTCGAACAATGTTGGTCCTAGAATTTTTTAATTGATGCCATCGAATTCCTCGTGCAATTTTACATAGAAATCAATAGTCTATTTGTCGATTTCGAAAAATTCGTATTTTGACTTAAGGTGCCCATTGGAAGAAACGCTAGGACACGTGTTAACTATTTTTTGATGTAGAATCACCAAAATAATATTTTTGGCCTGATCGGCTACCCATTTACTGCCACCTCCCCTTGTTAGATGCGTGTTTTCACCCCAATTTTCGTGTCCAAAAAGTGAATAAAGGTCTCCTCTTGGTGGGGTCGAAAAAAATGTTTCCATATCCCAAAATCGACTTGGGATTTATGTTCTTTAGTCGACTTTTTGGTGAAGAATTTTTTTAAGATTTGAGGCCATTCTTTTTATCTGATGACTCCTTCATAAGAGTGGCAAAATTGGGTTCATTTTTAGGTCAATCAAGCATCGCCTGAAAAATCAAATATGGCTTTATTCAAGCAAAATGAAAGTTTGAAAAATTTGGCATCCACTGAAATAAAACGTTCTGTAGATTTCAAAAGATGGTATCCTAATAAATCAAGCCACCCTGAAGATTCAACAAAAGTTAAGAAGGTTGAAAAAGTTGAAAAGAAGAAAACAGTAAATATTTTGTTCTCTATTTAGGGGTCGGTTAATTAGTATTGTTTAGGGAAAAGCTAAGAAAGAAAAGACGACAAAAGTTGCCAAACCGATCAGACATATGTCATCAAGTCTGAGGAATTCGGCGAAGAGTATGAAAAGTCTGAAAAAGACGAAGACGTCCAAGTTGGCGTCTTTGGGTTTAAAGCCTGAGCCTGAACCTCGATCTTGGATTCAGAAAAACTCGAAGACGAGCATTTTGGACTCTTTTCCGAATAAATGCGAGCTTCTTATGAGGAGGACGAAAGAAGCGAAGGCGAAACTGATTGAAGATTTGAAGTTGGTCGAACAGCGGAAGCAGATAGAAGAGCTCCGCGGTATGGCCAGGGAATACGTCAACCAACACGTCGACGAACTCAGAGAACAACGAAGAGCAAACACGACCTACATGTTCTAGCCTGTGCTTCAAAATTAAAAGTTTCAGAATGATTTTTTATCTGGGTAGGGAGATCAAAGAGGGGGTTCTGGAAGAGTGGGGGGTGTGAACAGTGACGTAATGCCTTGGGAAGGTACAGATCGGGAGAATCGAACTCGTGACTTTCAAAACCGTGGTCGCCCATCAATCGAATCTAGTGCCAGGGTCGGATAGGCCCACAGGGAGATCGGGAAATCCCCGAAGGGCTGCTCCGACGATAGTGCAGGGCCGGTCATCCCGATTTGATCCTTTTTGGATGCTAGGGGGCTCTTTTTACGTCGATTTTTGGACATTAGGGGCTCTTTTTACTTCGATTATTGGACATCGGGGGCTCTTTTTACTAGATCTTGTCCCTTTACTAATAAAAAGGCCCTTTCTTGCTTCATTTTTGATCGTTTTTGGACACTAGGGGTCTCTTTTTACCCCAATGGACATTAGGGATTCTTTTTACTTCTATTTTTGGACACCAGAGGCTCTTTTTACCTCGATTTTTGGACATTAGGGGCTCTTTTGACCAGATTTTGTTCCTTTACTACTAAAAAGGCCCTTTTTAGCTTGATTTGTGATCCTTTTTGGCCCTTTTTACCAAGATGTTTGGTCATTACTGTCATTAGGGGTTCTGTTTACATCGATTTTTGGACATTAGGGGCTCTTTTGACTACATTTTGTACCTTTACGACTAAAAAGAATCTTTCTAGCTCGATTTTTGATAATTCTTTTACACTAGGGCCCTTTTTACAACGATTTTTGATCATTAGGCGCCCTTTTTACCTCAATTCTTGGACATTAGGGGCCCTTTTTACCTCGATTTCTGGACATTAGGGAATCTTTTGACTAGATTTTGTTCCTTTATTACTAAAAAGGCCCTTCCTAGCATGATATTTGTTCCTTTTTGGACTCTAGGGCCTCTTTTTACCTTGATTTTTGGACATTAGGAGCTCTTTTGACTAGATTTTGTTCCTTTACTACTGTAAAGGCCTTTTCTAGCTTGATTTTTGATCTTTTTGGACTCTAGGGGCCTCTTTTTACCCTAATTTTTGACATTATGGGCTTTTTTGACTAGATTTTGTATCTTTGTGACTATAAAAGCCCTTTGTAGCTTGATTTTTATCCTTTTTGGACCCTAGGGGCCCTTTTTACCTCGATTTTGGACTTTGGAGACTCTTTTTACTTCGATTTTTGGAAACCAGGGGCTCTGTTTATCTCGATTTTTGGACATTAGGGGCTCTTTTGACTAGATCTTGTTCCTTTAGTACTAAAAAGGCCCTTTATAGCTTAATTGTTTGATCTTTTAGACCCTAGGGGCCTCTTTTTACCCTGATTTTCGGACATTAGGGGCTCTTTTGACCAGTCTTTGTATCTTTCCGACTATAAAAGGCCTTTTTAGCTTGATTTTTGATTCTTTTTGGACACCAGGGGCTCTTTTTACCTCAAATTTTGAACACTAGAGGACTCTTTTTACCTTGAATTTTGGACATTAGGGGCTCTTTTGACTATATTTTGTTCCTTTAATATTAAAAAGGCCCTTTATAGCTTAATTGTTTGATCTTTTAGACCTTAGGGGCCTCTTTTTACCCTGATTTTTGGACATTAGGGACTCTTTTGACCAGTCTTTGTATCTTTACGACTATAAAAGGCCTTTTTAGCTTGATTTTTGATCCTTTTTGGACACCAGGGGCTCTTTTAACCTCAATTTTTGAACACTAGAGGCCTCTTTTTACCTTGAATTTTGGACATTAGGGGCTCTTTTGACCAGTCTTTGTATCTTTCCGACTATAAAAGCCTTTTTAGCTTGATTTTTGATTCTTTTTGACACCAGGGGCTCTTTTTACCTCAAATTTTGAACACTAGAGGACTCTTTTTACCTTGAATTTTGGACATTAGGGGCTCTTTTGACTATATTTTGTTCCTTTAATACTAAAAAGGCCCTTTATAGCTTAATTGTTTGATCTTTTAGACCCTAGGGGCCTCTTTTTACCCTGATTTTTGGACATTAGGGGCTCTTTTGACCAGTCTTTGTATCTTTACGACTATAAAAGGCCTTTTTAGCTTGATTTTTCATCCTTTTTGGACACCAGGGGCTCTTTTAACCTCAATTTTTGAACACTAGAGGCCTCTTTTTACCTTGAATTTTGGACATTAGGGGCTCTTTTGACTAGATTTTGTTCCTTTACGACCAGAAAGGCCTCTTTTTACAGGCGATAGCTACAACCTTCATATTTGTGGCTCGACCTTGAGAGTTTGAAGACCATTTTTTTGAAGTGGCCCCAGTGGCTGGGGGGAGCATGACATTACTCGTAGATCATCAATATAACACGTGGTAAAATCAAGTTTGACGTTTACATGCTGTAATACGATTTAGAAAAGAGTAATGTTTGTTCAAGTCGGGGGCAAAAGTAGATTGTAAACACATTGATTCGTTTTCTCGCTCGATACCTGAACGCCTCATGGGGATCCCCCCTTCGCCCCCTTCATGTGCACTTTCGTGTGCTCGCTCAAAATACGAATCCCTGTTGATTCTCAAGGCGGAAATCATGATATCGAAAGGCGTCAAGGGGAGTGCGTTCGAGTCATTAAAATGTAAAACAGGGAGGATGGGACCTGTGAGATCTTTCTGATTGAAGGACTCCCCAGGTTCATTATAATATGACTCACAAGTCCTTCTGTCAATACGCGTTTAAAAAACCATTTTCCACTTTAAAGGTTCGCCCTACCGAAAATCTGAAGGGAATCGAGGTTTTCTCATTTCAAAGGGGCTCATGACACGTCAAAAACCGCATCTTTTTCAAGTTCCATTGTCGGTTTTTGTTAAAACCTTCACTTTCTTCCGTAAAAATATGATGAAGGTCGATGGTTTTGTACCAAAATATCCATTTTTGGCCTTTATCCATTGACCTTATGCGTACAGGCCATTTTAAGCATTTCGGGGACAACAACCCGAGATAATAAAGCCATATTCCAAATTTTTGAGAAGAAAAGACCCTTTTCAGCTTGATTTTGACCCTTTTTGACATTTAACCCTTATTGACAAGGAAAGACGCATTTTAGCCTAATTTTGAACCTTTTTTGATAAGAAAAGATCCTTTTCAGTCTGATCGAACCTTTTCTCTCGGGAAAACCAAGTAAAGTGAGCAATTTCATCGAAAACCGATCCTTAAAAAAAGGGCCTTTTTTGAACATCGATATCTCCTAAACGGCTCTACCGATTTTGGCTTTCGAAAACGCATTAGATGCAGAATTAAATAATCTTCCTTTTTTAACTTCGTGGTTAAGTCGCTAAAACTCATTTTTTTCGTGCTAGAGATCAAAATGTGAAAAAGTCCCTTTGGCCGGTTTTTTAAAAATGGCGGACGATGCACAGGAGGGAGGGTGATGCTAACTTAGATTTAAAACTACCTAATGGTCCTAAACAATATAAAATAAAAAACAACGTGCAACTTTTGCAAATTCGGGCACTTGGGGTTGATATTGAACTTTCTAACATTTCCCTGCTTTGGTGTCCCAAAACTCGGTAATATCGAAGTGATTATTCACTCAAAAGTGGGGACAAACTCACGCAACTCTATCGAATTAGAACATCGATTGCTCTCAAGAAAACGAGCTCTTTTGTCCCCCGAGACATAGAAATTAGCCATTAAAAATCGCTCGACAATAAATTAAGCGACGGTTAGTCAAAACATAGTGTCTAATAATGTAAACGCGTGTTTTAGACGGTTTTAAGTGGTATAGTTTATAGTTGAGGGGGGCTTTTTATTGATGTGGTTATATCAGAGGGGCAGGATGACATAGATCTAATAGAGGGCGTTCGGTCATTTTAATGGAACGCTCATCTACGGAGGCTTTTACTCTGATTATCACTCTATCAAACGACCATCTCATCACGATTTTAAATTAAAATTGAAGGAAAAAGGTAACTTTCGCTCTCTGGAAAGTATCTTCCCTTGTTTAAAGGGTCAAAATGAGGCTGAAAAGGGTCTTTCCTTATCAAAACAAAAATGGTCAAAATCTGTCTAAAAAGTATCTTTGCTTGTTTTTAGCGGTTTTGCGAAAAAAAGGGTCACAGTCTGGCTGAAAAAAGCTATTTTTCTGTCGAAAATCTGGCTGAAAAGACTCTTCCCTTGTCAAAAAGGGTCAAACTAAAAAAAGGTCTTTTCATATTAAAAAAAAAGGGTTCAAAATTAGGCGAAAAAGGCTATTTGATTTTTTTAAAGGGTCAAAAGCTGAAAAGGGTCTTTTGATAAATTTAAAAAACAAAGGTTTAAAATTAGGAAGGCTAAAAAGGGTCTTTCTTTGTCAAAGAGGGTTAAAATCCGGCTTAAATGGGACTTTCCTTCTCAAAAAGGGTCAAAATTTAGCTGAAAAGGGTCTTTTCTTTGTCAAAAGGGTTAAAATCTAGTTGAGAAGGGTCTTTTCTTTTCATGAAGGGTCAAAATATAGCTGAAAAGGGTCTTTTTTTATTCAAAAAGAGTTAAAATCTATCTGAAAAGGTCTTTTCTTGTCATAAAGTGTCAAAATCTAGCTGGAAAGGTCCTTTTGTTATAATTATAACTCTGTTCTGTTGTTATAAATTTTTTATACATAGCTATATTTTGACCCTTTATGACAAGAAAAGACCCTTTTCAGCTAGATTTTAACCTGTATTCATTCAGTAGAAGTATTCAGCAGAAAGTATTGAGTAGATTTCAGTAAGAAAGGTTTCATTTTGATTATCGATATCTCCTGAACGGCTTGACCGATCTTGACTTTCGAAAGCTCATCAGACGCAGAATTTAATAATCTTTCTTTTTTTACTTCGTAGTTAAGTCGCTAAAAAGCATCGTTTTAGCGCTAGAGATCAAAAACTAAAAAAATTGCCAAATTTGGCCGGTTTTTTCAAAATGGCGGACGACGCACTGGAGGAGGCTGACTCTAACTTGGATTTAGAATTCCCTTATGGTCCTAAACAAGATGAAATCATAAAATAGTGCACCTTTTGCAATTACAAACCCTCTGTCTTCTGGATTACTATTTCACAAAAACTAGCTCAATCCAACGAAATTTCGTAGAAAGGTGAAAATCAGAAGATCCTTGGAATGTTTGGCTTTCTTGCGCGATAAATTATGGTTACCTTAATTATTGGATAAAAGCGAAAGCTTAAGGTTCATTGCTTTCCAAAATATAAAAAAATTGGAAAAGTTAACGGAGACGGTTACGTTCATTTACGTAATCTCGTTTTTTTTAATTGTTATCCCTTTTTCCGCAACTGGAGCATGAGATTCGTGTTAAAAGCGACAGTTCGTCGTCCTCTCGGGGCAGAAATGACTTTCCTACTATGCAGTTTGGTTCTTTGTCTTCTGGCGGGCGGCTCGGAAGCGAAATATGGCGGATATGACGACTACGGAGACGAAGAAGGATTTTCCTCGAGTCATACGGATAGAGGACACAGCGGGTACAAAGACGGTGACTCCTTTAATAAAAAAGACGCCGATAAGTATGGCTACGAGTCGCATTCCAGCTATGGACGCATCGACGGAAGCGACGACTTAGGCGGAAACTACGAGTCCTCCTTTAACTATGACGTCGAAGACAAGCCTGTCTATTCCGGCTACCATTTCGAAAGCAATTCCGGCAACCCGTATTACGACGAAGACTACGAAGGCTCAGAAACCGAACCTATTTCATCCTCAGACGTCGAAATCGTCGGTGAAATAAAAGGACCAAAATACCAAACATTATACGACGTAAGTAATAAACGTCCACCTAAACGTTAATGTAAAATTTCAAAATAAAATCTTTTTTTTTAACTTAACTTTTCATTCGAAATTCTAATTTTGTGGCTCTATTAGGGAGAATTTGCGTACTCCAGGGCTTTTAAATTTTTATCTCCAAGTGGAGCATTTAAGGCTAAAAAATGAGTCCCGCGGCAGCAGGACTAAAGAGGTAGATTTCTTTCAGATGGTTAGATCTCGAAGTTTCTAAAATTCGAAGAAAAAAAAATCATCTGTTTCCCGGTAAAAATTCAAAAAATTTTTTTTTTACCTAGATTCAAATCTATTACACCCAGCTGATCCAAACCAACTTTAAATCTTTCTTAGACATCCCCATAACATCACTTTTAAGTTTGAAAGACATTGGATGAACGGTTTAGGAGATACACAGTTTAGGCCCTAAGTAAAGTACCAAAACCGCTGGTCCGATTTCAGCCGTTAAAGAACTCATAAA
Organism: Orius laevigatus; assembly: GCA_018703685.1. NCBI lineage: Eukaryota > Metazoa > Arthropoda > Insecta > Hemiptera > Anthocoridae > Orius > Orius laevigatus. Next base: position 12,230 of record JAGWEN010000389.1, on the reverse strand, counting down.
TTCTATTAGTTTAAAAGCCCTAAATACCGAATTTCATGGTCGTCAATTAAAAATTACTCAAGTTATCGTGCGAATATATATATACATATATACATATATATATATATATATATATATATATATATATATATATATATATATATATATATAATATATATATATAGTATATATATATATATATATATATATATATATATATATATATATATATTTAACAAGAAAGTAGAAAACACACGCGGTGAAATATATTAAAATTTTTGTTTATGGATAGCGAAAAAGTAAAGTTGACACAAAGAAAACACAAAAATAAAAGAGATTTACCGGAATTTTCGATTTTCATCGTCATCGGCGAAGGAGAATGGGGCCGGGGACTGTTCACAGTTAACAGTGTTAACAGTCCCCGGCCCCATTCTCCTTCGCCGATGACGATGAAAATCGAAAATTCCGGTAAATCTCTTTTATTTTTGTGTTTTCTTTGTGTCAACTTTACTTTTTCGCTATCCATAAACAAAAATTTTAATATATATATATATATATATATATATATATATATATATATATATATATATATATATATATATATATACATATAAACTTTTGAGTTAAGGGTGGTTTGGGGGTCCAGGGGGTCTGAAATGAAAACCTATCGAAAAATTTTTTGAATCTGAGACTACTGCCCCCATTGCAATAGGTAGATTTTCTGAAAGAAATCTACCTAAAAAAAAAGGTTCAAAATTAGGCTGAAAAGGGTAATTTTTTTGCCAAATAGGGTCAAAATCTGTCAGGAAAGTATCTTACCTTGTAAAAAGTGTCAAAATTTGGCTGGAAAGGGTATTTTCTTAGTCAAAAAGGGTTAAAATCTAGCTGAAAAGGGTCTTTACTTATCTTAAAAAGTTCAAAATTAGGCTTAAAAGGATCTTTTCTTTTCATAAAGGGTCAAAACCTATCTGAAAAGGTTCTTTGTCAATATGGGTTCCAATATAGCTGAAAAGGGTCTTTTCTTGTCATAAAGGGTCAAATTCTAGCTATAAAGGGTCTTTCTTAGTCAAAAAGGGTTAAAATCTAGCTGAAAAGGGTCTTTTCTTGTCAAAAAGGGCTAAAATCTAGCTGTAAAGGGTCTTTTCTTAGTCACAAAGGGTTTAAATCTAGCTGAAAAGGGTTTTTTCTTGTCATAAAGGGTAAAAATCTAGCTGTAAAGAGTTTTTTCTTGTCAAAAAGGGCTAAAATCTAGCTGTAAAGGGTCTTTTCTTAGTCACAAAGGGTTTAAATCTAGCTGAAAAGGGTTTTTTCTTGTCATAAAGGGTCAAATTCTAGCTATAAAGGGTCTTTCTTAGTCAAAAAGGGTTAAAATCTAGCATTAAAGGGTCTTTTCTTAGTCAAAAAGGATTAAAATCTAGCTGAAAAGGGTCTTTTCTTGTCAAAAAGGGCTAAAATCTAGCTGTAAAGGGTCTTTTCTTGTCATAAAGGGTCAAATTCTAGCTATAAAGGGTCTTTCTTAGTCACAATGGGTTTAAATCTAGCTGAAAAGGGTTTTTTCTTGTCATAAAGGGTAAAAACCTAGCTGTAAAGGGTCTTTTCTTAGTCAAAAAGGGTTAAAATCTAGCTGAAAAGGGCCTTTTTTTGTCATAAAGGGTTAAAATCTATCTGAAAGGGGTCTTTTCTTGTCATAAAGAGTCAAAATTTTGCTGTATAGGGTCTTTTCTTAGTCAAAAAGGGTCATAATCTGTACAAAAATTGTCTTGTCAAAAAGGTCAAAATCTGGCTGAAAAGGGTCTTTTCTTATCAAAAAAGGCTTACAACCGGAGTGAAAAAGGTCTTTTCTTGTCAAAAGGGTCAAAATCTAGCTGATAAGGGTGTTTTCTTATCAAAAAAGGTTCAAAATTAGGCTTTAAAGGGTCTTCCTTGTCAAAAAATAGTTTAAACTATGGCTTAAAACTCCTCCCATCCCTTCCCACGTTTTCCCACCACTTCTCATCACCTCCTCTACCCTCTCCCACCTCCCCCAATCGTTCCCTCTCACACCCTCCCCTACCTTTTCCCCCACTCCTATCACCTCCTTGCTAACAATGCAACCTAAATGTTCTAAACGAAATTAATTTTGAATTCAAACCTTGTTTTTATTCGCCATTCATTCTCAGGGTGCAATAAGAGGTGATCTACCGGCAATTATCTCCTTGTAAACTCCATTCGTTTCCCACCCTCAGGGGCTTTTATTCCTCCCCCTCAAGACATCCAAGAAAAGCTCAATTCATGGCATGTTTAAGAACGCATTTTTATACTTTAATGGACCCTTTAATCTACATTCGACTCTTCAAACCAGTAAAACGTGAAACGTTCATTAAAAACGAAGAGTTATGTTCGTCTTGACCCTGGAAAAAAAACTAGGGCAAGTGCAAGTTTCGTAAAATCCTGTTTTAAAAGATTATTTCCATAAAAGGGACAAAAAGGAGGTCTAATTTTGCTCGAATTATTATTCAAGATCGATACGAAAAAACGTTAACTTGAGGAGTTGATATTAATTAAAAGGGGTTGGCTTACTATATGGGGAGGCCGTTGTTCCTATTAATCAGAAGACGATTCCGATTATCCTGTCAGAGTCAGAGGTTCGCACATATCATTTTAATTTATCCCATTCGGATAGGAAATTTTCACAAAACGGACCCTTCCCTATCGATCTGTTTACGTGTGAATTAATTACTCGTCTGATTGATTTCGACGATTTGACTTGAGATCGAGCCTGAAAATTTAATCCACTCTAGAGAGAAGGAAAAACATTTTACCAGGGGAAGTAATCCTGCTAATAACACGAACCGTTTCTGTGGGGATTAATGGCTTTAACGTTGGAAAACCCGCAACGCAGCCATTATGGTTCAAAATCAAGATCAAAAATGCAATTTTTCTAAAGGAAAATACATAAAATATGTCTATAGGTTGAAGGAAAATGGTCGAATTCAATAAATAAATGTCATGAAGACTAAGACAATGCTAATAGGGGCAATAAGTCATGGAAAAAAGCTTGAAATCTAGAAAGTATCGCGGTGAAGAAAAAATCAAGCAGAAAATGTCAATAAGTCGTAGAAAAGAAGGCTCAAAATCAAGCTGACAGTATCCTTCGTAGAAAGAAGTCGAAAATCAAGATGGAAACGTCAATAACTCGTGGGAAGGCTCAAAATCAAGATGAAAACATTGACAATTCGTAGAATCAAGATGAAAACGTCAATAATTCGTAGAATCAAGATGAAAACGTCAATAATTCGTAGAATCAAGGTGAAAACGTCAATAATTCGTAGAATCAAGATGAAAACGTCAATAATTCGTAGAATCAAGATGAAAACGTCAATAATTCGTAGAATAAAGATGAAAACGTCAATAATTCGTAGAATCTAAATCATGATGAAAACGTCAATAATTCGTAGAATCGAAATCATGATGAAAACGTCAATAATTCGTAGAATCTAAATCATGATGAAAAGGTCAATAATTCGTAGAATCGAAATCATGATGAAAACGTCAATAATTCGTAGAATCGAAATCATGATGAAAACGTCAATAATTCGTAGAATCTAAATTATGATATAAACGTCAATAATTCGTAGAATAAAGATGAAGACGTCTATAATTCGTAGAATCATGATGAAAACGTCAATAATTCGTAGAATCAAAATCATGATGAAAACGTCAATAATTCGTAGAATAAAGATGAAAACGTCAATAATTCGTAGAATAAAGATGAAAATGTCAATAATTCGTAGAATAAAGATGAAAACGTCAATAATTCGTAGAATAAAGATGAAAACGTCAATAATTTGTAGAATAAAGATGAAAACGTCAATAATTCGTAGAATCAAGATGAAAACGTCATTACTTCGTAGAATCTAAATTTTCTACTATTCAATTGCGTTTTTCCTTGATTTTGAACTTTTATTGTTAGCTAAAGGGACTCTTAGCTTGTTTTTGTTCGATTTTGACAAGTTTATGGCATTCTAAGCTTGATTTTGGGCCTTTTCTAGATGCTTTTCGCTTTTTGGGGTCAATTTTGAGCTTTTTCTATTTGTTGTTCTCATTTTTAGGTCGATTTTGTGCATTTTCTGTGTTATTCTCATTTTTGGATCAATTTTGAGCCTTTTCTATGTGTTTTCTCATTTTAGGGTCGATTTTGGGCATTTTCTACTAGTCAGCAGTTTTCCTTGATTTTGAACCTTTCGTCCTACCTAAAGGCATTCTTAGCTTGATTTTGTTCCATTTTTACAAGTTTGTGACATTCTTAGCTTGATTTTGAACTTTCTTTATGGGTTATTGGCATTTTTAGCTCGATTTTGGGCATTTTATACAAGTCAATGGGATTTTTAGTTAGATGTTTAACCTTTTCTGCGAATTATTTATGCTGGTGGCTTGATATTTACCATTTTGAGATATTTTATGAGCCATATCCTTTGTGAAAATTGTATTTATAGCTAATTTTACATTGTTTCCATTATGAAAAGTTGTTGAGGCTGATTATATCGTTACATCTAGACCCTCGAAAATAAAGCAACAAGATTTTCCTCCTCGCCAATAAATTCGAATTATTTTCTTCCTCGGTTTTTAGAGCCTTAAAAGGGTTTTTTATTGCCGGCATATTTCCTCCGTGTCGAGTAATAAAAGTTGTTTCCTCGCCAAACCACAGGGTGAAGTGCTAAAGAATCTTATTTTAGGGCGTTTTCGTGCCCTTGAAAATACCATTTATTAATTCAATGCTTTTTTGACTTTATTATATATTCCAAAGTGGTTTGTTTCCTGGATACTGACCCGAAACGCCCCGGGGCGGCTGCCAGTACCATTCCACTTTGATCCCGACAACTAATTACATACCTATTAACCATACGAACCCTCCTGTAGGTCTAAAAACACATCAAAAGCCCTCTATAGTACATTAAAATATAAAAACAATTTCATTTTAAATTATTCTGCTGTCTGACAAATAGAGTTTGATTATATGAAAATCCTTTAATCCTTTTCGGTGTTAATCCTAGTCATTGGCTCCCTCTCATGACAAGTATGGGATTAAAACGTGATAAATCATCGTTATTAGTTCATTATTCCACCACGGGGCGAAATGCGGAAACCTTCCTGTTTGTACCGTCGATGTATTTTCAACTGCAGAGCCATATGGGGAGCTATAAAGTCGCATAGTCGAAGGAAGGGTTTTTGTTCTGCTTCGCCGGAGACCCATTCCCTCAGCCGACCCGGAACGGATTAATTTAGTGTCAGCATTTTTATAAACGGCGAGAAAAAAGTCGTTTTAAAAATGGATCGAAATGATTTTAAACTATAAGGGCTAGAACGTGGCGTCTTTTCTGTTTTTCAATTCCGGCTTCCTAATGGGCAATAAGAGAGCACGTGCCGAAAGCCCAGTGAGACAATTTCCTTTTCGCTTAGAGAGGACCAATAAAAACATCCGAGCTTTCAAAGTGCCCCTTTTCCCATTTAGTAATTTTCTTTTTAAAAACTAGTTATACTATACCGCAACACACGTGTGATATGCGGCCTAGTTTGTAACGTTGCTAAAATATCAATAAGGGCCACCAGATAGTCTGGAGCTGCTTCTGACAAAAACTTCCTCAAAATCACTATAGTGAGGAACCCCATAAGGGCTCTATAGACCTCTGCAGTAACACCAAATATCCCCTTAGCGCCTCTCCATCGCTTTACTTCTTCCACCCGCCCTCACTATTGCTTCTGCGCTTCCCCATACCTAACTCTCGCCCAACGCGTCCACCGCACCTCCCACATCTCACTCTTCACGTACCGCCTAACCTTTCCGTAATATTTTATATATATATTGTTTCAATGACGAATTAGCAGTAAGGTATTCCAAATAGCAGAGCAAAAAATACATTTAAAACACACAAAACCATTTCCCATCATCTCATAACAATCGGGCTCCTCATCCTTCCCCACTCTAACCTTTCCATCCAGCCTCTCACTCATCTCATCACACGCTCTCAAGCTGCAATGTAATCATTACATAAATAAAAGTTTCCCATTAAACAGACGTGGGTGGAAATAAAAATTATGATTTTTTTAAAATACACAAATTCAAAAGGGCGTACATAATGGAAAAGTGTCATTCCTTCTTAAATATTCATGAATGTCGACGGGGCTTGACGTTGAAAGCCTTTCAGAGCCTAGTATCCTCGATGATTCACGTGTTTAACTTTCCCAGAACGGAAAAAAATGTAATTATTTCACTTTGATTTTTGTTTTCTTTAAATTTCCGTCTTTTCACTTCATTTCCAGGACCACCCCTATGAAGGGAAGTTGATTTACAACGTCCGTTTGTGCCAAACAAAAGGGGTTACTTTCAGTTAATAAACTCGTCCGTGAAAAACGTAGAGGGGGGAGAAAACCATTTAAAAAGGGTTAATTTGATAGGAAAACACTTACAAACGCTAAATTATCGACATACTCACAAATTATAAAGGGTGTGAGACAAAAATTATGTTTCAAAGTACGATTATTTGTAGAAAAGGAAGCAAACATAATTTGTAAAGTACGTGCCATAACCAGTAGATTTTATCCATATTTCTACGAAAGATATTGTCACCTGGATTTTGCTACCTTTCTACGCATTATTTGACGTTTTATCATGATTTACGATTCTACGAATTATTGACGTTTTCATCATGATTTCGATTCTACGAATTATTGACGTTTTCATCATGATTTCGATTCTACGAATTATTGACGTTTTCATCATGATTTCGATTCTAGCGAATTATTGACGTTTCCTTCATCATTTCGATTTCTACGATTATTGACTGTTTTCATTATGATTTAATTTTACGAATTATTAACGTTTTCATCTATGATTTCGATTCTAGACGAATTATTGATGCGTTTCATCATGATTTCGATTGCTCAGCGAATGTATTGACGTTTTTCATCATGATTTCGATTCTGCGAATTATTGAATGCGAACGCGCCCGATCATCATCATGTGAATCGATAACTCTAGCGAATTATCTGACCGTTTTCAATCAGATTTCGATTTCTTCGAATGATGTGACGATATCGTCATGATGAGCGATTCGACGACTCAATGCACGTTGTCATCATGATTTCGATTCTACGAATTATTGACGTTTCATCATGATTTCGATTGCTAACGATTATTGACGTTTTCATCATGATTTCGATTCTACGAATTATGGACGTTTCCAGTCATGTGATTCGATTCTACGCAATATTGGTTGACGTTCTCATCATGATTTGCGCAAAATTCGTACCGAAAACGACTAGCAACTCACTTAAAAAAGGCTCTAAAACTTTAAGCTAGGAATGTTTTCAACTTGTCAAACATGGATCAAATCAAGCTAAGAGTGCTGTTAGCTCACATAAACAAAGGATAAAATCGAGCAAAATGCATTAATTAGTATGAAATGGCCCGAAATGGAGCGAACAATGCCTTTTCTCACGAAATAGCCAAATGCAGGACTAAAAATGTGTCGTAGAAACTTAAGGATCGTTGGTTCTTTTGATTTTTATGGGTTAGGCATATGTTGCCTAGTACCCCAACTCGTAATAGTACAGAGTGCACTTGTATACATGTAGAGTCAAGGGAGCAGCCGCATCAAACAGACAATACAAAACTTTTTTATTTTTGTTGCATAAGTGAGAGTAATGAAGGCCATAGGCGCCATAGCTGGCAAGTTTGACTAGATCGGGATGCTCTGTGGTGAACGATTTCGAAAAGAACGTCGGAAACTGAGTTTTCTAATAACGATTTCGGGCATTTCACAAAGTGTAATTCGATCACGCGATCTGCCATCACTGTGACAATGATTTATCGAAACGGGGAGCATTTAATTATCATAATTTTGTGTTTTTTTGTTTAAAGTTTAAATCGAATCATTCGGTGTTCCGGGACAACTTTAGGAAGCAGTTTGGCTTGGGGCGGGCCGATGTAACGTTTTGACACGAAGTTTTTTTCTGACCCTTTTCCCACCTCGGACCCTTCCAGAAGAACCGTGCTTAACCGTCAGGGGGAATGACTCGGTTGTTTTGGACTTTGTGGCAAAAAAACCGGGTTGGAATTTCTGTACACAAAAAATCAAGCGAAAAATTGGTCACTGTTGGTTGTGTATGTTACAGAGGTGAAAAAGTATCCATTTGATATTGGGTGGCCAGGAGGAATAAATTGGATGATTGTGTGTTTTCCTTTACCCTTCTGCTTCGTAAACGAAAATATCCTCTTTCCGTTCGGGTTACCTGTTTGATTTTGTGTGTCCGAATTATAGACATCAAATGCGACCGTTAATGTTTTCGGTGGCGAGAACTTCAGGGAAAGGGAGATGAGCATTGTCAGTTTAAATCGTGATTGTGTGTTTGATCTGGTGACATGAATTCGTTTTTTTGAGGGGGATTTAGGTATCGTCTTACTTTGCAATTCGTATCTACCCTTCGTCCCTCATGCACATAGCGAGAGCAGCCTGTGGATTTTTACAGTCGGCCCCGTTTCGAGTCGAGATAGCCGAAATAAGATAGCGGAGCGAAATTTACCCCTAAGCACGTCCCTCTTGCCTAAAGATAAATAGGATACTTTTGGTCTCCTTGATTATTTCTTCGAAGAAGTAGGTACGGTGGTGTTTGTTTTGTGTTCATTGATGCTTTTCTTTTCTCCGACGGTGTTTTGTATTCTTTCTCGAAAGCAGGTAATTTATTTCATTCCGTGTCATAACCGCTGTAACTTTTACTGTTAATTTTTCGGCGTAATTTGGCACGATTTAATTTTGTGGGTCTCTTTTTACGAGAAAAATGCGGTTTTTGTTTTTTTGGTAGATGTTCTTTCAGAAAGATGCTACCGTATGTGCAGATGTGGTGGGCAGTGTATTCTCATGAATCAAAAATTTTTGTGCGATGAGGTTTTCGATTTCATAGCTCCGTGTTTTTGTGCTGGACCCGCAAAAGCCACTTTATGTGGTGTAATGTTTTACTGTTGACCAACTTTAAACGGTATTTAGGGCTTTCTAGAGTTCGTGTTAGAATCGGTCTTGGTTTTACTTTATAGTGCCGTTGAATTTTACTGGGTATTCCTAAACCGTTCATATATGCCTTGGCTTTCAAACTGTTTGAGGTGATTGTTATGGGGTGGCTAGGATATGATTTTAAGGTTTGTTTTGTGGATCAGCTGGGTGCAATAGATTTGAATCTAGGTAAAAAGAAAATTTTGAATTTTTACCGCGGGAAACAGATGATTTTTTTTCGTCGAATTTAGAAACTTCGAGATCTAACCATCTGAAAGAAATCTACCTCTTTAGTCCTGCTGCCGCGGGACTCATTTTTTTTAGTTTTATTTGAGCAGTTTTATTCTAGTAGAATTTCAAGGTTTTTTTATGACGTTTTATTAGTGTGATTTTGTCCTATTTCGGTCAAACTTCCCAACAGCTAGCTCCGACCATAAAACCACCTCCCACTTCATCACATCCTGACCACCTCACTTCCCAACTTTATAACCACCTCCCACCACTCTCCAATCACCTCCCTGCTCTTATCAACCCTCCCTTTTATCGAGCGTTCCTCCACCTACTATCACTTTTTCCTCCACATCATCCCAACCATCCACCCACCTCCCCACTCATCACATCCTGACCCACCTCACCTTCCCCAACTTTCCACCACCTCCCATCTATTATCCACCCTCCCCCTATCGTGAGCGCTTCCCTCAACATGTTTGTGACCATCACTGCTGTCCTCCATCGACTTCCCCTCAACCCCAGCTACATCCTACCGCTGATCTCGCCACTTCATCGACATTCTTGACCCAACTTCACCTTGCCCCAACTTTCCATCACCTTTTTTTCCGACCATCTGGTCCCATCACCGTTCCCATGCTCTTCTTCAACCCTTCCCCCTATCGAGCGTTCCCTGTCAGGTACTTCTACCATCTACTTTCTTCCTCCACATCCGCGCTCTACCCCGTCAACCATCTGCCTTGTTGCACCTCCCACTTCGTTGCAAATCCTTGACTGTCACCTCACCTTCTTCCAACTTTGCCACCATCCGCGCCACTTTCTCCTATCTACTTCATCCAATGCTCTTATCAACCCTGGCGCCTATGTAGCGTTTCCCTCCAACATACCTCACTTCTTCCTCACATCCCCTTCACAAACCACCATCCATGCCACCTCACCCACTATCACATCCTGGCCCACCTCACATTTCCCGCAACTTTCCACCACCTCCCCACCTCTCCCATCACCTGTCTCCCGATGTTGTCTTCTCAGTCCCTCCTCCTATCGAGCCTTCCCGTTCCAACCTACTATTACTTCTTCCTCCACGTCCCCTCACCACCCCACCTTTGCCACCTCCCCACTCACTCATCACATCTCAACCCCCTCAATTTCCTTCCAACCTTTCCACCACCGTTCCCATCCAAATCATTGGTTTTGCGGGGATCCTAGTGACCTTGTATGTCAGTCGTCCTTCGTATGTCTAGAGTCGCTTGGTTTTCATTATTCGAAGTGATTTTATCATGATTTGGATGTCAAATTATTGATTATGTTTGGGGTGCATAAAAGATCTATATTGAAACGAGTGGATGTGATCATGTTCGCGTGGACTATGTCATACGAAGGGGGATTTTTTTCTATTTGTATTGTCATTTTTTGCCTATTGGGGCCCTTTAAAAGGTTCGAATGGGGTATGGGGAGACTTACCACCTTGGCATTACATCCCCAGAGCTCACAAACGCATACAGTCCATTTCAGTTCGGCGATTATGCGTTCGCTTGATGGTAAACAGCAACTCGTCAGTCCACCCTCGACAAGGAGGAGAGCGGTAGAGTGTTTTCCTACTTCGCCAGAAATTATCAGAGATCTGAGGAGGTTGTTGCCCACTTGCTTGACTATGGCTATCCGATAAGAAGGACGGGGGGTTCAAACGAGACTCTAGTCTCTCTTTTGATTATTTCCATACCCATTCTTTAGATAGAGCTTCGCATCACAATAGGCAGGAAGTTTGAGGGAATCTTGGATCCTTCGAAATTTTCTTATCCTAAGACCCTTTTAATCCCCTTTTCGATACTCTTTCAATGATCTTTGTACCCCAAACCTCCATAACTGGTCATTTAATTGTCATTTTTTGATTATTGTTGCGCCATTAAGCATACAAAAGGCGAAACAGATGTCACATCACATCTGGCGTCTATGGCCTTTTTTGGCTATCAGGACTCGATTTAACAAAAAGGCACGAAAGTTTGGATTCCTACCATTACGACATGATTTGCCCAAGGACATCGCCTGGAGTCTCATAAAAGAACAAGTTCGGGGCGTTAAACAACCCTGGATACGTTTTTTCCTCCCCATTCGAACTTGGGCCGTTTCCAACCATAAAAAATGCTTTGAATGGGCCAAAAGTCTTTAATCTTAGTAATCTATCCGTGAATTCCGGAACAAAAAGCCAAAACACCGAGAACATGCATGATTTAGGGGTTAAAACTTTTCGTGTACATTACAAGAAACGAAAGATTTTTGGTTATTTTCGGAGGCTTAATTTTGTAGATTTCTAAGTTTTTAGGGTGGAGTTTTCCCTCATATGTTGTTTTCGATACGGAAACTATTGACTTATTCTTTTTTCCTTTTCCTCGGATCATTTATCATCAAACGCCATCCCATTAGGAGCAGATAACAGTTCGACCATTGATTTTCGCCAAAAACGTCGGAATAGAAAAGTTATCTAAGTAAGAGAATCATAAAAACCCTTTTATGAGTAGTATGAGCAGTTTTTACAATAAAATATATATATGGAGTCCGTCTACCTAATGAATTACGGCTGTTTTGAGCAGTTTTACAGATAAAGTGACATAGATTGGAGACTTTTTTTTTCAAAATAGATTACGGCTGTTTTTACAATAAAATGACATAGGTGGTGCCTTTACTTATTGAATTACGGCTTTTTTGAGCAGTTCTTACAATAAAATGCATGGATGGATCATGGTAGCGTTTTTCATGTAGTTTGGTTGGCCTATAAATAATTTGCTCTATATGTACAATACAAATCGACTTCCTTGATTTTTTCCTACGAAATATACGTTTGGAATAGTCAGTTTAGGCAAAAGTAAGAGAATCATAAACCCCTTTTAGAGCTTTATGACGTGAGTTATTATAGTCCATTATGAAACTCCGTTAACGAGAAAGCAAAAGGAAAATTATTTGTTTAATAATTTTATGCTTAATTGTCAAAATTAGGGA